>RPFO01001268.1:45000-64310 GCA_009746045.1 Mesostigma viride | reverse complement strand
TGTCAGGTCACCCCAGTACCCAGCAACCCGCTGTTATACTGGCGGCAGTTGTGTATCACTTGTACGGTATTTGTGTATCACCCCCTCCTTCCCGCGGCAGGTACGCAGCGACCCGCGTTGTCCTGGCTGCAATTGGTATCACTTGTACGGTATTTGTGTATCACTTGTACGGTATTTGTGTATCACCCCCCTCCTTCCCACGGCAGGTACGCAGCGACCCGCTGTTGTCCTGGCTGCAATTGTGTATCACTTGTACGGTATTTGTGTATCACTTGTACGGTATTTGTGTATCACCCCCTCCTTCCCACGGCAGGTACGCAGCGACCCGCTGTTGTCCTGGCTGCAATTGTGTATCACTTGTACGGTATTTGTGTATCACTTGTACGGTATTTGTGTATCACCCCCCTCCTTCCCACGGCAGGTACGCTGCGACCCGATGTTGTGTACCACCTTCAGTTTAGTTAGGTATTGGTATAAGCCTCGTGTTGTAATTGCTGTACGTCCATGGCGTTTGTTGCAAGTGGAGGTGTATACAATATTAATGGGCCGACACTGCATGGCAACGATGCGCACGGAATTGTCAGTCTGACAAGCAAATGAGCTGGCTGTTTTCTCGTCGATCTCAGGCATATTACAAGTCCCCCCAAAAATCGTTCGTAGGTGAGGCCATTGAACGTTCTCGTCGTCAGGCACATCCCTTTTCGTTCCCCGATATCGGTCCACAACCGCTCGTCGCGCGCCCCAATGTCGGTGTCTCCTGGTCCGTTCCCAGCGGCGGGAACGACCGAGCCAAACGGCGAAGGCTGTTATGCCCGCAAGGTGAACAGCTGTTGAAGACCGCCGAAGCTGTTGAAGTGGCTGAAGTGGATACATGGTCGCCGGAGCCCGATGCGGCGGGTATGGAAGGCGTAGAGCCTGCTGAGCCGCGCCCTGATGACTCAATGGAGGAGGAACGGGGGCGATGGCGGAGGAGGAGTTGACGGCAGACGGTGGGGCAGGGGGGGCGATGGCGGAGGGGCTTACGACAGACGGTGGGAGAGGAACGGCTGGTGATGTTGAGGCCGGCGCCGGCCGTGCATCAAGAAACCCATGGGCATGGTCTAAGCCGTTGTCTGGGTACGCCGATTTTACACAGGCTTCGCTTTTCTGCATAGCCACGGAGTTTGCTCTTCCTGATAAGTGCATCGAAGCGTTTCAGGAACTGGCGAAGCACCCACAATACAATGTGACCAGCCACGGGGAGTTCAGCGTGTCTAGGAGACGGTCATTGGAGAAGGGCCTGCCCCTTGCGGACGCACTGACTGTGAACTGGGTCCCAGCGGAGGCAGAGGGCGATCCTTTGCGTGAGGCAGTCAAGTTCACTTACATCAGCATACAGTCAACGCTATCCGCTCTGCTGCAGAATGAGTCGTTCACGGGGAAACTGTTACTAGCACACGAGATGAATGAGGATCGGCGTGTGTGGACTTTCAATCAGACCCAGTTTTACAACACCCATCCAACAGTTCAACAACAGGAGGTGCAGCTTCCCGCCTTGGCAGCAAGTTCCAGTGAGAAGCGGCAGAGTGTCGTCCGCATTGGGGACACCATCATGGTGTTAATGGACAACAACAAGGGGCAGCGAAAGCGAGAAGAACTTTGCCTTGTCCGCGCTGTCTTCATGCAAGTAAACGCTGACGGGACTCGTGAGCCATGGGCAAAAGTCCGGTAAGTGGCACGGATGGTGCTTTTGTGTCTATGTACACTCATCATGATATGTTGTTGGGATTGCACAGGCTGAGTTAATAGCATTGTGCTGAAAACAGATTGGTGTTTGTATGGGCTCCACTAGGAAGTCGGGTTCTGAGATTTTTCTCAGGAATCCTGAGATTTCCTGATTTTTTCTCAGGATTCCTGAGATTTTTAGGCTTTCCTGAGATTTCCTGATTTTTTTCTCAGGATATCAGGAGAAATCCTAAGAAACCCTGAGATTTTTCTCAGGATTCCTGATATTATTACACGCCTTTCTCCTGAGAATCTTGAGAAGTGCCTGAGATTTTTCTCGCCACACACTGAGAAACACTGAGATTCCTAAAAAAATCCTGAGAAATCCTGAGATCCTGAGAAAACCCGCTGAATCAGAAAAAATCAGGAAAATCAGGACACTTAGCATGGCACAAAAAATCAGGAAAATCAGGACACTTAGCATGGCACAAAAAATCAGGAAAATCAGGACACTGAGCATGACACTTGAGAACTCTCAAGTGCATGAAGACAGGACACTTATGCATTATATGTGGATGCAGAAATGATGCAGTTGACACACATGTTCATTGGAAATAAATAAATATAAGTGTGACAAGCACACAACAAGTTACATCAATCCATCATTACATTATATTAGGAATATAATCAATCCCACTCCTCATCAGTGTATGCAGCACTGTCAGAGTCCGCATAATTTACTACCACACGTTGCCTCTCACTTCTCCTTTGTGTGGGAATGCATGCCTCACCGTCGCTGCTCAGCGACAAATCACTAGCAATGTCATCAGGGCTTGATGCGCTGCCACTAGCCGCTGCCATGGACTTGCCAGCAATGCTCTTGCCACGCGAGCGGTTTGGTGCAGCGGCTGTGTGTGTTTCTACCAATGTGTCCGCAGTGCGCTTGCCACGCGAGCGGCTTGGTGCAGTGGTTGCTTGTGGTTCTACCAATGTGCCAACAGTGCGCTTGCCACGTGAGCGACTTGGTGCAGTGGTTGCTTGTGGCTCTACCAATGTGCCAACAGTGCGCTTGCCACGTGAGCGATTAGGTGCAGTGGTTGCTTGTGGCTCCGCAGCCATGCGTGCAGTGGTTGCTTGTGGATCTATGGGTGCAGTGCGATTACCTTGTGAACGACCTCGTGTTGTCATGTCTCTTCGCTTAACACACAGTGTCACCTTGCGCTGCAGGTTCATATCAGCATACACGTCTGTGGTTCTCAGCTGAGCACCTGCAGCACGGGATAATACATGCTGGGCTGCACTACACGTTTCCTTACCATTTGCCACGGCAATTTACAGTGCACGATGGCTATCTCAGGTGCATACTCTGGATCAACTACAAAACCAACTGAACATACACTCCCGGGAAGGACTAAAGCATCCTGCTTGGGCGCTCGCTCCCCTAAAGGTATAAGCGTCAATCCCTCTAAAGGGAGCTCTTTCACAGAACCGACATCAAACAGAGCGACCTTTAAAAGAACTTGCCTACTCCATCCTTCCGTCGGGGCACGGAGGAAACTATGCAGAATGTGTGTGATGCGGCCATACCTAACCCCCTCTTTACCATAAACCATTACTCCTGAGTTGCGATGGCGAACAGTTTGTCGAAGGTCGGCGACTGCAGTTCGGTAATTGCTGCCATTGATGTGGATTGAGTCATGCTCGTCACAAGCAGGCTCCATGCCACACACCGCCGCCGTAATCATCGTGGGGAGGCGTGGCTCCTGGTTTTGCGTGATCCATTGCTTCAACCACGCCAGGTTGCCAACGTGAACGAGCCGACGCCTGCAAGTGACAAAGGCGAATAACGTACATCACATTGCAAAATCAATTAAACATACAATTAAACATAGTTGTCCCACTTCATACAATTATCAACATAGTGAAAAAAAGCATCTTCATCATTGCATGCACAACCAGATATTGCGTGTAGACAAGGACATAAGAATGTCACTGTGAAATCTAGAAAATCAACCACATTAAGCACGAGTAAGCAAATCAGAAGAATGCAGGAAACATATGATAATCCTATGTACATGCGTTGCAAGATTACACCCTCCTTTCGGCTGAACTGAATTAAAATTACCAATGCGAGGGTGTACAAATGTAGCATCGGTTTCTACAAGAAACTCACCAGAATTCAATTCCATATCCGGGCTCGTATGTTGCATGCTGAAGTGCAATTCCAGCAGCACTTGTAAGGCCTCAAGCTGCTCGACCTCAGAGAGAGTATATGCTTGTTGACGAAAGCGCTTGCTCGGCAGAATACACTTGGACGGATCAGTTTCCAGAATGTCCCACACAGACGGGAAGCCTTGACCCTGAAAAAAAAAACACATGAACCAAATAGAAAAAAAAGAACGTAAGTACATGTTTTGCATACACTTAACCTGCTAGAAACACTCGCTGAAACATGGGAAATGTGCATGCAGCCAAGCAAACACGAAGTTTGTTTAAAAAACTTACCCACACAGTCTGGCGCGTGAAGTAGCTCAGGATGTTTAATGCCTCGAAGTCCATGAAGAAGTTTCCCATGGAGCATTCCACGTTCTTGTTTGACAATGGCCCAGAAGTAATCACCGCCATCTGGCGCTCACCCCATGTCATGCTCCTGCCATCAGGCAGGCCAGCATACCGGATCTGTTCCGCCAAGTGAGATGCAGCATGGACTGATCTTGACATTTCTGACGCTGGCATAACACACTCTAATGCTACCACCGCACGCACCATCATTTCGCCCACTTCGACTAACTGCGATTGAGTGAGACACCTTGCTGAAAATACAGCATTAAAGGCCACAGACAGCTGGACAAATGCCGCGCGGGCATCCGGATGCAAACGATTGCGCAACACGACCGGCAACAACAGACACAGGTACTTGTTCTTGTCACTTGTTTTCATCGTCTCATCGCTTTTCCCGTCAGCGGCTAGTCCGTGGTACCGCCCAGGCACATAGTCTGGGAGGCGGTCGAACGCCTTTTCCACCTCTGCATTCAACAGAAACATGGTATGATACACAGATGTAAACGATCACATTGACAATTTGATTAGAAAATTATGTCAGAGGCGAATTCTCAGAGTGGCCAAACACTGTCAGCCCAAATGCTCCGGCAAATCCTGACACTAACCCCATAAATAGTTATTGAAAAAATGAAAGGAAGTCTTACAAGCAACATGTTTACCCTAACAAGGGCACTTGGTTTGATGTGGTACACAGAAACCTCTAATGACAGTGGACTACGTCATGGGATCTATGGACCAACACAGCAATTAAGCAATCTTGGCAGATGACAACATGAAACACTTATATAAAATACCAACAAACAACATCCAAACCAATTCCAATAAAAAAGCATATACACATCCATGCACAGACATACCACGGGTGGCCGCTTTCTCCTCCGACGTGAGTTGACAGGGTGGATGTCGAGAGTTTTTTTTAATGCTTATTGTCCGGACACCGTTCTTCGCCACTTTCTCCACCTCTTCCGTGGTAACCCAGAGCTCCTGATTAAGGCCCAGTTGTTGCAGCCTTGCTCGAACAGCAGCGGTATGAGCTTTCCCTGCACATAATAAAAAAGGCCACAAAGGACAACACAATATCAACGAAACGCACAATCAATAATCAATCAACAAGTATGTAACAAAAATTTGTCCCTTGCATATGACAAAGTTTACAAACTGCACACTAGAAAAAAAAAGAACACTGTCGCGTGCTACTTACCGCTGGTGCAGTTGAGTATCCGGAGCAGGCAGTTCGGGCCAAGGTGAAATTCATCCACCAGATGTCGAATTAACAGCTTGGTCCAGTACGGCAGCTTGCCGAATATTTCAGGTTGCACCCCCAACTCTTCCCGACAATATTTCAGGTACCCATCATAATCCATTTCTGGAGGGGCAGCTCCAGTCCCGGATGGTCGCGCAGGGTCACCTTCCTTCAAAAGCGTAGAGTGCCCTAAGTACACAAGCTTCCCATTGGAAAAAAAAGTTGCTTCCCATTCTGGCCCATGTAACATGCAGCCGCAGTATCCAGCATCTGGGATGTTTAGTGACTTTGCAAAAGCTGGGTAGTCGTGGATTACCCACAGTAGGAGCGCCTGCAGGCGCACAGGTTGTAACTGGCCGCCCTGGTCATCCACGATGTCGCATACATAAAAACCATTCCACATCGCCACAAGCTCATCAACCGCCAACTCCCAGTACACCTGCATTCTTTTTGGAGCCTTGCCCTTGGCGGCACTTATCAGCAGAACCATAGGTGAGAAGTTCTTGTTGACAAATACCCACTCAGGTAAATTGTAGCAAGCCATAAAAGCTGGCCAGCAAGAATAGTTTCCCATAAAGCTACGCGGACACACTCCGTCAACCGCCATCCCGAATATAAGATTACGCAGCTCAGTACGAAACTGCGGGTAAAGATTTTTTACATGTTGTACAGCCGGACAGTCTGCAAAAAGAAACAGGCAAGGAAAGAACAAACCACAGAGAATGCATTGAAGCAACGGTAAGAAATACAGATACATCACTTAACACGACACTGACCTTGCCAGGCAAGATTCAATAGCAAGATTCAGGGTTACTAACGTTCTAGCTCTACATACCAAAGTAACGCGGCGTTGTGTAACTCTATCGGCAAGCAAAGATAAAAAAAAAAAAGCAATGGCCAGATGTAGAGGCTATGGATTACGAACCTTTGACTCCGTCGACAGTCCGCGTCGGCGAATCTGCATCCTTGTTTTCTTTCTCTCCTGCATACCTCAGTGCCATTGACATCTTCTCCATTCTGAACCAGCCCCGAACCCTGTCCAGCAAAGAAAAAACTCTGACTTGCCGATAGGGCTTCCTCGTATTAATCACCATGCCGTCTGTGTCTGTGTATATCTCATAACGAGGTTCGGCGCACTTTGGGCACTGCTGGAGATCCTTATCTTTGTAAACATAATCGTCACACTTGCAAGCATCGTATACTTTATACGTCAAGCCCAAGTCTCGCAACAGGCGTCTAGCCGCCTCAACAGAAGCCGGCAAGACATTGCCAGGTGGTAGGAGAGAACTAAAAAGGGCCAGCTGTGCGTCTGCGAACTTCCGAGTACAACCTCCTTGGCCCCATTGCGTTAGCAATTGTAGGGCCGCCACAACAGCTGGAACGTTAGATCCTGGGTATAAAGGCGTCTCCAAATGTACTCTGTTTGCAGCAGCATCGAAATTCCTGGCGAATTCCATAGCTGCCTCAGGCCCAGTTCGGTACTCATCCGCCCATCCCTCCATGAGGAAGTCGTCAAGGCCTTGTTCCTCCATGGTTGAAAATCGCTAAACAACCAATGGTGGCGGCAGCAACGGGGACGGCCCGCGGCCGCCTTGCCGCGGGCCCTCCCCGTTGCTGCCGCCATGGCTACCATGGCGGCAGCAACGAGGTGTTTTCGTGGCTCCCGGCTGTGTCCTTGCATGCCTAAAACGCAAAGGAACGAAGGGGCACCGACCGCGTCTGACTGTCGAGCTAGCCAACGGACCGCGTGGGCCATTCCCGCGGCTAGCTATGCGTCAGTTATGTTAACAGTCAAATTTGCCGGGTAATCTATGTAACCGCAGCTTCTTGATGCGGATTCAATCCTACTCGAACATGATGTCAACTTTGCACCGTTAACCATGGCTGTGAGAGGCCCGAATCCGATACTTTGCGCCTTATTAGCCCCTTAGCCTGTCAACGTCACACCAGTGTGTGACCACCTTCATTCAGGATTCGGTGATACTTATTTCTTATTTCACCTCTCTGGTTTCTAATTGGATACTAAATATACCGATTTCCCCGAATCCGATACTTTGCGCCTTATTAGCCCCTTAGCCTGTCAACGTCACACCAGTGTGTGACCACCTTCATTCAGGATTCGGTGATACTTATTTCTTATTTCACCTCTCTGGTTTCTAATTGGATACTAAATATACCGATTTCCCCGAATCCGATACTTTGCGCCATGGCGTTCAGATCAGCAGGATTCGCTCCTAAAGTAAGATCCTGTCGACTTCCGCCGGGAGAGATGATTGACGGTAGATGGGCCAAGATCGGACGGAGTTCCTTTTTGCCGCGCAAAATTGACACCCGCAATTAGCACAGTGCCGTTGTGCGGATTCAAAACTTGCGCCTTGTCATTAAGAAATGACAACGGCGCCAAGGATGGAGCACGCAAACGCGTTAATGTCGGCTGGGGGTGGTCTGGTTAGTGGGGAAGAATGGTGGGGATCGCCGCCGATCCTGTAAAGTGGGCAAATTTCGTGCCGCCAAGTCCGTAGAACTACACCCTCTGAAGCATGTGCAAGCCGATTGTCGGCTGCGGACTCTTAGGGAAGTCGTCGCGGCGCAATCGAAGGAGTGGTTGCTGGAGGGTGTAGCAAAGAAACACCAAGATCAAGAACTGCTGAAGGATGTTTGTGCTCGGATCAAGGCGATTTGTTCTGAATTCTTACCTCACTGGCCCAGGACGAGTTAAATGATGCAAAGGCCATTACTCTGCAGCCGTTGCGGCGGAGAGCAGCAGGAAACTGAATGAAGTCCTGAACGGACCGACAGCGGCGACAACCGCAGTGAAGTCTCTCCCCGATCCTCCTGCTTTGGAACGCCTGAAGCGATAGTTGAAAGGGAGCTAGCGAGGCGTCTATACATCCGAAAGCACGAGGCGCAGCTAGCGGCAAAGAGATTGGCCAACAGAGTGGCTAAGGCTGAACAGCAACGTGCCCCGCTTGCCTGCGTAACCAACCAGCCCAAACAGGTAATTAAACAAAGAATACTCATGAACTGCCGTGTCTTGGTATGCATCCGTTGTGTATGACGAATGCAGTCAGCAATCTGTAGTGCAACCGTACTTTCTACTCGCCGTATGGCCATCGATAGTTTTCTGATCGAGTGCATTATTATGTTCCTTCGGATGCTGTGCTTTGTTCTTCATGGTGAACACCACAGCTGGGCGTCCAAAAAGCAAAGAAAACTGCAACCGGCAGTCGTCGTCAAAAGCCAAGCCTGCTGCAGTCACCGCCGGGACCATGCAGCTGCCTCCAGCCCTCGAGGCTGAAAGGGCCGCCAAGATTGCAGCTTTGCAGGCCCAAATCGACGCTATCAACGCGCAGTTCGACCAGCAGATGAGCGCCGTGCCGGCACCCCCTCTCGTGGCCATGCCACCACCACCCATGCCAGGCTGTCCATCTGCCCACGTGCTGGCACGTAAGTTCCCTTTTTTTCCCCTTTGGTATACGGGCCTTACTGTTGCTTCATGGAAACTTACAACGTATCAATTTGCCTGTATTTACCCTTCAACTTTGTGCATTATTATCTTTATGAAGTCCCACACGTTTTGTGTATATTGGTTTTCTTTGTGTTTCATTCAAGCTGACTTTTGACTTCTTTAATTGCATGTGTCTTTCCTTTTTCATCCAGCCGTGGACGTGGCTGGCACAGTGACACCGGTGCTGGTGCCCATCCTGGCACCTGAACCAGGTCCAAATGTGAAGCCCCACTATTCGAAGCAATTATCGCTTCTGCTGGCATGCGAATCTCCATGTATCGATTCAAAGGCCCTGCCCCAGCCCACTCCGGGGGCTGCTGGTGATGAACCTGTGACGCAGCAGGCCATTCCCTGTAAGTAATATCAGATCACTTCCAATCGTGGTTGTTTTATTCTTGTCTCTTTTTGCATTGGCATACCTGTATTTTACTTAGCAAGTATCTCAGTTTCTGCACTGACGATGCACTCAAATATTCTTTTCGCTCAACCTTATTAAGACCTTGCTATGTTCGTTTGCCACCATAGCATACATAACCCCCATTCACCAGCAGCTTCCCCGTTTCCCATTTGTAAATGCATTCCCTGTTTGTTTTTATGATCCCAACAAAGTCTCTCTTTTGCAATTGATGTGTGCAGTGCCTTCGCAGGCTTCTTCAAAGAGGAAGGGCATGACACCAGCGCCAGTTTCCAAGGCCCGGCGCGGATCAACAGAGACCAAGTCCCCATCTGCAACAAAGGATCCAGTCCTGCCATCGCCGCAGCCTCTAGAAGAGAACATCGCCGTCCTTCCACAGCCGCCAACAGCACCTAAGACACGTGCTCAGTGCCCACCACCATCAGATCTGGGGTTGATGCACTACATCAAGGAGGTGCTCCCTCAGGCCACTGTGTTGCCTCTTCCAACAGAGGTGACAACGACCACCGTACCGGTTGGCACCATCATAGCTCAAAAATGGTTGCTGAAGGCGCGCAAGCAGCTGAGATTGGGGGATGAGTTGGTGTGGGATGTAGGCCGCATTGCTATGGTCAAGCCACGGAACAAGTCCCCGTGGACGCTTGCGTTTCCTAACGGGGATGATCCAGAATCAAGGTATTGCTTTGATCTGAGGAAATTGCACTACGGTGAGGAGGGGTCTGGCGAGCTCTCATGGGTGATGTAACTGATGTTGGGCAATGTTACGGTGAACGACCTGCCTGGAAAGGCAGAAGAAACGAACACGAGTCAAGTGCCTTCCCCCCCGGATGTGCCAGCCCCACTGCCACCCTCCACGGCCGTGCCAGCCCCTCCGGCCCCACAGCTGCCACCCTCCACGGCCGTGCCAGCCCCTCCGGCCCCACTGCTGCCACCCTCCACGGCCGTGCCAGCCCCTCCGGCCCCACTGCCACCCTCCACGGCCGTGCCAGCCCCTCCGGCCCCACTGCCACCCTCCACGGCCGTGCCAGCCCCTCCGGCCCCACTGCTGCCACCCTACACGGCCGTGCCAGCCCCTCCGGCCCCACTGCCACCCTCCACGGCCGTGCCAGCCCCTCCGGCCCCACTGCCACCCTCCACGGGAGGACCAGAGTCATCGGTGGAATCCGTGCTTGCCAACATGATGTTGCAGTTGAAAAAAATGCAAGAGGAGCTCGCTGAGAAGAACGCCATCATCAACAAACAAGCGGAGAGATCTGCACCGACAGAATCCTGCTCAAGCCTACCAATCCCATGTGTAAGTTCCGCAGCTCCTCAGATACGGAAATGTTACCATCTTTATAATTGTGGATGCCTTGATTAGTTTGCCCTGCGGTTTTGTTGTATCCATTTCTGGCCTTGCCTTGCTTTGCATGCATCACCACAAAACATCAAATTTATTACAATATGTGTGCTAGCTCTATACGGTGGAATAACACAGACATGTCTACCAGATGGCAACACGGCCATCTGTATGCTAGGGTGAGCACACTATGTGAATGTGCAGGGCCAGCCCACAGCAGCTGTGCCCCTGCTCTACCCCTTTTGCCAGGGTGGGCGGGTGGGAGGCAAAAGAAAACAACCTGCTTCCCTAGAATGGAAGCCCACCCTTTATAGCAACCACCTCTCCAGCCAACCCCTACCTGGGTGGCTGGGGTACGGGTGCCAGCACAAAAAATATTTTTTCTAAAATTATTTTTTCTTTTGGTGCTATACGGCGTTGCATTCTCCGCTCAGCAGGTTAGTCATAGATAAAATGAGCATAGCTCACCAAATCCATTTCTGGCCTTGCCTTGCTTTGCATGCATCACCACAAAACATCAAATTTATTACAATATGTGTGCTAGCTCTATACGGTGGAATAACACAGACATGTCTACCAGATGGCAACACGGCCATCTGTATGCTAGGGTGAGCACACTATGTGAATGTGCAGGGCCAGCCCACAGCAGCTGTGCCCCTGCTCTACCCACATCTCCTTACATGGCTAACAGCCGAAAATACGTAGGACATGCAAAAAAGAAAACTTAAACTACCTAGCTATGGGGGTACTTTGTCCCAACCCAGGTTCACCCTCGGGTTAGTTAAACCATTTCCCCCCTGACCTCCCACACAAGGGTGAGGTCAGTTGATAGCTAAAAGACGAGAGGTAAAAACAGGAGGACGTCAAAACTCGACGCCACCGAAGTGGCGCCGGAAAGCCGCTGGGTCAAAACCCAGGGCCTGAGCCCAGAGGGCGGGTGGGATGTCGCGCCCCAGGAGGCTGCGGTGGAGGCCAATGTAGCGCGTGACCGAGAGGGCCGAAGCCCACCGGCCGCGCAGCTGGATGGCCTCCGGCGACTCGCCAGCGATGGCGTCGTGCGTCGCCCCCCCATGCCGGAGGCTGTGAAAAGAAAACATCCCTGGGATGCTCATGCGGGCCTGCACAGCCTCCCACTGCTGCCTAGCCTGGCTGTACGTTAAGCCTCGAAAGAGGAGTGCATCCGGGGGCTGGCCAGCCGTCAGACGTCGCAGGAGCCACAAAGAAAGTGGATCCCGGACGAGGACGTGCTGGGCCGCCCCCTGCGCAGTTTTGGGGTTGCGCAGCACAAGGGCACCGACCATGGGCCCTGGCTCGAGAAGGGGGTGGCCGGGATGAGCCACATCCCGAACCCGCAGCCCTAGCGCCTCGCTAATGCGTAAATACTGCTGGAAAGCAATAATAATCAACGCACTCAAATGCACCTGTCGACGTGAAACTAGCAACAGGGCAGTGAAATAGCAAAGGCGCCAGGGCATAGGCGGAGGGCTGACAGCCGGAACAAGCCGCTGCCAACCTGCTAGCAGGCGGTCCGCCAGTACCCAATTCCGAACAATGTCGGGGTAGTACAGGTGCAGACAGGCCTTGGCATGCTGGCATAAGGTACGCCCCCGCCCGCCTCTGGCATGGTAGACAGCAGAAATCCACTCACAGAAAATGGCTTCGGCGTCAGCTGGGTCGACAGGGCCAGGTGGCGCCCACGCCACGTAGACAGCCGCCGCACGTCGGTACGCTGGCAAGGTAGACACAGGGTTGACTGTGCCCTCCAAAAGTGCCAAGTCCCGAGGGCGTCGCGCCCCCTCAGGCCCAGGGTTGGGATGCACGTCACCACACCGGGTCAAGTCAGGAACCCAAGCGCCACGCCGACTGGCCTTGTCAGCTGGGTTGTGGTCGGTAGCCACCCAGACCCAGTGGCTCTGCATGTCGCCAGCCAGTGACAGAGCGCAGTAGCGTCGAACCAGCTGGTTGAGACGGTAGGAAGACGACCGCCCTCTGACAAACGCCCCCACCACAGCACTGGAGTCTACGAGCCGGACGACTCGCTTACCCCGACACGCCTTGGTCCGGCACGACCACTCGACCCCCTGTGTCGCAGCAATCGCCTCCTTGACGTTGATGTGGTTAGGCTGCCCCCGCCACCGGTAGGACAGTGCCGTACGCCAGTGGCCACTATCCAGCAGGCTGTAGTCCCCCTCCTCCATGCGCTCCAGGTCCCAGTCCTCCCCAGACGTTAAAGCTGTCGTCCGCCACCCCCGCGCTTCGCGCCGGGTCGCCAGCCGGGCACAATCGGCCCCAGGCAGGTCCCTGTAGACCACCCCACCGCCGGAGCCGCTCGCATCACTTGCGACGACCCGGTCAGAAAGGGGCCGGGCCCTGGCCGCCCTCAAAAAGGGGGCCAGGTCGATCGCCGCCTGAAGCTCCTGGCGGGCCCCCGCAGGGAGGCGCCAGCGGCGCCCAGGCAGGGAGGCATTCATGGCTGCTAGCAGCCGGTACGTCTCAGACCACACCGAAAGCATGGGGCGGCACAGCAGATGCATCCACACCCACTTCCCAAGCACAGAACTAAGTTCGCGGTAGTATGTAAACCCGCGATCTAAGATTCTATGAGTAGCGGCGATAACTGCCACCACACGCTCAGGAACAGGCACCACGTCACCATCCCTTTGGTGAATGACCCCCACCGCCTGCACACCAGTCTGCTCTGCTGTCGCCCGTACCACCTTGTCAGACTTCTGCACCAGCCCAACAGCGGCGTAGGCAGCCTGAACACGATCTAGCTGCTGATTCACCCCATCCACCGACGCACAGTGGGTGAAATGGAGGTCATCGATCGTCACAGCATGCATACCTTCCAGATCCTGCCGAGATTCGAAGCACGGCGAGGGCGCCAAGGGCGCAGCAGGGTCCTCCTCCAGCCTCAGCCGGACGGTCTCCCCCGCCTCGTTGGCCTCCGCCACCAGGATCAGCGCGGACATGTTGATGCTCAGCCCACGACTAGCCTCCAACGGCGGCTTGGGGCCACAGCGGTACAACACAGACTGATGCACACACTGGGCCACCGCGACGGCCAGCTTGTTGCCCATTGGCCAGCACAACATCCACGGCCACACCTTCCGACGAGCCCCACTCAGGCCCACCAGATCCGACCACACCGGCATCCACGCACAGTACCGCCGCATCCAAACTGGCAGGCGGAGTCTGTTGTAGTACGAATCCAAATCTGATACGCCCCCAAAAACATCCTCCCCAGCGCGCGTGGGCAAATCGCAAATCACGCCAAGGTGTGGTAAAAAAGCGGGCATAGGATCAGGTAGTGGCATGTTGCCACGCCGGTTGTCCACAATCAGCCGTATACGGCCGTCGGGCTTTCCGACCCCAAAAGTACCGTTCACCATAGGCGGCTCCTCCTCAAAAAATCCACCCAAAATCCCCCTCTCCACACACACCGTGCAAACCCGCGCGAACTCCTCCATGCTACACCCCCGCGAGATCCGCATCGACTTCTGCAAGATCCGCTCTGCTGGGCTCAGCGTCCGTACCATCCTACTCTCATCATTCAAAATTGCTCCCCAAGAGGGGGGTAGTAAGTTCAGCACATCCACTTGGCCACCTTCCCCCGGACCAGGCAAAGCCAAGCGTGCGGCCACTAACGGTTCGTAAGGGGCTCCTTCAGCATATTCACCCCCATCCACTACAGATCCTGCCATTGCCGCTACGGAACCACCGTTCCGGCGGACAAAGGACCTGCAAGCATCATCGATCCCATCTAGGGCCGCCTGCTGCAGAGGCCCGGGCACACGGGCTGAATCTACAGCAGGCGGGTCTCGCCCCCCCCCCCCATCCAGTTTAACGCCCTAACCGTCTGACAGGCTAGTGTGCGAGCATTAAAAGCCCGACTCATCCTATCGCGCCTACGGCCTGAGCGTACCTGCTGCCACCAGTCACGAGGTGGCAGGGGTGCTGGAAGAGGTAGTGGAAGAAGGCACCGCTCCCTCACTTGTTGTTGTTGGACGGGCCGCCCTGCCCCTTCTTGCCGGGACCCTGCTCCAGCTTGTGCTGCAGCTTCCCCATGCTCATCGCCGCCCGCACCGCCGGAGACGCCAGCATTGCTCCACCCTCCTGGAATGGCAGCATTGCCGACGGCGTCCCCTTCCACCCGTCGACCCCACATCCACCAGCTGGCATGCCGTGATCAGCTTTGCCAGGTACTCGGCTGCTGCCAGCTCCAGAATTACTTCGGAGCGTGGCGTGGCCCAGTAGCCAAATTCTGTCACCATCGTGTCCAGAATTCCTGCCATCTGCAGGAGCAGCATCCGCCTCTCCCCGCTGGCTGAGCTGCCGTGCATCGTCAGCATTAACGATGCACGGATGGACTTCCCCCCCACGCTCTCCGCGTAGTCCAGCATTCCCGGCAGCACCGCCTCCAGCATGTTGCTCACCAGCACCGGCACTGCATGCCCACTCAGCGCCACCCCCTTCGTGCGCGCCAGCCTGCCAGCAGTCGTCGCTGCGGCTGGGCTTGCAGCTGCTGGAGTCTTTGCCTGGTCCAGCAGCTTCGACATAGCCGATATTAGGTCGCCAATATCTCCGCCAGTGCGGGCGTTGCCCGGCCGGGATGGAAGCCCTCCAGCTGGCGTTGCATAGCCCGTCTCGGTCCCCAGCAGCCGACCTAGGTTTCGGTCCAGGTCCGCCACAGCCTGGTCGATCGCCCCAGGAGCGCCATCGTCCTCCCCAGCGCCCGCTCCACCATGCCCCGCCCCTCCGCTTCCACCTGCCGAAGGGGGAACACCCCCCGTTCCCACCGCACCTGCTGACACTGGTGGGTCCGGCTCTGCAATAGCCTCCCCCAGTTGCGCTGCTAGCACATCGGCCAGGGCCTCCTCCCCATCCCAGTCGCTGACAAACCCCCGTTCCTCCAGGACGTCCATGACGTTCTTGGCACGCCCCGGAGTGAGCTTCTGGATCCGCTCTAGCCAGTTCCCCTCCCCTAGGATCTTCTGAACCGCAGTGGCGGCCTCCTTTGGGGTGCATCCCTCCTTGGCTGCTTGCTTGAGTTTCGCTAGGAAATTCCGGTCTGGGGCTGTCACTGTGGACATGGTAGGTTATACTGCTTGATGTGTTATCTTGCGTTTTGTTTTTTGTGTTGTGGTCACGTGAGGTTCTCAGGCAAAAGAAAACAACCTGCTTCCCTAGAATGGAAGCCCACCCTTTATAGCAACCACCTCTCCAGCCAACCCCTACCTGGGTGGCTGGGGTACGGGTGCCAGCACAAAAAATATTTTTTCTAAAATTATTTTTTCTTTTGGTGCTATACGGCGTTGCATTCTCCGCTCAGCAGGTTAGTCATAGATAAAATGAGCATAGCTCACCAAGTATTCTTTTTCTGACTACTTGCGCAACCCAATGGTCCAAACTCTCTGCTGTTTGCGTGCAGGAAAATACCCCGGACAGCGCGGCACAAGCAAAACACTGCGAGCTGCTGAATGGCCAGAAGGCAGAAGGCATGGCATCAAACTGAGTCCAGCCAGTTTTGGAATAGCTGTAAGTTTTCACGATCAGGGTGCACAGGATTCCATTTTTTTGCACTACAAAGCGATTTTTTTGTCTCGTGTACGAGCGTGATTTTTTACTGTCTCGTCATTTTGGATTTGGTGTACATTTGCACATCCTGCAGCCTTTCTGATTCTGGCCCTGCCTTGCTGCTTTGTCCTTCTTAATTGTGCTCCTACGTGCAGGAAGACGTAGAACGAAACATGCGGACTCCAGATGAACAGTATGGGAGAGGCATGAGAACTCTTCTCGTGAAGAATTGTGTGAAGATGTACACAAACTTCCCTGATTCCAAGAATGAATCAGTTTTTCCCTTTCAGCAAGACATGACTACGAATGTCAGTTGACAGCATGTTTGCTGTGGATGATGTATGCAAGCTGTAACATGATATTTATCAATGTAATAAATGCACTGATTGTGAGTCATGCCCCTGCTGTAATCATCTTGCATTGTCGTATTTCTGACGGTCCCTGATAACACCATTTTTTGGTCCCAGAATGGCTGGAGAATTCGCCTGTGCATGTTCTTGATTTTCTTGAGATTCTACTCGTTTTTTTGTCCTGAGATTTTCTTGAGATTCTACTCGTTTTTTTGTCCTGAGATTGTCCTGAGATTTTGTCCTGAGATTGTCCTGAGATTTTGTCCTGAGATTTTCACTACAAAGTCAAAATCTCAAGACCTGAGTTTTTCACCAGAAATCTCAGGACCCGAGGTGCGCACTTACCAGATTTTGTGAAGACGAAAAAAATCAGGAAAAATCAGGACAATCTCAGGAAAATTTAAGAAAAATCTCAAGACAATCTCAGGACAATCTCAAGATATCTCAGGATTTCTCAGGATTTCTCAGGATTTCTCAGGATTTCTCAAAAAAAAACTCAGGACAATCTCAAGATATCTCAGGACGAATTTTTTCCGACTTCCTAGTGTCCCGCCGGGGTTGGTTGGTACCAGTTGACCACGTATATAAACTGCCGTAATGGACATGCATCCGGGCCAGTGCAAGGATGGTTATTAAACTGGGTTGTGGGAAGTGCAATGTTTGCACCATATATCAAGTATGATGACAGTGTTTATGCAGCAATGTGGCGGGTTTAGAGACCAAATAATGTCGTAACCTTTTTGGTCCTGCATGAGCGCAAAGTTCCGAACACTTTTCCCGAGGTTCGCCACTCCTTGGCATCCTAAAGTGAGACCACGCCTGCGCAGGATTACACTGAGTGCACTACATTTGGGGGGAGGATATTGATGTGTGCACGTCCAGCACGCTTGGATGGATCTAGTATTGTATATTGATGACAATCCTGTATAATTTGCCCGCTGTCATGATGCATGCAGGTTCTTCTACCGCGCAAGGGATTGTCCGGGGGGGACCGTACCGCGGGATGCGGATCGTGTCAGTGAGGTCTTCTGGACGAAGCATGAGCAGGAGATCTCTTTACTGAACTACGGGGGTCACATTGACGTGGTTGGCGTCCGTAAGTGGAGGAAATTTGCCGAGGCTGACCGAGAGGGCGGGCGAGTGTTCTTCATGCGCAGGTCGTACAACCTTTCCCCGGACAAGCCTCGGTACAAGAGGCTGAGATTCTCTAGATGGGAAGCCGAATTCCGCTGTTACCGCCCTTCTAAGTCTGGTCTACGCATCCTATATTTGGTAGTGGCGTTGTGGGATGACTCATTTGAGGAGTATCTCCATCGGCATGGGACGCTGGAAGCGCATTTGTTCACTGTTCTGAACATCGAGCGCGCCGACAACAAGTCAAGAGACATGATCTTCCCCATCACCGTGAGAGATACACATGTGCCACGAGAGGCAGTCCTTCAGTGTCTTGTGGAGGACATGGATGCGATGGCAGAGGGCGGGCCCATGCTTGTGAAGTTTCCCAAAACGCCAAGTGAGCTTTGGGAAATCCGTGTCGCGAACCTGAACGTGATGGATTCGGCCGCCCGCAACGGCGCGATGGGGCACAAGGGTTGCACCGGCGACAAAGTGAGTGATGTTGTCACGTAGCTTGGTTCGGGGTGCTGCCCATGTGACCTTGATTCATTGGGAAGAGCTCTGTGTTGGTGTGGTATCACCGTAACCATCAGCCCTTCTTTTATTTCTGCGTACCTTGGTGTGCGGCGCATTGTGGGTGTGTGCGCCACTGCAGGGATGCCCCTTTTGCAACGTTCACCACAACGACTGGGCGGATGCGACGGTGGACGTGGCGGAGTACATGCGCAGTGAGAAGCAAACGGCGGAAATATTGGAGGAGATGGAGGGCATGGCGACGGCCACGGCACGGAAAGAGAAGGCGAAGGAGACCGGGGTGATGTATCAGCCGCTGTGGCCTTGGCGGGATCTTCGATTCTTTGACCGCTACCGGCAGTATCCGATGGATATCTTTCACAATCTGACGTTGGGTCTATGTAAGCAGGTGGCTCGCTACCTCGAGGAGGATGGAATTCCCACTCGCCAGCACCCGGAGTTGGATGCTTGGGTAAGCGCACACCCCACGCGCGTCGGGAGCCGTCTGCCGCAGGGGAAAGCTTTTACCTTGTATCCACATTACAAGGGAATGGAGCTGCTGACCCTGCTGTTCCAAATGCCTTTTGCACTTCCCATGCTGCTGCTGAGGAGGCGGAATGAGGGAGATGATAAGGAGAAAAGGAAGGCCCGGCGGATCATCAAGATGGTGATGCACCTTGCCAAGTGGGCGCAGATGATGCTTGGTCCCGTTACGTCTCCAATCTACAACTTGGCTGCTGACAACGTCTACGCCACTTTTCAAGAGTGTTTCGGCACCTTGTGGCCGCGTGGCAGCCTTGCAGGGAAGGGTCCTGGGGCAATGGCTGAGGCAGCGGATGGCGACGAAAAGAAGAAAAACGCGGAGAAGAAGAAGAAGAGGATGGCACGCCAAGACAATGCCGCCAGCCATAACGTCCACCTACCGCGGCATGCTTTGGCACAGATGGATGATGTGGGTCGTATCTGGTCCTTGGGCCCGCATG
>RPFO01001268.1:0-40000 GCA_009746045.1 Mesostigma viride | reverse complement strand
ACAAGTGATACACAATTGCAGCCAGGACAACAGCGGGTCGCTGCGTACCTGCCGTGGGAAGGAGGGGGGTGATACACAAATACCGTACAAGTGATACACAAATACCGTACAAGTGATACACAATTGCAGCCAGGACAACAGCGGGTCGCTGCGTACCTGCCGTGGGAAGGAGGGTGATACACAAATACCGTACAAGTGATACACAAATACCGTACAAGTGATACACAATTGCAGCCAGGACAACAGCGGGTCGCTGCGTACCTGCCGCGGGAAGGAGGGGGATACACAAATACCGTACAAGTGATACACAAATACCGTACAAGTGATACACTAAATATTGCAGCCAGGACAACAGCGGGTCGCTGCGTACCTGCCGCGGGAAGGAGGGGGGTGATACACAAATACCGTACAAGTGATACACAAATGCCGCCAATATAACAGCGGGTCGCTGCGTACCTGCCGTGGGAAGGAGGTAGGTGATACACAAATACGTGTCTGTATTGAGGTAGTGCCACGCGAATGGTTTTACAGTGCAGTGCAGGCAGCGCTATAATGGGTACCCCCGATCACGTGAGCCTGAGCTAATTATTGGATCACGCAGCGACGGTAATTACTTTGCAGGCAGTACGCAACCGTAGCAATGGACGCTAAAGATCGTCGACCCGTTTGGGAGTCACAAGAGTTTAAAGCCGCGATGGAATATGCGCGCTTGAATTTCCAAGTGGAGGTAAGTTCCTTGATGAGTACTCACATTGTAGTCTTGCTTGTGATTCATCGGCGGGTATATGTATCTCATGGGTAAGAATGTCCCGTTGGAAGCACCGTTTCGGGTCGCGGGGTATCTGCTGCCGACCAATAAATCCATGGTTACTGACTGTCTTTGATGGCAGTGCTAATGATGGCGCGTGACCATCATTACATAACGGTCCTGGGTTTGTCGAGCGGGTGCCTGCGCGTGTCTCGCTGTGCGTCTCTGCCCTTGCACCGCAGGCGCAACAGTATAAGCGGCCCGAGCAATTCGCGCAAGCGTCCAAAGGGTTTGAGAGCACATCCAACTGGGAGATCGAGACTGGGGGTATCAAAGTTCATGCTAGACGCATTGAAGGGCCGTGGGCCGCGGGCCGTGGGCCGTGCTCATTTTCAGCCTAGCTGTCGCAGCTGGTAATCAGAGGCCATGGAGAAGCCCGGAGAGGTGGCGGGGACCGAGGAGAGTGATGAGGGCGAGGGAGATCCAGCGCAGGCGGTCAGCGGTGAGAAGAAGAAGAAGAAGAATGTGAAGGAGACACCGTATTTGGTTGCGGTAAGTTCCCCTTTGCTTCTTCATGTGCTGCACGTGTACATGGATGTTTGTATACTACTACGAAGTTAGAGGAAGCATGAACAGCAATGCTGGACATGTGTGGACTGTTCTTCTCATGTGTTGTTGCTGTAAACCGTGGCTGTGCTGATTTGTGCATATCCTTGACATGTGTGCAGAGGAAGCAACTAACGCGGGCGGTTGATTATTGGAGCGGCCAGTGTCTGAAGGAGAAGATGGGATGGAAGGATGCCAGGTGCAAAAAGGCCACAGGCACGCCTGGGGTAGAGGGCCCATCGCAGGGAGCCGTCACGGGGCACGCCACCAGTGAGCCTATGGAGATGCAGGACCCAGTGGGTGCGTGCTCGCAGGCGGCAGCTGTACCTGGAGAAGGGTTGTCGGGACCGCCGGGGTATTCACTTGTCAGGGAGGCCGCGGCGTTGTGTCAGATGATGTGCGACCGCGCAGTGGCGTCGTTGCCCCACCTGGCGGCTCCGTTGGTTAATGCGGGGGAGGGCTCCTTCGAGCCGCGCACGCTGGCACACATGGCACTGTCTGCTCAGGTAGGCGACTGTGTGATTGCTTGTTGCATGCAACATGTTGACGACAATCTTTATTTGCATATGGGAACAGCGCGTTGATGACTTATTCATATGTGACAGCATTATGTGGCCTGATGTTTCTCTCCGGGTGACGTGCAAAAATGTGAGGCACAGCACACGCATATGCCGCTCCCTGCGTTAGCGGGCGATGACGGCAGTCACGGAGGCGTGTGCGCCTCTGGACATGTGAATATCGGCTGTACTCTTTGCTGATACTGCATGAATGACTCAATGCGTAACCCGCTTTCTCTCAGCACTCAATCTGTGGCACGAGAGGGGTGAGGGGGGGCGGCATTGGACCAGATGCTGAAGAGATGTAGAAGCATACAGATGGGAGGGGAAGCCAAAGTTACAGTTGCAAGGAGACGTGTCCAAGGGGGGAGGGGGGCAGAGAATTGGAATTGAGTAGGATGACAGCCAGATGGTATTGGCAACAGGACGGAAAGAATGTGGGTGTAATGGGGTGCTGGCATGCATGGACGAGTGTCATGGGGTGCTGGCATGCGTGGATGGGTGTAATGGGGTGCTGGCATGCGTGGATGGGTGTAATGGGGTGCTGGCATGCGTGGATGGGTGTAATGGGGTGCTGGCATGCGTGGATGGGTGTAATGGGGTGCTGGCATGCGTGCACGAGTGTAATGGGGTGCTGGCATGCATGGATGGGTGTAATGGAAGAGAATACGCATCCTTTTTGCCGGGGGCCTTACACCTTTCCCCTAAACTACTTGTTTTACTTTATTCTGTGGGAACATGCAGCTGGGAGGCAATGTCCACATGCATGGAGTAACGGCTCCACTTGGGCAGCCAGGACATGCGACCACTGGGCAGCCCCCCGAGGGCCTGGCAACGGCAGGGAGACTGCCGAAGAAGCAGGCCACAGTGCAGCCCCGCGAGGGCCTGGCAACGGCAGGGAGACTGCCGAAGAAGCAGGCCACTGGGCCGCTCCGCGAGGGCCTGGCAACGGCAGGGAGACTGCCGAAGAAGCAGGCCACTGGGCAGCCGGGGAGGGCGGCACAGGGGCCGGGGGCAGAGGCGGAGGTGGCGGGGACGGGGGGGGACGAGGGAGTTCCAGAGACGATGGCGGAGGAGGGGGAGACGGGGGCGGAGGCGGGGAGGAAGGCGGAGGCGGCGGGGACGGGGGGGACGAGGGAGTTCCAGAGACGATGGCGGAGGAGGGGGAGACGGGGGCGGAGGCGGGGAGGAAGGCGGAGGCGGCGGGGACGGGGGGGACGAGGGAGTTCCAGAGACGATGGCGGAGGAGGGGGAGACGGGGGCGGAGGCGGGGAGGAAGGCGGAGGCGGCGGGGACGGGGGAGGACGAGGGAGTTCCAGAGACGATGGCGGAGGAGGGGGAGACGGGGGCGGAGGCGGGGAGGAAGGCGGAGGCGGCGGGGACGGGGGGGACGAGGGAATTCCAGAGACGATGGCGGAGGAGGGGGAGACGGGGGCGGAGGCGGGATCGAGGAAGGCGGAGGCGGCGGGGACGGGGGGGACGAGGGAGTTCCAGAGACGATGGCGGCGGAGGGGGACACGGGGGGAAGGCGGAGGCGGCGGGGAGGGGGGTGGGGGAGGGAGTTCCAGAGACGATGGCGGCGGAGGGGGACACGGGGGGGAAGGCGGAGGCGGCGGGGAGGGGGGTGGAGGAGGGAGATCCAGAGACGATGGCGGCGGAGGGGGACACGGGGGGGAAGGCGGAGGCGGCGGGGAGGGGGTGGAGGAGGGAGTTCCAGAGACGATGGCGGCGGAGGGGGACACGGGGGGAAGGCGGAGGCGGCGGGGAGGGGGGTGGAGGAGGGAGTTCCAGAGACGATGGCGGCGGAGGGGGACACGGGGGGGAAGGCGGAGGCGGCGGGGAGGGGGGGGGGGAGGGAGATCCAGACTCGAGGCATGCGGAGGTGGGGCCGGGGGCGGAGGCGGAGGCTGAGGAAGCGGGGACGGGGGGGGCGGCGGTGGTGGTTGAGTTGTCCTCCACCGATGAGGAGCCTAGCGTCAGCGTCATTGGGAAGCCAAAAAAGAAGAAGAGGAAGGTGGTAGTGGCGTCGCCAGGGCCGCAGACGAGGAGGAGGCGGGCTGCACAGCAGGCTGCGGAGACGTCGAACACGGGGGGGAAGGACGGAGATCCAGACTCGAGGGGTGTGGAGGTGGGGACGGGGGGCAAGGCGGAGGCGGCGGGTACGGGGGGGGACGAGGGAGTTCCAGAGAGGATGGCGGCGGAGGGGGAGACGGGGGGGAAGGCGGAGGCGCTGCAGAAGGGGAAGCGTGGTGCGAGGCAGAGAGCGGAGGCGGCGATGAAGGTAGTGGTGGTGGTCGATCCTCAGGCGAGTGCGGCGGCAGAGGGGACGGTGGGGAAGCCGCCAGGGCCACAGTCGAGTGAGAAGGCAGCGGGGGTGAAGGCGGGAGACTGCGCCGATCTTCCCCTCGACCTTGCTCGGGATGATGATGATGCAGGGACTGCCAGCCCTGTGGAGATCGATCGCACCACTGACCCGGCATTTCCGCCTGAGTGTCCTGGTCCCGACGAGGACTGCAGGCACTGCACGGAGAGTGCGGAACTGTTGAGAAAGCACGGTGAGCACAGGGTGAAGGCTGGCCGGGAGCACACGGGGATGGGGGAAACAGCTGTGCCCCAGACGCTGCCATCGAGTTTGCCAACGCGGGAGCTGCGGTGGTGTCTGGTGGCGGGGTCGGGCTAGCACAGCTTCTCACGGGTCGAGCGAGGGGTCGCGCCCATGACCCCCAGCGATGCGAGCTGGGCACGTGCATCATCCGGTGGTTTATCGCTATCGATACAGAGCCGCGCAAGAATCACGAGAAGTGGCAGAAGAGGGTGCACAAAGGATGCGCTGATGCAGCGCAGTTGCGGGTGGGCAAACACCTGGGTGCTGCCAGCTGCTTGACGACTGTGATGTGGCATCTGCAGGGGTGCGACCTCCGCGAAGTAGGCCACACATGTCGCCCCACGGAGGAGCTGCTCGTGAAGCTTCCTATCGACTGCCACTTTAAGTGCACGCCTAAGAATGGTGGACACTCCATCGTCGAGGCCATCCAGATGGCGCTGACCCAAGGGTGCGGCACCAACTTTAAGACGTTGTGCACCCCTGGGTGCGCGGGTTTCCATGAACGCCCTGTACGAGTCTTCAAGACTGTCCCGACCATGATCCCGGTCATGGACTTCTTCATGGAGACTCTGCCGGCAGAGACTGCGCACCAACTGCCGGAAGAGATCGTGGTACGCATCACGGTGGGGGGCGAAGAGCGTAAAAGGTACGAGGTGACTGCGTGGCTCTGCGCCGTCCTCGTGTATAAACAGGAGAAGCACTGGCAGCTCCTACGGCGCGCTGGCAGGGCCGCGGCGTGGCGTGAAGTGGACAGTTTAGTTCACCCCACGTACACCATGCCCTTGCAAGGTGCAATTGGCGACAGGGCCAAGGACACGCAAGCCTGCATGTATATTGTGGCTGAGGCACACCCTGTTTAGGTGTTCACCATGCACGCATGTATCCCATGGGGTTCCCGGCTTTGTCTCAATAGCTGCAGCTCCAGTTTCATCCTGTCATGGCCTGACAGGAGCATAGGTACAAAACTTGAATCCTGGACACATGTATGGAGTGAGAGATGTATTCCTGGACGAATGCATGATGAACAAGGCCCACATGGATCGAGCACACTTGTTGCACACATTGCATTAATGCCCATGCAGCTTTGTCAAGAAGGCTCCACGCCCATGATAATATGTTTTACTACCCAGGGTAAGGATGACCCTGCATGGTGTAAAGGAGACAGCCTGGTGTGATTGCATCCCCTATGCATCTGCTGACCTTGGGACTGTTTTAAATATATTGCACCCACACTGTATAGATGCCAGGCGGTGCTACTGAGCATTTCAGATGGCACCTGTGACCTGACTAGATCCTTTCTACTGAAAGAAGGACGGGTGTATCCGTTCCCCTGTTGTTGTGTATCGGCCATCAAGGATATCATGGTAGCTAGCAGTCGAGACAACTATAATTCTTAGGGTTATTTTGATCCACGAGGGCCCCAGCAGGAGCGAGTTACTAATTAAGTCTGGGCCGCTGTGTTTAGGCTATATAGTAGTGGACCTACATGTACATAGCACCGTCTTGGGGAGACATCCACTATCTTTGTTGGGGAAAAGAAGTTGTCCGCGACCCCACAACGGCCACACGAATCATACTATTCCATGAATTAATTTGTTATGTTCGAAAGGTACGTGTTACAAATATAGGAATTAATAACATGAAATCATGTAACACATGTGCAGCTGACTAGGGGCATATTAGTTGTCTCACTTCAAATATGGCGTTGGATCACCATGCGTCCATGTCCCAGTTAATAGGGTTTTTACTACATTATGTGATACAACCTGTTGGTGATGGGTGTAAAATGCCACCTACTCGATCTGGGTGCACAAGTGCACACGCACCTCCATGTATTCCAGGAAGCACGCTAGACAGGACCCGTAGGGTAGAGAGCTTAGATACAACAGTGTTGGCTTCATGTTGTAGATAGCTTTGACCGGTAGGATTGCGTGTCCCCATCCATCCATCCATCATCCATCCATCCATCCATCCATCCATCCATCCATCCATCCATCCATCCATCCATCCATCCATCCATCCATCCATCCATCCATCCATCCATCCATCCATCCATCCATCCATCCATCCATCCATCCATCCATCCATCCATCCATCCATCCATCCATCCATCCATCCATCCATCCATCCATCCATCCATCCATCCATCCATCCATCCATCCATCCATCCATCCATCCATCCATCCATCCATCCATCCATCCATCCATCCATCCATCCATCCATCCATCCATCCATCCATCCATCCATCCATCCATCCATCCATCCATCCATCCATCCATCCATCCATCCATCCATCCATCCATCCATCCATCCATCCATCCATCCATCCATCCATCCATCCATCCATCCATCCATCCATCCATCCATCCATCCATCCATCCATCCATCCATCCATCCATCCATCCATCCATCCATCCATCCATCCATCCATCCATCCATCCATCCATCCATCCATCCATCCATCCATCCATCCATCCATCCATCCATCCATCCATCCATCCATCCATCCATCCATCCATCCATCCATCCATCCATCCATCCATCCATCCATCCATCCATCCATCCATCCATCCATCCATCCATCCATCCATCCATCCATCCATCCATCCATCCATCCATCCATCCATCCATCCATCCATCCATCCATCCATCCATCCATCCATCCATCCATCCATCCATCCATCCATCCATCCATCCATCCATCCATCCATCCATCCATCCATCCATCCATCCATCCATCCATCCATCCATCCATCCATCCATCCATCCATCCATCCATCCATCCATCCATCCATCCATCCATCCATCCATCCATCCATCCATCCATCCATCCATCCATCCATCCATCCATCCATCCATCCATCCATCCATCCATCCATCCATCCATCCATCCATCCATCGGGGTTAATGCTCCGTGACTCCGCGACGCGAGCACGAGTTTAATTATATAATTCATTAATGTATTCCAGCAGCAAATTAATTAATTAAATAAACTCGTGCTCGCGTCGCGGAGTCACGGAGCACGTGTCTATTAATTAATTAATTAATGTGCACAAAATTAATTAATTAATTAACTAGCTTATTAATTAATTGGCGTGTCACGAGTTGAATACAAAATTTAAACTGATGAATTGGCGTCTCCGCATGTGCAGAGGACATGCATGGGGGTGCTAGTCCTCTTTAACCCATAGTCCGTATTGCCATTTTTTGCAAACAAATACCCCTGAAAATGAAAAAAATCATAACTCCCTGACCGCTACTCCAAATACCCTCAACCAAGGTGCTAGGAATATTTACACTTCAAGGGCTTTCAGAATATGCAATAATATCTTGAGTCCCGTAAGTGGGTTGCATGATATTCTCAGTCAAAGTTGGACAAAAGACGAACATTTTCATGCATCACACCATGGACCCCCCCCCCTTTTTTTCAGGGGAGGGTTGTAAACACCAATGTCAAGGTTGGATAATTTTATTAGGTAGTTCAGGCATCCCCATACCAGGGGGGGCCACTCAGAATTGAGTTTTGCACATGGCGCCACGCTCATATACGTGTGTGGGTTACACGCGCGTAGACAGCCATCTATGACATGCAACACAGCAATGCATTATAACAAGCTACAAAAGACTGGCAAAAGTGCTGGAATGCAAACGGGTTGCCTACCTGAACTAACGGGGTTGTATACTGTAAGGAAATGCCATAAACTGAGCACTCACAGGGCTGATACCACTCTTTACAGCAGGCATGGAAGCTTGCTAAATGCTGCACCAATAAACTCGTCAACTATGATGCATGGCAGGCGTATTCCGCGGCAAACAACATGCAAACACGTTGCCGTACCTGGCTTGATCACGACCTTTCCGGCTTCTGCTGGCCGGGACCCTCATATCTCACACTGGCTAATGCTTTCCAGGCATAGGCCGCCATAGCCGCATAATGAATGCATCCGCCATGGTTACCAGGTTGATGTTCTGAGCAAAGATGACCTATAAACGCATCCGAATTCACAGGGACGCTGCTGCGGATGTCCCGTATCAAAACTGGGTGCTCGGGCTGGCGCAGACTGCCGGGCCATAAGAAGAAAATCAAAATATGACATGCCATTACTCATATGGTACTGACGACCAAGAAAGCAGTAATTTCCTACCTGTATTTTACCAATGCTATACATCTGGCCACCCCTGACCTACGAAAATCATGCATCATCATTCTGAGCAACATTCTGAACCGTTACAAGCCGCGAGACGCAAAAATTTCGTGACAGCGGCACGCTGGCAGCCATATCTAGTTACGTGCGCGCGCGAGTGAAAATTTCCCGCCAAAGTCACGTGATACTTTCTCAATACACGTTGTAATTACCAGGCTATGGCGAATATAACACCCAAACCTATGCATCACCTTCGTCCCTAAGTGTCCCCGGACCCACCGGACACGTGGCATCCGCCAGAAGTGGCGCGGCGCCACTGGCGCGGCGCCGTTTTTGGCGGGGAGTCAAATGTTATGTTATAACATAACATTTACGGACTACGGGTTAAGTGATTTGGAGAAAGATGATGGACATGGCCACGTGGGCCCATGGTCATGAATTTATTGATTAATTAATAGACACGTGACTGTGCAGGTCATAGAGGCCAACAAGCCCCATGCAGTGGGGAAGGAACGTGTTTTCAAACGAGGGCGGCATGCCAACCAAGACCCCTAGGGTCGCGACCATCACAAAGAGAACCTAGAACTGTTTTGTAGATAGCTTTGACCGTTAGGATTGCGTGCACCCCTCCCTCCCTCCCTCCCTCCCTCCCTCCCTCCTCCTCCCTCCCTCCCTCCCTCCCTCCCTCCCTCCCTCCCTCCCTCCCTCCCTCCCTCCCTCCCTCCCTCCCTCCCTCCTCCCTCCCTCCCTCCCTCCTCCCTCCCTCCCTCCCTCCCTCCCTCCCTCCCTCCCTCCCTCCCTCCCTCCCTCCCTCCCTCCCTCCCTCCCTCCCTCCTCCCTCCCTCCCTCCCTCCCCTCCCTCCCTCCCTCCCTCCCTCCCTCCCTCCCTCCCTCCCTCCCTCCCTCCCTCCCTCCCTCCCTCCCTCCCTCCTCCCTCCCTCCCTCCCTCCCTCCCTCCTCCTCCTCCCTCCCTCCCTCCCTCCCTCCCTCCCTCCCTCCCTCCCTCCCTCCCTCCCTCCCTCCCTCCCCCTCCCTCCCTCCCTCCCTCCTCCCTCCCTCCCTCTCCCTCCATCCATCCATCCACCCTAAACCCTCCCTCCCTCCCTCCCTCCCTCCCTCCCTCCCTCCCTCCCTCCCTCCCTCCCTCCCTCCCTCCCTCCCTCCCTCCCTCCCTCCCTCCCTCCCTCCCTCCCTCCCTCCCTCCCTCCCTCCCTCCCTCCCTCCCTCCCTCCCTCCCTCCCTCCCTCCCTCCCTCCCTCCCTCCCTCCCTCCCTCCCTCCCTCCTCCCTCCCTCCCTCCCTCCTCCCTCCCTCCCTCCCTCCCTCCCTCCCTCCCTCCCTCCCTCCCTCCCTCCCTCCCTCCCTCCACCCTAAACCCTCCCTCCCTCCCTCCCTCCCTCCCTCCATCCATCCGGGTTAATGCTCCGTGACTCCCCAGTGGAAGCACGAGTTTAATTATATAATTAATTAATGTGGACATGTGTGTGCATGGGCAAAAGCTGGCTAACTCAATCAAAAGACGTGATAATAATTTAGTACTTAATAAGTTAATTAATAAGACATGTGCACCGTGTGTACAACAGGCATCAGTAATCACCGATAAGTAAACCAAGGCAACCACGATGTTAGAACATGGATCCAAGTCGACAAAGCTGCTGTCACGGTATCCTACATGTCCTAACCCCTGACACGCGGGAGGGGCACCGTGTTCCGTGGTGTCCCTGGAGCGTTCTCTGGGCAAGGCCTGGAAACAAAAGGCCGAGCATTGCGAAACAACTCCTCCACTTCAGACATCGTGGGTACCGGGAAAGCAAGGGGGCCCAACCTTTTGGTGTGGTAATAGACATTGTGACACAAGTTAAATAGCCCTGAATCCACAGAATTCACGAAGAGAGCGCGGCCCTTATGCCGAAACAAGGATACCACCATTACAAGGAAGGAGTACACATCATGGTCTCGCTGCGCTGTCACCACCCCTCCTGTCATGCCGGGCTGGTCCACTGTTGCGGGATGCCACCGAGGCTGACGATCCTTACCAGCCTGATGCGTGAAAATCCGTTCCCCCCCTCTTGTCGCCAGGCCGAGATCTGCAATACGGATTATCGGATGTGCACAAGTCCTGGCGCCATGGTGTAGAGAAAATTATCGAGCTTGACGTCATTGTGTATAATGTTAACGGCGTGCAAGCCAGCCAATGCCTTTGCACAGTCTGCAAGGACGCTGGGTGAGCAAACTTCGAAAACACGCTGATTTTCCGGGGCATCACGGGCAGCATGCAAGTCACCACTCATTCTCTCCATGACAATACCACCTACTTCACCGCACGTGGACCAGAGCCCTTCTACTGCAGGGCAGACCTGCGGGCCAGCTATAGACATGAAACCGGCCTCCTTGGCCACTGCCACAACGGCGGTTATAACAGCCTCCTGGTAGTTCACCAGCAGCGTGTCTCGTCGAAGGCTTGCCAGCTTTACCACTAGCGTAGCCTCGCCACCTGGTGCCCTCGAGCTAGCAGGGATAGCGTATAACGTGCCATGAGCACCTTTTCCTATCCGGTCACCTGACAATTTAACTGCGATGACATGCGTCAACTTGCTAGCGCTGTGAGAAACCTTTTGATCATAATTCGTCAGCCGCTGCAATGCAATGCTCCAATCCGACGGTGCATTGGTTTGCAGCTCAACGTCCCTGCGAGCGTGCGAGTCCGCGGCGTTGAACACACGCGACACCCTATGCAAAGCGGTGCATGTACGCAGTCTGTAAGTCCGTGAATTAAAAGCCTGTCTCGCCCTTAATGCCGACAGGGTTCCCGGCGACAGGTCCTGTCTGTTGGTCGACATTTTTCTTTTGCAGCTGGCCATTGTAGGTAGGTATGAATGATCTCGATGCTGTCAATTACGATGATACACGAGGTAGTCTATACCTAGGATCGAGAGCTTCTTCTTGTATGGCAATGCCGGCTGGGCGATGACGGTGACGGCCGTCACCGTCATCGCCCTCGACGGGCGTGATGAAAAGTACCTGGTTGATAGGCGGCAGCTATTCACAATATAGGCCGTTTTTTATTACTCCGAATAAAGAGTTAAGAGGTTGGCCCTCGGCAGGGCGATGACGGGGCGCTGACGGGGCGATGACGCGGGGCGATGACGGGGCGTTCACGCGCGTGATGAATAGAACCTGTTTGATAGGCAGCGGCTATTGGTAATATACTTTGTTGATTAAGAGAAGAGTTTAGATGTTGGCCCGTCGAGGGCAATGACGGTGACGAGCGTCACCGGACGCATCGCCCTCGACGGGCGTGATGAAAAGCCCATGTTTTATATGCGGTAGCTATTGGTAGTCCGTAGTATATAGGTCGTTGACTATCACTCCGAATAAAGAGTTAACAGGTTAAGGCCCTCGGCCGGGCGATGACGGGGCGATGACGGGGCGTTGACGCTCGTGATGAATAGGACCTGTTTGATAGGCGGCGGCTATTGCTAATATATAGGTCGGATATTTGTGTACCACCCCCCTCCTTCCCGCGGCAGGTACGCAGCGACCCGCTGTTGTCCTGGCTGCAATTGTGTATCACTTGTACGGTATTTGTGTATCACTTGTACGGTATTTGTGTATCACCCCCTCCTTCCCACGGCAGGTACGCAGCGACCCGCTGTTGTCCTGGCTGCAATTGTGTATCACTTGTACGGTATTTGTGTATCACTTGTACGGTATTTGTGTATCACCCCCTCCTTCCCACGGCAGGTACGCAGCGACCCGCTGTTGTCCTGGCTGCAATTGTGTATCACTTGTACGGTATTTGTGTATCACTTGTACGGTATTTGTGTATCACCCCCTCCTTCCCACGGCAGGTACGCAGCGACCCGCTGTTGTCCTGGCTGCAATTGTGTATCACTTGTACGGTATTTGTGTATCACTTGTACGGTATTTGTGTATCACCCCCCTCCTTCCCACGGCAGGTACGCAGCGACCCGATGTTGTCCTGGCTGCAATTGTGTATCACTTGTACGGTATTTGTGTATCACTTGTACGGTATTTGTGTATCACCCCCCTCCTTCCCACGGCAGGTACGCAGCGACCCGCTGTCGACCCGCTATTGCACTTCACCGCGTGCATCATCCCACATTAGGTGTGGCAGAATATCACCATGCACCCTCCTTCCCACACAAATCTCTGCTGCCCATGTGCGGCGTGGACATACAACAACAACTACAACAACCTTCCCACAAATCTCACCACCCGGTTCTCAAGTCGAACGACGACATAACTTTTACGAGTCGATTTTTCCGCGCATAGTGACTAACTAACTGTATCGCGGCGTGAACACTCGCGCAGACATCTCAGGTGCAGGCGGCAGCCTTTGCATTAGCGGACATGTCGAATGATCCAGGGGAGCGGTCCCCCATGAGCTCGGCGGATACGGGATCCTATCCCTCCGACTCGGAGGAGTCATTCCGGTCGGGAGGGACACTGTATTCGACGGAGTCGTTGCCGGCGGTAGTCGAAGAATTTTTGCGGACCCATTGCGATTTGGCAACGGTAACCGAGAATCTGTCCTTATCGCAGAAGAGCATTGCCGTACGATTACACCGCATGAGGGTTGCTGACCAGCACAGGCCTGATGAGCCGGCATGGTTCGGCCAAGATATGGAGCCCGGAATCCTCGGGTGCATTGTTGACCTACTCGGCCCCCTGGAACGCGCGAGGGTCAGCGTAATGAGCAAAGAAGTGCGTTTGATAGTGCAGCAGCACAAGTGGCAGATCAAGACCGGTATTCATTGGAGGGAGGCGGAGCATTTGGAGGAAGAGTACGGCCCTATTGACGACATCGCAGCACCTACGCGCATGCTCATCACTGGCACCTTATTCGATCCCACCCGGGCTAATCCCATCAGGAATAACAGCATCACGTTGGAGCTGTCTGCATCCACCCTGGAGGCATACGGCACCACATTTCGCAAGCTCATGTCGGATGTGAAGTCGCGTCTGCGCCGGCAGCCTCCCACCTGCCTGGGGAACTTGTTCTCGCTTCGCGACATTCCCGCAGACCTGGGCAGTCAGTGGAGCATGGAATACGTTGCCCAGTGGCGGCAACATGAAGACGAAAGGCGCGGCCACGACCTGCTGCCCCCAGAGGAAATGGAGAGGCAGCTCGTGGCAGAGTGGAACCACGTATGGCAGTCGCCGATCATGTGGGGTCTGTACAGCATTGTGGTCTTCACCAGCTGCCAGGCTTGGGGAGAGGGGTGGGAGTCCGCGGGGCATACTAGGGACTATTGGGATCGTGCAGGGTGGGCAACTTTGCTGGAGTCCATGCCTACACTTGATCCCGTGGTTCTCGCCGGCGCCGTCTTGTTGACGCACCCAGCGGCTACCAACGTCCTTAAAGAGCGGTTGCAGGAGCCCTGCACGTTGCGGCTGCTGCGTGGAAGAGGGTCGCACCTGGTTGAGGAGGCACGGACAACGTGCATGCGCGACGGCAATCGATTTGGGCGGTCTACCCAGAACACGTATGGGCAGGCAGGACGCTTTCTGGGCGAGTGTGGCCGGTGGCTCTACACTATCAGTCGGAGTGCCGTCCCGACCCTCATGGGCGTGAAAGTGGTTACTCGTATCTAGAACACCAGTCTTTGTGGATGCGTTTCAGTCAGCTGTGATCGAGTTGCTGGTGGTTGTTACCTGTGGGACATTTCTTGTGGGGGGAGACTTGGTCCATATCTCAGGCTTGTCTTACATGATGCAGTGGCACTTTCGGGCTGGAGGGTTAATTGTGGCCCGGCCTGCCGGTTTAGCTTCAGTGCTCTCATGTCGGCCTTTCCCTTGGCCTGTCGTGGTCTTGTTGTTACCACCTATTGACAGTGCCAATATCTTTTGACAAGAGCTTTCAGTTATGTCTACTGTATTATTTTCAGGTCGTCTGTGACTGACGCCACATGGGATGAGATAGGAGGTACTCGGCTATCATTGCTAATTACTTTAATGCATGCCCATTGGGCCATGCATAGTGTATATTTTTCATGCATGCACGCCATTATGTATCGCTGGGTCCATCCCATCAAATGCTTGTTTATTGCCAGGTCTGGTGGAAGTCCGTAAGTACTTGCGTGTCATGCGCATGGGCATGTTTATAGTACTATGCTAATCTCTTTAGAAACATAATTACACGGAAGTTACAAATCTCATCTGCATCATGCCCCAAGACACTACATTAAACAATCAAATAAAATTATAACATGCCTCCGTTGGGAGATCATGTAGCACATATTCCTTGCTGAATGGGTGGAGGTGGGTCAAGCCGCGACATCGAAATAAGGTAACTCTAACCTATCTAGTCTACAAAATCCTAACTACACTTCTCCCCAAAGCGCCCCTTCCGCTTTGGGGGAGGGGGCTTGCCCACAGGGGCTGGCGTGTGAGCCGGGACATTGGTCATCCACCTCTTCTTGTTCTGCATAGGAACAGAGAGCGAAGAAGTGCGGTGTGGGGACCCCTTCTCGTGGTAATGCGTTACATGTACTCCCCACCGGGCTTTGCTCTTCATGGGTTCATAAAGACAACAATTATTCAGTAAGAATTTAATAAATTAGGAACATATATCCGTTGGGAGTCACTGTTACACATATCTACCTGCAAAGGGGCATATGATTTTTAATACATTCTGAGCTACAACCTGCACGTGCATGGGTTTAGTTAACTGGCACCTATACTAGAGGCCTGACATGGGGTGGAGCTTCAGTGCTTCCCCGCCTTCTCCTTCTCCCACACTGGGTGCTCCGCCTCCTTCTTCTCCGGCCCTGCCCGTGGGTGCACCGGCCCCGCCTCCTCCTTCTCCTCACGGGACGATTCGCGCTCCACGCATGGCTGCAGCATCAGTTAGCACGGGCAAGACATAGCAGTAACCGCGCTATGGCTGTTCTAGCACCAGCCTAGCAGCCTGCCATGATCAGTCAGCAAACCCACGACAGCTAAACCCTTGGCTGTCACAACCAGTCCATGCATCATTAAGTATGGGTACGGGGAAAGCTTCCCGCATATCCATGCCCATATGGATGGCAGCAACACAAGGACTGGCACCCTAGCCCCCCGTGCACACACAAAAACGTGGGTCGTGGCTTCCACGCCCCATCCGTCATGCATGACAGCGCGTACTTTACTCGCATTCACACCGGGCTGCATCCCAGCGCCGTTGCTGTCCCCATGTGACACGTCGGCTGATTAAGCAGATACACAGCTGAGTCTGATGTAAACCGCTAAACCCCAAACCCATGCAGACCACAGTCAAGGACGCGTGCATGTCAAGCCATGCCAATTGTGAACCGTACAGCAATTTACTTTTCAAGCCTGAAGAGGTGTATAGGAGATAGTAGCCTGGAAGAGGTTACAGGGGCACATGTCCATTAGCGAGCGGAACAACACAGCATACACCCTACAAGCGTACCGCACAATGTCCTCCTGCAATTGTCTGCAGATCTCCCAATGCCGCAGACATCTCCACTGCTCTCATGGCGATTGCAAATGCTTCATGCCGCTGACATCTCCACTGCTCTCATGGCGATTGCAAATGCTTGATGCCGCACCTCTGCTTACAGCAGAAAAGCTTCCTCCGGGCGAGGCACCTGACTGCAACCAACACCCATTCCTTGGCTTCACAACGTGGCCATGACAGCATCGTGAATCTGCTTCGCCAACGCCCACACTTCAGGACCCGCGCCCTGCACCGCCATGGCCACAGGCTGCACCGCTGCAATCGATGCAGCATTCACTGCCTGCGCCGCACCATGTACTGCATGCACGAAAGCCAATCCTGGCTCGGTTATCATGGTCTTGCCCGATCGTTCCTGCTGCTTCTTCTTCTTCGATGCGGTCATGCGCACTTTATACCCCTTCCTCTCCAAGCACGCCTTCAGCACCTGGCTCGTGCGGCATGCTGAATATGCTTCTGAAGGCGCGCCTTCTAAACACGAAATGTTGGCAATGTATATGATTCCCAAACGGCATGATAGGCACATAATCAGTCCCATTAATTGCTTTGCGGCAGTCAATGCACCAGAACACCTGTTGTAAAAAGAAGGTTATGCACGCTAGCGATTACCCGCGGCAAGAAGCAATCAACACGCCTCGCTAACAACTGCAACCACAATGTAATTCATGACGGGCCACTCACCGCTACCCTGCTCTCCTGCTTCAATGTCTCCCCATTCTCAAGGCCTCCATTGTAAACCTCTCCGTCTTCACCATCGTCATCGTCTTCCTCTTCCTCCACTCCGACGTATCCGTGTTTCCTTTTCCTAAGATACCTAGGGTTGTTCAAGTCGTATGTGCGGCGTTGGCACACTTCCAACAAAATTTTGGCCGCCTCTACCCGTTACCATTTATTCGTACTATCATAACATATCCAGGCGTTTGAAAAATCATTCCCTCGTTCGAATTTCTACCCCTGGGCGTCCATGACGAGGCAGTCACGACGGGACGCAGATGCACAAAAATAAAACAAGGCGACATCCCTTCAATCATTTACCAAAAAACAGAATACGCGCAGAACTTGGATTTCAACACCACGCACCCATTACCAGCGAGCACGGCTGGCCTGCAACCGCCATGATTTCATAACCAGAAGCCAGGGCCCACACTCCATCCCGTTACCTCATCTTCCACGCACGGCTTCCGCTGCTTCCCTCTGCTCTTTCGCATTCTCCGCCAGCAACCTCGCCTTCTCCTCGTCGAACAATCCACTATAAGAATGAAATCCCCTCTATTGGACGCCATTCAGACGAACTTTGCTAGCGTCTTTTCACCGGCCCCAGCACACATAATCTATAGCCGCTTACTGGCAACGGCCGACAACGACAACTGCTGAACAGGCGACAAAGGCTGATAACTACATTTTTATATTTCGCTGCATTTGCTAATAGACACGCACGTTCTCCCACTTCACCATTACAATATATAATTATCCATCTGGCCGTGGACAGGCAAAGACCCCCTTAGTAACTTACTAAAACGTAATCTTACAGCATCGGATCACTGGCACCTAATTTACCGGTGGTAACTTCTCAACTAAGATCCGTCGCGGTAATCTCCCGTGTCGGTACAGTACTACGAAAGATACGTCGTGGTAACGTTACTTTTACTTACGGCTAGTAAATTTACTACCTATCCACTCGACGTTGTAATTATTACCGCCTTGGATCTCAGGCGTGGGATCGTGCGTGGTAAGATTACCGCGTGGTAATTTACGCCTCGGATCCTTTTTACCACCCTCGGACGAAAAGTATAGTGAGACGTGGGCCGCCATGCTGCTGAACCATGCACCACCACCATGCACCACCTTCGCCATCGCCGCACAGCTCAAGAGTCATGCAGCAGACTCTCGACATACCGTCACAAATGTACCGGCTCCGCGAGGAGGCCGAGCTCGACAAGCGCTCCATCAGCGCCTTAACGTCAAATGTGTCAAGAACTTGGTGGAAGGTCCTGGTGGAAGGTGAGAACTCCGGGGTGCGAGACTGAGCTTGCACAGCCGCGTTTGCGAACGAAATCCTTGCCCGGCCACGGATGCGCATGTACCTCATTGCATGTACGTGAGCTCAAGCTGGAGGCCCTCCGCCTTCGAAGGCCTTCCCCGCTCGCGGGGTACCTACAAGCTGGCAGGACCGCCGGCCCCCGCAAGGGCTAAGCTAGGGCTAGGGATGGTTGTGTACCGTGCGTTAGCAGTGCACGTGACTAGGTATGGTGGCTCGGCTAGTCATAGATTTCTGGCCTGCGATGGTTGTCTCCTTGATATCTAGATCTTGGTAGGCCACGTACTGGTCACGGCGATTGTGGGTAATGTTTCAAGAGACCAAGGTATAATAGTTAGAATGCGGTGGGATATATTGCTTGAGAACACTGAAGGCTGTGAGCAATGAATTGCTTGGTTCATTAGAAAATAGGTTTACCCTTTATCAACGTTCCTCTCACCGGCTGCGCCGCCAGTGACCGTTGGGTGCAGACCGTTGGCCCGAGGCCACACGATGACAGGCAGCAGTCGAGTCACTGCATCGTGCGATCACAGATCAATGCACGCTGCAGTACGGTCCCTATCTAGGATACTCTAGTACCGTCCAATGACTGGACACTACGTATACTGGGTACTGACATCTGTCACGTACCTCAGTACCCAAAGTACCTATCTAGGGAAACGTATGCGACTCGACTAGCATTCCTATCTGCATAGCCCACGTGGTATTTATATTCACATACCAACGTAGGTTTACAAGGCTTATTCATACGTTGTATTCACAATGCCTTTGAGACTTAGTCTACAGCAAAGCATGGAGACTAACTCCAGTATTGTTTTATTATTTATTTCTTAATGCAGGTCTGCACCCCCAACATTATTGTTATTGTTTTTAAGTTGATTAGGGGTACAAAAGAGACATGGCTGGTTGAGCCAAGTTGGTTACAGCTGGCTGTTCTGGCCAGGTGTTATATTGCACATTAAATAAGGTGTACACAGCTGGCTGGTTTGGCCAGTTACTGAAGCACACATTAAGTAAATGGATACAAAGCTTGTGTCCTCAAGCTGCAAATGGATACAAATCTGACCTAGCCAGCACTCACACCCCACAACGAATGTGTTGAATTTTATGGCTCCCAGCAGCTATCGCTGTGGTAAGGGGGTGTGGTGGTTGTGTACTGTGCTATGGCCAGTCATTTATTCAAACACTGACTCTGATATCATAGGGGTTCATGTTCTGAAAGAGGAGCTGGTACTGTTGGCCAGCAGCATCCCGCAGCTTCGTTAGAGCGTCTGCTGGGTTGTCCTCATCATCCACATGAGTCCAGCTGGAAAAGTAGGTTGCCTCCTGTTTGAGGATCACCCAATCCAGGTCAGTGTGGACAGCAGCACAAACAGATTTCTTGGTTAGAAAACTGATCACAGAGTAGCTGTCAGTATAGAGGTGTGAGATGACATTGCATGTAGTTAACGTAAAGGATTTACGTTAGATGGATAGAGATTGTTACGCTCTTTCCAACGGCACCTTGAACGCCTCATTTGGTTAAGGAACGTAAAAGTTATGACGTTTCCTAGGCTGTGCCGACAGTACCCGGCGCGCCACTGTGGGCGCGTACGGACACAGGATGTACAAGTGTCACTTTGATAGTCCGCAGGACGTTGACAGGACTTGTACAGGACTTGATGGTCAATTGATAGGTAGGCGCACTGTAGCGCGCCAGGACCTATGAGACAATTGATGCTGACTAGTGTACGGATAGGTCCACAGGACTAGCCGTATGGACAATTGATAGATCTGCGCGCCAAAGGCGTGCCAGAGTCTGTGTAATCAATTGATTGACAGTTCAGCTGTGACAGTGCAGCTGAATACTTGGACGCGTCCCTAGTAAGCTATATGAGTGACTTGGTCACACCGGGACGCTAGTTCTTGCGTGCACGTTCTCTTGGCACTGCGACCCTGTCGTCTGTGCTGCGTGCAGTCTTGGAAGTGACGTGACTTACGTCTGTGTTTCCTGATTGTTAATAAAGGCAACTTCCTGCAAGAACCATGGCGGAATTCGTGGCATTCTTACCCTCACAACTCGTATTACACGCTCTGTCAAAAAGATGCCAAATTCGGAAGAATTTCGGATTCCGGACGATGAGGAAATAGCCGCTCCGCCGGCTGGTTCTTCGTCAAGACCGACGGTGCCGTCGTGGCAGCAATTGCTCGACGAAGTACGGTCTCGCTCGACGAGCTTCATCGTCAGCAGCGTGCAGCTCACGCATTGCTCGGGGATAACCCCGAGGACCCCGATTTGCCAGCACTGGTGCCGGCAATCCGCAACCTGTTGGACCAGATTCGAAACATTTTATCGACATTTACGGTCCAGGTGCGGGGAGGTTTGCGGTCGGTGACCGAAGTCACGACTGCCATTGAGGAGTTGGACAACGTCCTCTCTTCACTCACCGGTTACCAGAGAAACCTGCAAAACTGGGCATCGCTACGCACGGGGGGCGCGCCGGCGGTGTCGACAAATTTGTTTCAGGATCTCGCGCTGTTATCGCTGCTCACTCGCGGCGTACGCAGTCGCGAGCGCCAGGTTTTAATTAACCTGGTGGCATTTCTCGCCTCTGTGCGAGAGTGGATTCCCGCGGGGTGGGAATTATTGACGATCTTTACACATCCTCTGCGCCTCGTCGCGCGTCGGCGCGTCGCAACTTACGCGGCGGGGAGCACGCCGGTTTTAATTCATACCGGTGCAGGTCCGGAGCTGGATATGGAGGATCGTGAGTTCGTATACACGTACTGCGACTTCAGGGGCCTTGACTACTAGTCGGCCTAATTTTCTTCTGCAGTACTCGTCGACATTTTTTTGTCGAATTTCAGCGGCAATTCGCGGGGCGGCAGCGACACCGGCGCAGGCGGCAGTGGCGACACAAAAATTTTGTACATATTTTCTGCTGCTTTGTTAAGGTGTTCTTTGAATAGCTGGTAGTGCAGGATGGCTGAGGGACGCCGTAGCAAGGGTCCAGCCAGTGGGAATAATAATGGGGGTGCTGGTAGTGGAACCGCTCACGTAGATGACGTGGGGCTTACCGGAGAGATTACCAACCTTCCTCACAATAATAATAATGCACAAGCTATTCATGGCTTTGATCTTACCACACAGGGTCTTTTAATTGTCAATCAGTTGCAGCCTGTAACCTCAGACTCCAAGCCTAAGCAGGCTGAAGAGTTTGTGGAGGGATTGGAAGGGTTCCCTAGCTTGTACGGTGGTACAAATTACTATCAAATCTGGATAGGCAGTAGCACTTTTGGCAAGTGTACTGACCAGATTAAGGACCTAACCAGGGAGTGCAAAAAGGCCAATAAGGCCTGGGCACTGTACGTGGCTGAGCTGAAGGAGCTGCTGGAGGACCAACGAAGAAGGTCGGCATCCATTGGCAGGACAAGTATCAAGGGTGGGAGGTCAAGGGGGACCTGATCCAGAACTTTCTCAACTATTGTAAGATGGTTGAGGAGGGCAGGGCTCACGGCTTTAATGTCGCTGATAACATAGCCCTAACCAACTGGCTCAAGGTTTCTGGGCTGGATAAGGCGACACGTGGCTCCTTAAAAGTCATGTGTGCCCCACACTCTACCCTGAAGGCCTACAAGGTCATCATTAAACAAGCTCTCGAGGCAGAGGAGCTGTTTGAGGGTGGAGTGCCAGCAGTGAAGGCTACCCAGGCAGGCGGGCGTACCCAGGGTGGCTCCAAGACGTCTGAGGCTGACCGAAGCCAAGGAGGGCGTAGGGGCAACCATCACAAGCGCAAGGGAGATCATTCACCTGATTCTGACAGGAGGTCACACTCCAAGTCGGTGTTCAGGCGGGTGGGTGGTCAGCCCAAGCAGGGCAACGCGTCTGACAATGGGGGCAGTGGCCAGGGCAAGTCCAAGATACAATGCTACCTGTGCAAGGGGTGGGGGCACATCAAGAAGGAGTGTCCCAGCTTCAAGAAGTCCCAGGGCCAGGGCAGCAACAAGAATAACAACAACAACAAGAAGAACAACAACAAGTCCCAGGCAGGCCAGCCTTCAAAGGGCAGTCAGCAAGAAGACAACAAGGAGCAGTGACTGTCTGAGGCAACCCCTACACACCTTAATTCACCCAAGGGGGAGGCCAGGTGCTCCAATGCAGATTTTATATCTGGGCAACAAGAGGGTGATCTCCAGGTTCAGTGTGGCCCCAGGTCACCTGGAGAGGTACAGGTTCCTATGAAGACGTCCTTGACAGCTGATGCAGCTGTAAGTATGTCTGACCCTATGCATCCTCGTGCTGGGCACGAGGGTGGACCTCTCATTTTGAGAGAAACCAATGTACAACCACAGAGGGGTGTGAAGGCCTCTGGTGGTATGCATGTGGTCCCTGCTGGCGGTCCAGGTGTTGGGCATGAGCAGGGTGACTCAGGCTCTGAGTCAGAACAGGATGGAAGTCAGCATGGTGATGCTGGACAACCTGACAGCACAGTCCTGACTGTGCCAGGGACTGCTTCCTCTGTGTACCAGGAGTTGGGTGCCCGAATCCACAACATGTTTGGGCATGCCACTTCTCTGTCAAACAACTTTGCCTTCCGTATGGGCAGGGCACCCCTTCTTAAGGCGTGTCAGCAAGCTGCCTCACGGTGTAAGTGCCAGTTGTCCTCCAACAAGCCCAGGAAATCACATGCCAAAGCTCTACCTCAGAGCATTGGTGATCTGCAGTGTGATATCCAACACATCAGGGGCATGCAACTGTTGGTGTGCGTGGACAGGTACACGAAATACAAGGTGCTGGAGCATTTACCTTCTATGAAGAACAGGTACTTGCTGGCTGCCCTGCAGAATGTAAGAGCCAAGTTTCCTACCACAAGGATCCAGGTGGACATGCAGTTTCAGCATCTCAAGGGTGATCCTACCCTTCCTGAGTTGCTGGTTACACCTAGGGAGGCTCATGGGCAGCAGGGTGCTATCGAGAGGGCAATCCAGGAGGTCAAGAAATTGATCATCTCTGAAGACTGGGTACCCTTGTCTGCACCTGCACTTGTCAGGAGTGCATGGCTGAGGAACGTGGAGCAGCAGCTGAACAGCAGGGTTAACTTCTACTATGATGGAGTTGCTGTCAGCCCAATGGGTCTATATCATGGCCTGTGCCCACCACATGTGCTGGAGGGCTGGAAACATGCTGCACATGTCACCTTTGCCAAGCTGAGGGAGAAGGACCGGGGTTGGAAGATGCTGGAGCCACAAGTGGGTCAGAAGGTCCTAGCTTGGAAGGAACCTAGCCTTTATGGCAAACGTGGTAGCTGGAGTCCTGGGGTGGTTACCCAGGTTGATGAAGCTAGCCACGCATGCTTGGTCAGCATGGAGGACGAACCAAAGCATGTACACCGGCTGAGTTGGTCATATGTCAAGCCTAACCTGATGAATGAGGGCAGTCAGGCACAAGGCTCACAGGATCTGCAGGATTTTCAGGTCCCAGGTGACATCACTGACGCAACGACCACATCTGTTGCAGGGGAATCTGTCAGCCCTGGCCAGGTTGCAGAGGTACTTGTTGAACAGGCTGCAAGGTCAACAGCTGGGGAGTCAACTGTCAAGCCCAAGGCACTAACCAAGCCCAGGGGGACAAGTTTGGCTGGATTGATTGGGGCTCTACAAAGGGCCAAGAAGCAGCCCAAGGTAGCCAAGCTCAGGTGGCATGGCAATCTGGGGCTGGACACTGCCTTAGAGGTAGACACTAATTCTCAGGTCTCCATTATTGGGACCAGGGCTGCAGCAGGGTACAGCATGTCTGAACCCAGCTATCAGTTTGTGTCTGACTTCAGTGGCGGGGTACACGTGAAGGTACTGGGTGAGGTATTCATTCCTATCCTTGGACAGGACACTGCTTTTTGTGTCTTGGAGGGCTATCAAGGACCTGCTCTTCTGGGGCAGAATTTCCTATGCCAGGATGGGGTAGTGATCACGTCCTCTCTCCTGACTAAGGAAGGGGCTGGTCAGGTCCCACTGATTAATTTCAGGACCACTCACCTATCACGTGCAGTAACCAGGACGGTTAAGCGTGTGCAAGTGTGCCAGGGGCAGGAGCCCTTGGTTGATGACCTCATACTGCCAGCTGCTAGTCATCCAAGCAGTTTGGGCATTGGTCCTCACTCACTTGCTGGACACAGCCCTATCAACTACCAAGGCCTGGTGAAGCTCATGTCCTCTCCCATTATGTGTCCCCAGGTCACACTGGGTCTGATTAAATCTGGGGAGGACTGGATCTCCAAGAAATGCGTGGAACCTGTCAATGACCTGCCTCCTGCACGACGTCTACTCAAGCTCAAGTTTGTCATCAAGATGAAGGAGGTGGACGGGGTCAAGGTACCACATGTCAGGCCAGTGCTGAATGAGTTCAAGGGTACTGGTGAGTGCACTGCTGAGGAGTTGTATACCCCTGGCATGCTGCATGATACTTGGAGGCTGCTGCTGTGTGTCTTTCTAGGCCTTCTCAACAAGGGCTTGGACTATGGCTCAGTGGTGATAGACTTCAAGAGGGCATTTCTGGAGGGTGATGCAGATGTGGCACAGGAAAAGTGGGAGGGCAAGACGCCTTTCTATGTTAGGGTGCCTGCTGTATGGAAAAGGGACATCCACACGGAGTTCCTTAAAATCCTCAAGGGCCTGGAGGGCCTGAGGTCAAGTCCAATAATCTGGAGGGAGACTCTCAACCGTTTCCTGAAGGAGCATTGCAACTTGAAGGTCTCTCCTGTAGACCCCTGTCTGTTTCTGGGGCAATGGGAAGGCCTGCCAGTGTATGCTTCGCTGCACGGGGATGACCTACATCTGATAGCTCCCACGTCGTGGCTTAAGGAGCTGATCTCCATCATTAAGTCCAAGTTTCCTCTGGGTAGGGAGCAATGGCAGGTGGAGAATGAGCCTCTGCTGTTTGTGGGCATGGAGGCCACACTGGTGAAGAAGGGAGGGGAGTGGCGTATGCTGCTGGTGGGGGGCAATGACTATCAAGAGACCCTCATTAGCAAGCTTCCTCCAACCATCACACAGGCACTGTGTCCCATGGTGAGGGGCATGGTTGCTTGGGTGGCAGGCATTTCCAGGCCAGACCTTATGGTCATAGCCAGGTTGCCTGATGACATGCTGGTGGAGCTAGGGTCTGCCAAGGTGGCTGATCAGGTCAGGGCTTCATCTGGCATTCTGTTGTCTGCAGTGGATTTATCACAACCCATTTGCATGGAGCTGTATGTGGATAGCTCAATGGACAGCAGGCAGGTCTCCAAGGTCAGGGGCAGGGCTGCAGGGCTCTTTGTGCTCAGACAGGAAGGCCTGGGGAGTTTGGTGAGCTGGTTTAGTCGCCTGCACAAACGGGTGGCTGTCAGCAGTGATGTGGCAGAATGCAGGGCTATTTGTGAAGGCATTCACACAAGCCTTTATCTGAAGGAGTTGCTTCATCAGATGACTTCTAACACTCCTTGGCCACTTCAGGTTACCACTCTTCTAAAAACAGACTCCATGGGGATGGTGCAGTTTGTGCACAGGCAGATGGCCAGAAGTAGGGACTTGGATTATCTCCTTCTTAAGGAGTTGTCCTCCTTGGCCAATATTGAGCATATCCCTGGGGTTGACAATCCTGCTGATGCTTTGACCAAGCTAGTGCAGAAGGCAGCAGTGCAATACAAGGTTCTTCAGTCTCTGATGGACCCATCTCAGCAAGCTGTCTAAGCTGGTGCATGGTTATAGGGCATTGGAGAGCAGATTGTGTGGTAGTGTCAGCATTGTGACTGGCATAATACCTGTATTTTAGTCTGTACTAAGGCTCATGGACCATGGTACACTCACTCTGATTTTAATCAGGATACAGCCAGGTTTTGGCTGGGGTTCATGCTGTTGACTACACAAGGTTGACAGGTCCATTACAGACCATGTATTCTATTTTAAAAGAAATGTATATTTGTACATACTTCTCACAATGGTCTGGGAACCTTTATTCTGGGGTTTATAGGGCGGGGTTCGATTCCCTGGTATTATGTTTCTACAAGCTGGCCTGTTCAGGTGTTTGCCTGTTCAGACTTCCCTAGTTCCCCAGGGCAGGATTTAATTGTTGCCTATGTGTTTCATTTTGTCATTTGTTTGCTGTGGCAGTTTACCATCTGGCAAGTAGACGGGCGCCGTAAGACGGGCGCCAATAGACCCCTGTTGAGAGAATGACAGGCAAACTATTGTAATACGCCTTACTTTGTCAAGTGGTATTTTAATTGTCATGGATTTATTGTACTTATATTGAATATGTACTGGGTTTTATGGGATTAGTATCTGGGATTAATGTAACTCACCGCCAGAAGGTCATTGTACTGGAGGCTCTACCGAGGTGATGGGATTAATTCCTGGAGAAGACCTCATAGAATTAACCTGTATGTATTTAATTTTGTGTGCTTCTAATATCTGGTGGTACTCTGTAATGCCACTTCCATAGGTTTTCTCCATTTCTCATGAAATGGTTTTCCCTGTGGCAGATCTGTTTCTTTTCCAGTTCCTTAAAAGAAAGGGCTGGGGGAATGGCATTGGCCATTAAAGACATCTGTTCAAGCTTCAAGCTGGAGTGAAGGACATTTCAAGCTACTTCAAGGGTCCCTGGCAGGGGATGTGATCCCTAAAGAAAAGAAGGGATTGGAGTTAACGTAAAGGATTTACGTTAGATGGATAGAGATTGTTACGCTCTTTCCAACGGCACCTTGAACGCCTCATTTGGTTAAGGAACGTAAAAGTTATGACGTTTCCTAGGCTGTGCCGACAGTACCCGGCGCGCCACTGTGGGCGCGTACGGACACAGGATGTACAAGTGTCACTTTGATAGTCCGCAGGACGTTGACAGGACTTGTACAGGACTTGATGGTCAATTGATAGGTAGGCGCACTGTAGCGCGCCAGGACCTATGAGACAATTGATGCTGACTAGTGTACGGATAGGTCCACAGGACTAGCCGTATGGACAATTGATAGATCTGCGCGCCAAAGGCGTGCCAGAGTCTGTGTAATCAATTGATTGACAGTTCAGCTGTGACAGTGCAGCTGAATACTTGGACGCGTCCCTAGTAAGCTATATGAGTGACTTGGTCACACCGGGACGCTAGTTCTTGCGTGCACGTTCTCTTGGCACTGCGACCCTGTCGTCTGTGCTGCGTGCAGTCTTGGAAGTGACGTGACTTACGTCTGTGTTTCCTGATTGTTAATAAAGGCAACTTCCTGCAAGAACCATGGCGGAATTCGTGGCATTCTTACCCTCACAACTAGTTAACGTAAAGGATTTACGTTAGATGGATAGAGATTGTTACGCTCTTTCCAACGGCACCTTGAACGCCTCATTTGGTTAAGGAACGTAAAAGTTATGACGTTTCCTAGGCTGTGCCGACAGTACCCGGCGCGCCACTGTGGGCGCGTACGGACACAGGATGTACAAGTGTCACTTTGATAGTCCGCAGGACGTTGACAGGACTTGTACAGGACTTGATGGTCAATTGATAGGTAGGCGCACTGTAGCGCGCCAGGACCTATGAGACAATTGATGCTGACTAGTGTACGGATAGGTCCACAGGACTAGCCGTATGGACAATTGATAGATCTGCGCGCCAAAGGCGTGCCAGAGTCTGTGTAATCAATTGATTGACAGTTCAGCTGTGACAGTGCAGCTGAATACTTGGACGCGTCCCTAGTAAGCTATATGAGTGACTTGGTCACACCGGGACGCTAGTTCTTGCGTGCACGTTCTCTTGGCACTGCGACCCTGTCGTCTGTGCTGCGTGCAGTCTTGGAAGTGACGTGACTTACGTCTGTGTTTCCTGATTATTAATAAAGGCAACTTCCTGCAAGAACCATGGCGGAATTCGTGGCATTCTTACCCTCACAACTCGTATTACACGCTCTGTCAAAAAGATGCCAAATTCGGAAGAATTTCGGATTCCGGACGATGAGGAAATAGCCGCTCCGCCGGCTGGTTCTTCGTCAAGACCGACGGTGCCGTCGTGGCAGCAATTGCTCGACGAAGTAACGGTCTCGCTCGACGAGCTTCATCGTCAGCAGCGTGCAGCTCACGCATTGCTCGGGGATAACCCCGAGGACCCCGATTTGCCAGCACTGGTGCCGGCAATCCGCAACCTGTTGGACCAGATTCGAAACATTTTATCGACATTTACGGTCCAGGTGCGGGGAGGTTTGCGGTCGGTGACCGAAGTCACGACTGCCATTGAGGAGTTGGACAACGTCCTCTCTTCACTCACCGGTTACCAGAGAAACCTGCAAAACTGGGCATCGCTACGCACGGGGGGCGCGCCGGCGGTGTCGACAAATTTGTTTCAGGATCTCGCGCTGTTATCGCTGCTCACTCGCGGCGTACGCAGTCGCGAGCGCCAGGTTTTAATTAACCTGGTGGCATTTCTCGCCTCTGTGCGAGAGTGGATTCCCGCGGGGTGGGAATTATTGACGATCTTTACACATCCTCTGCGCCTCGTCGCGCGTCGGCGCGTCGCAACTTACGCGGCGGGGAGCACGCCGGTTTTAATTCATACCGGTGCAGGTCCAGAGCTGGATATGGAGGATCGTGAGTTCGTATACACGTACTGCGACTTCAGGGGCCTTGACTACTAGTCGGCCTAATTTTCTTCTGCAGTACTCGTCGACATTTTTTTTGTCGAATTTTCAGCGGCATTTCGCGGGGCGGCAGCGACACCGGCGCAGGCGGCAGTGGCGACACAAAAATTTTGTACATATTTTCTGCTGCTTTGTTAAGGTGTTCTTTGAATAGCTGGTAGTGCAGGATGGCTGAGGGACGCCGTAGCAAGGGTCCAGCCAGTGGGAATAATAATGGGGGTGCTGGTAGTGGAACCGCTCACGTAGATGACGTGGGGCTTACCGGAGAGATTACCAACCTTCCTCACAATAATAATAATGCACAAGCTATTCATGGCTTTGATCTTACCACACAGGGTCTTTTAATTGTCAATCAGTTGCAGCCTGTAACCTCAGACTAACAATGTCCTCCTGCAATTGTCTGCAGATCTCCCAATGCCGCAGACATCTCCACTGCTCTCATGGCGATTGCAAATGCTTCATGCCGCTGACATCTCCACTGCTCTCATGGCGATTGCAAATGCTTGATGCCGCACCTCTGCTTACAGCAGAAAAGCTTCCTCCGGGCGAGGCACCTGACTGCAACCAACACCCATTCCTTGGCTTCACAACGTGGCCATGACAGCATCGTGAATCTGCTTCGCCAACGCCCACACTTCAGGACCCGCGCCCTGCACCGCCATGGCCACAGGCTGCACCGCTGCAATCGATGCAGCATTCACTGCCTGCGCCGCACCATGTACTGCATGCACGAAAGCCAATCCTGGCTCGGTTATCATGGTCTTGCCCGATCGTTCCTGCTGCTTCTTCTTCTTCGATGCGGTCATGCGCACTTTATACCCCTTCCTCTCCAAGCACGCCTTCAGCACCTGGCTCGTGCGGCATGCTGAATATGCTTCTGAAGGCGCGCCTTCTAAACACGAAATGTTGGCAATGTATATGATTCCCAAACGGCATGATAGGCACATAATCAGTCCCATTAATTGCTTTGCGGCAGTCAATGCACCAGAACACCTGTTGTAAAAAGAAGGTTATGCACGCTAGCGATTACCCGCGGCAAGAAGCAATCAACACGCCTCGCTAACAACTGCAACCACAATGTAATTCATGACGGGCCACTCACCGCTACCCTGCTCTCCTGCTTCAATGTCTCCCCATTCTCAAGGCCTCCATTGTAAACCTCTCCGTCTTCACCATCGTCATCGTCTTCCTCTTCCTCCACTCCGACGTATCCGTGTTTCCTTTTCCTAAGATACCTAGGGTTGTTCAAGTCGTATGTGCGGCGTTGGCACACTTCCAACAAAATTTTGGCCGCCTCTACCCGTTACCATTTATTCGTACTATCATAACATATCCAGGCGTTTGAAAAATCATTCCCTCGTTCGAATTTCTACCCCTGGGCGTCCATGACGAGGCAGTCACGACGGGACGCAGATGCACAAAAATAAAACAAGGCGACATCCCTTCAATCATTTACCAAAAAACAGAATACGCGCAGAACTTGGATTTCAACACCACGCACCCATTACCAGCGAGCACGGCTGGCCTGCAACCGCCATGATTTCATAACCAGAAGCCAGGGCCCACACTCCATCCCGTTACCTCATCTTCCACGCACGGCTTCCGCTGCTTCCCTCTGCTCTTTCGCATTCTCCGCCAGCAACCTCGCCTTCTCCTCGTCGAACAATCCACTATAAGAATGAAATCCCCTCTATTGGACGCCATTCAGACGAACTTTGCTAGCGTCTTTTCACCGGCCCCAGCACACATAATCTATAGCCGCTTACTGGCAACGGCCGACAACGACAACTGCTGAACAGGCGACAAAGGCTGATAACTACATTTTTATATTTCGCTGCATTTGCTAATAGACACGCACGTTCTCCCACTTCACCATTACAATATATAATTATCCATCTGGCCGTGGACAGGCAAAGACCCCTTAGTAACTTACTAAAACGTAATCTTACAGCATCGGATCACTGGCACCTAATTTACCGGTGGTAACTTCTCAACTAAGATCCGTCGCGGTAATCTCCCGTGTCGGTACAGTACTACGAAAGATACGTCGTGGTAACGTTACTTTTACTTACGGCTAGTAAATTTACTACCTATCCACTCGACGTTGTAATTATTACCGCCTTGGATCTCAGGCGTGGGATCGTGCGTGGTAAGATTACCGCGTGGTAATTTACGCCTCGGATCCTTTTTACCACCCTCGGACGAAAAGTATAGTGAGACGTGGGCCGCCATGCTGCTGAACCATGCACCACCACCATGCACCACCTTCGCCATCGCCGCACAGCTCAAGAGTCATGCAGCAGACTCTCGACATACCGTTACAAGTGTACCGGCTCCGCGAGGAGGCCGAGCTCGACAAGCGCTCCATCAGCGCCTTAACGTCAAATGTGTCAAGAACTTGGTGGAAGGTCCTGGTGGAAGGTGAGAACTCCGGGGTGCGAGACTGAGCTTGCACAGCCGCGTTTGCGAACGAAATCCTTGCCCGGCCACGGATGCGCATGTACCTCATTGCATGTACGTGAGCTCAAGCTGGAGGCCCTCCGCCTTCGAAGGCCTTCCCCGCTCGCGGGGTACCTACAAGCTGGCAGGACCGCCGGCCCCCGCAAGGGCTAAGCTAGGGCTAGGGATGGTTGTGTACCGTGCGTTAGCAGTGCACGTGACTAGGTATGGTGGCTCGGCTAGTCATAGATTTCTGGCCTGCGATGGTTGTCTCCTTGATATCTAGATCTTGGTAGGCCACGTACTGGTCACGGCGATTGTGGGTAATGTTTCAAGAGACCAAGGTATAATAGTTAGAATGCGGTGGGATATATTGCTTGAGAACACTGAAGGCTGTGAGCAATGAATTGCTTGGTTCATTAGAAAATAGGTTTACCCTTTATCAACGTTCCTCTCACCGGCTGCGCCGCCAGTGACCGTTGGGTGCAGACCGTTGGCCCGAGGCCACACGATGACAGGTAGCAGTCTAGTCACTGCATCGTGCGATCACAGATCAATGCACGCTGCAGTACGGTCCCTATCTAGGATACTCTAGTACCGTCCAATGACAGGACACTACGTATACTGGGTACTGACATCTGTCACGTACCTCAGTACCCAAAGTACCTATCTAGGGAAACGTATGCGACTCGACTAGCATTCCTATCTGCATAGCCCACGTGGTATTTATATTCACATACCAACGTAGGTTTACAAGGCTTATTCATACGTTGTATTCACAATGCCTTTGAGACTTAGTCTACAGCAAAGCATGGAGACTAACTCCAGTATTGTTTTATTATTTATTTCTTAATGCAGGTCTGCACCCCCAACATTATTGTTATTGTTTTTAAGTTGATTAGGGGTACAAAAGAGACATGGCTGGTTGAGCCAGGTTGGTTACAGCTGGCTGTTCTGGCCAGGTGTTATATTGCACATTAAATAAGGTGTACACAGCTGGCTGGTTTGGCCAGTTACTGAAGCACACATTAAGTAAATGGATACAAAGCTTGTGTCCTCAAGCTGCAAATGGATACAAATCTGACCTAGCCAGCACTCACACCCCACAACGAATGTGTTGAATTTTATGGCGCCCAGCAGCTATCGCTGTGGTAAGGGGGTGTGGTGGTTGTGTACTGTGCTATGGCCAGTCATTTATTCAAACACTGACTCTGATATCATAGGGGTTCATGTTCTGAAAGAGGAGCTGGTACTGTTGGCCAGCAGCATCCCGCAGCTTCGTGAGAGCGTCTGCTGGGTTGTCCTCATCATCCACATGAGTCCAGCTGGAAAAATAGGTGCCTCCTGTTTGAGGATCACCCAATCCAGGTCAGTGTGGACAGCAGCAGAACAGATTTCTTGGTTAGAAAACTGATCACAGATTGCTGTCAGTATAGAGATGTGAGATGACATTGCATGTGCTGCCTGCCTGGGTTTGGAGCCAGGTGAGCATGTGCTGCAGGGAACGAGCATGCAATGCAGCAGACACCACAGCACGACATTCAGCTGAGTTGCTGCTGCCAGGTTTTCTGCGGTGGAGCCTGCTGTACCAGGAGGTGAGGGACATGTAATCTGACCTGTTGGTGAGAAAAAACAGCCCTGATTCCCGTGCCCCCATCTGATTGATTGTTCTGCTCTCCATGGAGCTGTCCATGACACTGTGTATGTGGATGTCTTCCATCAGATTCAGGCCATGGAGGATGAGGGGGGGACAGTCATGGATCAACTTCCTGATGTGACTGCATTTGATTTTGACTAGAACATCATGGGTGACCCTGCTGATGACAGCTAAGGGGGCCCCACAGATGGCTGACCACCACCCCAGTTTGCCCTGAACAGTGGCACACATGTGTAAGGGGAGGCAGGTGTGATGCAGCAAATCTAGACAATCTTGATATATTCTGCAGGAGGAGAGAGAGAGCAGACCCATTGATCTGGCTGCCTGTGCAGCTGCAACATGATGCCACAGAACTGGATGGGGGTTGTGCTCAATTCCACCTGTTTGCCAATCTCATATGATTCCTGGACCTGCTGAATAAAGGTTTCCACCTCAGCTCTAGGCCCACAAATGAGTTGGTCATCTCCATGCCACACAAAGAACAGCAGTCCAGAGGGGGTGGGTACAACAAAAAAGCATGGGTCCAGGTCATCATACGTGGCCTTGAGCTTTTTGAATACTTCCTCTGCTGAGTCTCTGAAAATTTTTGGGGCACTGACAAGCCCTTCCACCCCAATGTTGATGATAAGGTGGGGCTCATCAATATAAGGTTTCCACACAGCTGGGGTGTCTACCACGTACACCTTCCCTTTCCACACAGATTCAGCCTTTTCTGGGTCCCCCCTGAGGAAGGCCCTTTTAATATCAGTGGCTTTGCAGACATAGTCTTGGCCTGCATTGAGGTTGTGGAGGAATAGGGAGAGCATGATCCTGAGTGAGGTTTGTTGCAGCCCAGGTGTGTATGTTTCCCCTTTTGGCAGTGTGGATGTCCCCTTTAATTCTGTGACACATGGTCTGGCATGGAAGATTGGGGAGCCCACTTTTTGTGGTTTTTGTTTGAGAACAAATTTTAATCTGAGCTTTTTGGCTCCCTCTGGCACGTCCCATGAAGGGGTGACAGGCGGTTTGTATTGAGGGTTTTTGGGGTTGGGCAGGACCCATTCCTGCCTGGCTTGGTGGACAATGGCCATCAGCCACTTGGTAAACCCTTTTTGTGTTTTGCATTCTTGTATGACGTGGGAGATTTGGTGGGGTGAGTGCATGGCTATGTCCCACTTACCCAGCCCAAAGGCTGAGGGATGGAGGAACTGGCTGTGCACTAACTTGTCCAGATCAGGGATCTCCCCTGGTGCATACTGAGTGTTGACTGCCTTGATGACAGCATCCATACCAGGGACAATACTGGAGAGAGGGATTTTAAAGTGGTCCAGAGGAACTGCACCCACCCCTGTGACACTGAGCTCATTAGCTGAGATAAGCACCCCAGGATAGGATACAAAAGGTTCCCCCAACAAGGTGTTACCAGAGTACCCCTCCACCACCTGGAAGGGTGTCTGAATACCAAGTATAGGGAGCATCACTTGTCCCACTACATCCAGTGAGCTTTGGCCTGAGAAATCCTGCACCCGTGCCCAAAATGAAGGTGCAATCTCAAGACCAGGGATGGCTTGTGCACTGATCACACTGACCTGTGCCTGAGTGTCTATTGCCAGGGTCCAGGGGTCCTGACTAGTGCACACAGCTGAGACTTTTGCCAACCCTGCGGCCACAGCAGCTTGTTGCTTATGTGACCTGTGTAATGCTTGCAAGGCGACTGCCAATTTGACCTCAGAGCGGGAGGTTGGCAGACAATTTGGTGCCTTGGGGCTGAGCTAATGCTTCCAACCCAGCTACCTCGTGCCTGGTTAAGCAATCCCCAGGTTGTGAAGTGGGCCTGGCTTCACTGAGGGTGGAAGGGTTCACAGAGGGTGCTGTGGTGCTGTCAACAGCAGTAATTGGTGGCTCAGAGCTACTGCTGGGCATGCTGGAGTTGCCAGATAGAAGTAGTGAGTCCATGCTTAAAGACTCTTCCCCAGGCACGTCTGCCATGGGAGAATAATACTTCTTAATTCTATGACAGCTCACCCTGTGACGCTTCCCATTGATATTGTGCTTGACCTCCACGGTCTTGCTGTTTTTGGTAAATCCACGGATGGTAACTGGACCTAGCCAAGTTCCAACCTTACCAAAGCTGTTTTCCTTGTAATAGAGAACTTGATCACCTTTTTGGAATACTGGCCTGGAATGGGTTTTATCTTTTTCTGCCAGTTTTGCTGAGGTTTGTGCACGTGCAGTGTTGTACAGTGCTATCACCTCTGGGGGATATACACCTGCCTGCAGGCCTGCTGGGATTACTTCACCCCACGTGGCATGCAAGACAGGTCTCATGTTTAGGGTTGTGCACATTTCATGACACCAGAGTGCCCTGTCACAATAGACCCCTGAAGTAGCATCCTTGGAAGGATTTTTGGCTAGTAGGGTTTTGACAGATCTGATGGTTCTTTCAATGACCCCCTGACCCTCATGATCTTCCAGCCCAGCAATCTCTATTGCTTCACACCCTTCCAGGTCAGTCAGACAAGAAAATTGTTGATCAAGCAAAATTCTGTCAACTGGGTAGAATCTGGGTAAAGCAATCATGAGTGCAACACGTAGCTGCCCTGCAGACATGCCAGGTAGGGGTTCCATTACTGTGAACCTGGACCATGAGTCTTTTAGGATCAGGTAGGGTTGGACATCTTTGTTGATGTGCATCACATCCCCCACTATCATGCCCCTATTGGTGGAAGGAGTTGCAGTATGCCATTTTTGAGGTTTGGGGCTATTGAACTGACATTCTTGACAGTGTTGTCTAGCCAGTTTTACTGCATTCCTGAGTTGTTTTCCCATGCTACTACCCCCCAGCCGTCTGGCCAGTTCCTCAGCCACTGTTTCATGACCCATGGCTAGGTGCAGCTGATGAGCAAGCTCCTTGATATCTATGGAGTTGTCAACAGTAGGGGTTAGTGCTTTTATGTAAGGTTCCAGAACAGGGTGTTGGGAGGACAGTAAGGTTGCTGCCTCAAAATCAATTATGCCCTGGTTGCCATCCCCAATGGTAATGAGATCATCATCCTCAGAGTACATAAGGTGAGAGAACTCACATTGTTTTGGGTAGCGAGGCCTGTTGCAACGGCTGCCTGGAGGCCCCAGGGGATGACGTGCGTGCCAGCAGCCCGGGCAGAGATCCACCCCGTTGGCCAGGGAGTCGTTGTTGGGGCAGTTGTGCCGTGCCCCTCGTGGAAGCACCTCAGGCACCTTATGGACCAGGGTTGCCAGGTTGGTTGTTGTTGTTGTTGTTGTTTTTCCCTGCTGGGACCGGTTCTGGCCCTGCTGGGACCTGTTGTTGTTGTTGTTTTGGCCCTGTTGGGACCTGTTGTTATTGTTGCCCTGCTGGGACCTGTTGTTGTTGTTGTTGTTGTTGTTGTTGGGGTTGCCATGCAGGGGCACACGGTGCCACGTGTTGCCACGCCCCTGAGAGCCACTGCCCCCTTGGTGGGAGGACTTGTGGGTCTTGGGTGCCCCCCCTGGCTGGCCTGCCCCTTGCGTTTGTGGCCTTGGACACCCTGGACCTTGGGGTCCTGGGCCTGGTTGTTGCCAGTACCCAGGGGGTCCACTGCCTCCTCGATATAGAGCATGGCAGCTCTGAAGTTGTCCCAGAGGGACTTGAGGCCTGTAAGCAGGGTAGCCAGGACAGAAGGTTGCAAATTAGCTTTTGTTAGCCAGGTGTGGATGAGATACCTTGGTTGGAGCTTGAGAAGCTCAAGGTCTTTCTCAATCATTACCCTGTATGTTTTTGCATCCCCAGAGAGGTTATTCTTGTTCACCTTATATGCAGCAAGCCAGTTGAAACGTTCTACTGCTTCCATGTGGTTATTGGTAAGCACTAGCTGTTTCAGATCAGTGATAAAGGTAGGCCACTGTTCAATGGCTGCTTCAGGTGTCAGGGTACGTTCCTGATAGGTTTGAATCAATGCTCTGATTGCAGGAGATGATTGATGGAATGTGGAGGAGGCCCTGAGAGCCTTAAACTGATGTCTAAGGTTAAGACCTTCCATCCCATACTCCAAAGCAAAAACAAATTGCTTAGCTTGTTCAACAGTGTGACCCTCAGGCAAGCCAGCAATATTGATTTTGGATTCCTTTTTATGAGGGTTAAACACACCTGTGAGAGGGGGGTTGGCCCTCAAGAAGCCGTCGGTTGCTTGTTGCAGGCGGGTGGGGTCCAGGTTGATGGTCCCCCGCTCATACCGCGACATCAGGGCGCGCAGGCCCTCGACAGTTTGCAGCTGGTTAGCTGTTAACTGCTGATCTTGCAACGAGGCCAGCTGGGCCTGGAGAATGGCGAGCTGTTCCAGGACATCCCCGCTCCTTGGGGGGGCCTCAGCAGGCCTGTTGGGTGCCTGTGGCACCTCTGCACCTCCCCCCAGGGCCTCCTGGGGTCCTGGCCACCCCCCCTGGTTTGGGAGGGGGCCCCAACCCACAGGGCGAACCTGGGGTGGTGGGGGAGGGGGAGGGGGGCATGGTGGCCCGGGGGAGCCCGGGGGTGTCCGGGTAACCCCACTGGGTCCAGCCCCATCGGTGGAGGGGCGGGCAGGGGTGTCTGCCTCTCTCCTCCTGGCCTCCTCCCGCATGAGACGCTTCATCTCCTTGCGTACCTCATGCTCCCGGAGGGCTGCCTGAAAGGCAGCCTCATCCTCGGGTATGTCAGGGAGTGGTCTCCCATGATCATAGCAGGCCGGACTGGACAGTCCGCCTCTTTGCCCTTCCTCGCCCAGGGCCAGCAGTCCCTCCTTGTACTGCAGGGGTTGGGGGGAGAGGGTTTCTTGCTGGTGGTTTCCAGCGGGGGGGCTTCTTCAGCTACCACCCCATGTTTGGCCAAGATGGCCTCCGTGACCCTGGCTTGGGTGATGGAGGACATGGTTTTAAAGTGTGCTGACCGAGCAAGCTCGGCCAGGTCTTGACTGTCCGCATAGTCATGGGATAGTCAGCATTTTTTAAGAGGTCACGTAACCGCTGGGTGGCCTCGCGGTACGCGTCCGCCATCGCCTGGTGGGTAGCCAGGCGACGGGCGGCTTCCTCTTCATATTCTTGCCGCTTAGCGGCGAGCCGAAAAGCCGCCTCTCGGCGGACCTCTCGGTCCCGCTGCCCGCTCGGCGTTCTTCATTTGCCACCAGCGCGGCCTGCTCGACCGCCAGGAGCGCTGGGGTAAGATTGATCTCAGTCTCCCCATCGGGGAGACTGGCAGTGTCGGATACCTCATCGTCGGACATTGGTTGTCCGGCGATGGGTTCCACAGGTTTTCGCACCACCCGTGCGAGTTTAATACTCTCCATGTCCTTCTTCTTGCGAAGAAGGGACGCAGAGGGTCGCCCAAACGTTAGCTCAATGTGGTTATGTCCCTGGGCGAAAGGGACATTAAGGTTTGATGTGGCGGGACGAAAGGTAATCGTCCCGTCCGGTGCCACCGAGGCCGTCTGACGGGGCATACGCTCCCGAAGAGATGGCAACGTGGGGCCGGACTGTGGAGCCTCAGTGGGGTTTACCACCGAGGTCTCCGCAGCCATGGCCGCGCCAGCCGTGGTTGCGGCTGGGGCGGCCGCCGGAGTCGAGGGTAAGCCGGTCTCCCCGGGGGGAGCCGTCTCGGCCTCCGGCCTCGCAGGGGAGGGGGGTAGGTCGGTCGGCTTTGCAGCCGCCGTCCCCTCGTCCTGGCAACCATTGTGAGTCTTTTTGTTCTTTTTCTTTTTCTTGGAAATGGCCGCATCGCCAGCCGGCTTCTTGTTGTTGTCTCTGGGCATCCGCCGATCCTGCCCATCATCATCCTCGTTGTAGGTAAGCTTCTTAGCGACATTCTTGTTCGTGATAGCCATGGTAGCAAATAAAATTCAAGTTAGAATGCGGTGGGATATATTGCTTGAGAACACTGAAGGCTGTGAGCAATGAATTGCTTGGTTCATTAGAAAATAGGTTTACCCTTTATCAACGTTCCTCTCACCGGCTGCGCCGCCAGTGACCGTTGGGTGCAGACCGTTGGCCCGAGGCCACACGATGACAGGTAGCTGTCTAGTCACTGCATCGTGCGATCACAATCAATGCACGCTGCAGTACGGTCCCTATCTAGGATACTCTAGTACCGTCCAATGACAGGACACTACGTATACTGGGTACTGACATCTGTCACGTACCTCAGTACCCAAAGTACCTATCTAGGGAAACGTATGCGACTCGACTAGCATTCCTATCTGCATAGCCCACGTGGTATTTATATTCACATACCAACGTAGGTTTACAAGGCTTATTCATACGTTGTATTCACAGTGCCTTTGAGACTTAGTCTACAGCAAAGCATGGAGACTAACTATAATTGCATGCAAGAATTGCCAGATTCAATAAGTAATTAGCTTGGCGTGAGTGAGGCTTGCGGATAAATACCTGGTCTCCCGGGAGCTTGATATACGGATGAGCATGGAAGCTAGGGTTGTCCATGGAAATAACATCATCAATATATACTTAACTTCTTTCCACCATCTTTTTCTGGGATCTTCGCGCCGACATCCTACGTACGGCTGAGATTCCAGCAGGATTCCAGGCGCGGCGTGACTAATTCCAGTCATGAAGTGAGACAAGTATGAAGTGCACCGCCAACACAATTGGTACACCACCAGCCATAGCCTTATAGCTTAGTCCTCGTACAGCCATGCTACGTCCTGGCCGTATGCTCAGATTACTTGCCAACGCTCCTTGTTATGATATCAAGGAGACAACCATGCAGCGCAGGCAGAAATCGGGAGAATCCGGACCATAATGGTATAGCTCGAGCCTGCCGTTATCTTGTCCGCGTGTTCGAGTCGTTCAGGATGATGAATATGAATGGTGGTGATGGAAATGTGTAGCCTTGTGCACTGAAATTATGGGCTGGCTTACGTGTAGAGCGACTAGATGACCTATAGACGGTGGGCCGAACATGAGCTTGCTTGATCAGGGCGTGTGTTTCGAGCCTAACTGGCGGGAGTGTTAGATAGTGGTGAGCACATTGCTGCGATCGCTCTCCCACCATTTACGAGGATCGAAATACCCGCAAATGGAAAACCACTGAAAAGGTCTAGCTACTAAGTCAGTCATAACGATAGCCATGCCAT
>RPFO01002276.1:0-64359 GCA_009746045.1 Mesostigma viride | reverse complement strand
TACGGTGCAAGCGCAAGGTTCCTCACGGTGCAAGCGCAAGGTTCCTCACGGTGCAAGCGCAAGGTTCCTCACGGTGCAAGCGCAAGGTTCCTCACGGTGCAAGCGCAAGGTTCCTCACAAGCGCAAGGTTCCTCACGGTGCAAGCGCAAGGTTCCTCACGGTGCAAGCGCAAGGTTCCTCACGGTGCAAGCGCAAGGTTCCTCACAAGCGCAAGGTTCCTCACGGTGCAAGCGCAAGGTTCCTCACGGTGCAAGCGCAAGGTTCCTCACGGTGCAAGCGCAAGGTTCCTCACGGTGCAAGCGCAAGGTTCCTCACGGTGCAAGCGCAAGGTTCCTCACGGTGCAAGCGCAAGGTTCCTCACGGTGCAAGCGCAAGGTTCCTCACAAGCGCAAGGTTCCTCACAAGCGCAAGGTTCCTCACGGTGCAAGCGCAAGGTTCCTCACAAGCGCAAGGTTCCTCACGGTGCAAGCGCAAGGTTCCTCACGGTGCAAGCGCAAGGTTCCTCACGGTGCAAGCGCAAGGTTCCTCACGGTGCAAGCGCAAGGTTCCTCACGGTGCAAGCGCAAGGTTCCTCACGGTGCAAGCGCAAGGTTCCTCACGGTGCAAGCGCAAGGTTCCTCACAAGCGCAAGGTTCCTCACAAGCGCAAGGTTCCTCACGGTGCAAGCGCAAGGTTCCTCACAAGCGCAAGGTTCCTCACGGTGCAAGCGCAAGGTTCCTCACGGTGCAAGCGCAAGGTTCCTCACGGTGCAAGCGCAAGGTTCCTCACGGTGCAAGCGCAAGGTTCCTCACGGTGCAAGCGCAAGGTTCCTCACGGTGCAAGCGCAAGGTTCCTCACGGTGCAAGCGCAAGGTTCCTCACGGTGCAAGCGCAAGGTTCCTCACGGTGCAAGCGCAAGGTTCCTCACGGTGCAAGCGCAAGGTTCCTCACAAGCGCAAGGTTCCTCACGGTGCAAGCGCAAGGTTCCTCACGGTGCAAGCGCAAGGTTCCTCACGGTGCAAGCGCAAGGTTCCTCACAAGCGCAAGGTTCCTCACGGTGCAAGCGCAAGGTTCCTCACAAGCGCAAGGTTCCTCACCAAGCGCAAGGTTCCTCACGGTGCAAGCGCAAGGTTCCTCACAAGCGCAAGGTTCCTCACGGTGCAAGCGCAAGGTTCCTCACGGTGCAAGCGCAAGGTTCCTCACGGTGCAAGCGCAAGGTTCCTCACGGTGCAAGCGCAAGGTTCCTCACGGTGCAAGCGCAAGGTTCCTCACGGTGCAAGCGCAAGGTTCCTCACGGTGCAAGCGCAAGGTTCCTCACGGTGCAAGCGCAAGGTTCCTCACGGTGCAAGCGCAAGGTTCCTCACGGTGCAAGCGCAAGGTTCCTCACGGTGCAAGCGCAAGGTTCCTCACGGTGCAAGCGCAAGGTTCCTCACGGTGCAAGCGCAAGGTTCCTCACGGTGCAAGCGCAAGGTTCCTCACGGTGCAAGCGCAAGGTTCCTCACGGTGCAAGCGCAAGGTTCCTCACGGTGCAAGCGCAAGGTTCCTCACGGTGCAAGCGCAAGGTTCCTCACGGTGCAAGCGCAAGGTTCCTCACGGTGCAAGCGCAAGGTTCCTCACGGTGCAAGCGCAAGGTTCCTCACAAGCGCAAGGTTCCTCACGGTGCAAGCGCAAGGTTCCTCACAAGCGCAAGGTTCCTCACGGTGCAAGCGCAAGGTTCCTCACGGTGCAAGCGCAAGGTTCCTCACGGTGCAAGCGCAAGGTTCCTCACGGTGCAAGCGCAAGGTTCCTCACGGTGCAAGCGCAAGGTTCCTCACGGTGCAAGCGCAAGGTTCCTCACGGTGCAAGCGCAAGGTTCCTCACGGTGCAAGCGCAAGGTTCCTCACGGTGCAAGCGCAAGGTTCCTCACGGTGCAAGCGCAAGGTTCCTCACGGTGCAAGCGCAAGGTTCCTCACGGTGCAAGCGCAAGGTTCCTCACAAGCGCAAGGTTCCTCACGGTGCAAGCGCAAGGTTCCTCACGGTGCAAGCGCAAGGTTCCTCACGGTGCAAGCGCAAGGTTCCTCACGGTGCAAGCGCAAGGTTCCTCACGGTGCAAGCGCAAGGTTCCTCACGGTGCAAGCGCAAGGTTCCTCACAAGCGCAAGGTTCCTCACGGTGCAAGCGCAAGGTTCCTCACGGTGCAAGCGCAAGGTTCCTCACGGTGCAAGCGCAAGGTTCCTCACGGTGCAAGCGCAAGGTTCCTCACGGTGCAAGCGCAAGGTTCCTCACGGTGCAAGCGCAAGGTTCCTCACGGTGCAAGCGCAAGGTTCCTCACGGTGCAAGCGCAAGGTTCCTCACGGTGCAAGCGCAAGGTTCCTCACGGTGCAAGCGCAAGGTTCCTCACAAGCGCAAGGTTCCTCACAGCGCAAGGTTCCTCACGGTGCAAGCGCAAGGTTCCTCACAAGCGCAAGGTTCCTCACGGTGCAAGCGCAAGGTTCCTCACGGTGCAAGCGCAAGGTTCCTCACGGTGCAAGCGCAAGGTTCCTCAAGCGCAAGGTTCCTCACAAGCGCAAGGTTCCTCACGGTGCAAGCGCAAGGTTCCTCACGGTGCAAGCGCAAGGTTCCTCACGGTGCAAGCGCAAGGTTCCTCACGGTGCAAGCGCAAGGTTCCTCACGGTGCAAGCGCAAGGTTCCTCACAAGCGCAAGGTTCCTCACGGTGCAAGCGCAAGGTTCCTCACAAGCGCAAGGTTCCTCACGGTGCAAGCGCAAGGTTCCTCACGGTGCAAGCGCAAGGTTCCTCACGGTGCAAGCGCAAGGTTCCTCACGGTGCAAGCGCAAGGTTCCTCACGGTGCAAGCGCAAGGTTCCTCACGGTGCAAGCGCAAGGTTCCTCACGGTGCAAGCGCAAGGTTCCTCACGGTGCAAGCGCAAGGTTCCTCACGGTGCAAGCGCAAGGTTCCTCACGGTGCAAGCGCAAGGTTCCTCACGGTGCAAGCGCAAGGTTCCTCACGGTGCAAGCGCAAGGTTCCTCACGGTGCAAGCGCAAGGTTCCTCACGGTGCAAGCGCAAGGTTCCTCACGGTGCAAGCGCAAGGTTCCTCACGGTGCAAGCGCAAGGTTCCTCACGGTGCAAGCGCAAGGTTCCTCACGGTGCAAGCGCAAGGTTCCTCACGGTGCAAGCGCAAGGTTCCTCACGGTGCAAGCGCAAGGTTCCTCACGGTGCAAGCGCAAGGTTCCTCACGGTGCAAGCGCAAGGTTCCTCACGGTGCAAGCGCAAGGTTCCTCACGGTGCAAGCGCAAGGTTCCTCACGGTGCAAGCGCAAGGTTCCTCACGGTGCAAGCGCAAGGTTCCTCACGGTGCAAGCGCAAGGTTCCTCACGGTGCAAGCGCAAGGTTCCTCACAAGCGCAAGGTTCCTCACGGTGCAAGCGCAAGGTTCCTCACGGTGCAAGCGCAAGGTTCCTCACGGTGCAAGCGCAAGGTTCCTCACGGTGCAAGCGCAAGGTTCCTCACGGTGCAAGCGCAAGGTTCCTCACGGTGCAAGCGCAAGGTTCCTCACGGTGCAAGCGCAAGGTTCCTCACAAGCGCAAGGTTCCTCACGGTGCAAGCGCAAGGTTCCTCACAAGCGCAAGGTTCCTCACAAGCGCAAGGTTCCTCACGGTGCAAGCGCAAGGTTCCTCACAAGCGCAAGGTTCCTCACGGTGCAAGCGCAAGGTTCCTCACGGTGCAAGCGCAAGGTTCCTCACGGTGCAAGCGCAAGGTTCCTCACGGTGCAAGCGCAAGGTTCCTCACGGTGCAAGCGCAAGGTTCCTCACGGTGCAAGCGCAAGGTTCCTCACGGTGCAAGCGCAAGGTTCCTCACGGTGCAAGCGCAAGGTTCCTCACGGTGCAAGCGCAAGGTTCCTCACGGTGCAAGCGCAAGGTTCCTCACGGTGCAAGCGCAAGGTTCCTCACGGTGCAAGCGCAAGGTTCCTCACGGTGCAAGCGCAAGGTTCCTCACGGTGCAAGCGCAAGGTTCCTCACGGTGCAAGCGCAAGGTTCCTCACGGTGCAAGCGCAAGGTTCCTCACGGTGCAAGCGCAAGGTTCCTCACGGTGCAAGCGCAAGGTTCCTCACGGTGCAAGCGCAAGGTTCCTCACGGTGCAAGCGCAAGGTTCCTCACGGTGCAAGCGCAAGGTTCCTCACAAGCGCAAGGTTCCTCACGGTGCAAGCGCAAGGTTCCTCACAAGCGCAAGGTTCCTCACGGTGCAAGCGCAAGGTTCCTCACGGTGCAAGCGCAAGGTTCCTCACGGTGCAAGCGCAAGGTTCCTCACGGTGCAAGCGCAAGGTTCCTCACGGTGCAAGCGCAAGGTTCCTCACGGTGCAAGCGCAAGGTTCCTCACGGTGCAAGCGCAAGGTTCCTCACGGTGCAAGCGCAAGGTTCCTCACGGTGCAAGCGCAAGGTTCCTCACGGTGCAAGCGCAAGGTTCCTCACGGTGCAAGCGCAAGGTTCCTCACGGTGCAAGCGCAAGGTTCCTCACAAGCGCAAGGTTCCTCACGGTGCAAGCGCAAGGTTCCTCACGGTGCAAGCGCAAGGTTCCTCACGGTGCAAGCGCAAGGTTCCTCACGGTGCAAGCGCAAGGTTCCTCACGGTGCAAGCGCAAGGTTCCTCACGGTGCAAGCGCAAGGTTCCTCACAAGCGCAAGGTTCCTCACGGTGCAAGCGCAAGGTTCCTCACGGTGCAAGCGCAAGGTTCCTCACGGTGCAAGCGCAAGGTTCCTCACGGTGCAAGCGCAAGGTTCCTCACGGTGCAAGCGCAAGGTTCCTCACGGTGCAAGCGCAAGGTTCCTCACGGTGCAAGCGCAAGGTTCCTCACGGTGCAAGCGCAAGGTTCCTCACGGTGCAAGCGCAAGGTTCCTCACGGTGCAAGCGCAAGGTTCCTCACAAGCGCAAGGTTCCTCACAAGCGCAAGGTTCCTCACGGTGCAAGCGCAAGGTTCCTCACAAGCGCAAGGTTCCTCACGGTGCAAGCGCAAGGTTCCTCACGGTGCAAGCGCAAGGTTCCTCACGGTGCAAGCGCAAGGTTCCTCACAAGCGCAAGGTTCCTCACAAGCGCAAGGTTCCTCACGGTGCAAGCGCAAGGTTCCTCACGGTGCAAGCGCAAGGTTCCTCACGGTGCAAGCGCAAGGTTCCTCACGGTGCAAGCGCAAGGTTCCTCACGGTGCAAGCGCAAGGTTCCTCACAAGCGCAAGGTTCCTCACGGTGCAAGCGCAAGGTTCCTCACAAGCGCAAGGTTCCTCACGGTGCAAGCGCAAGGTTCCTCACGGTGCAAGCGCAAGGTTCCTCACGGTGCAAGCGCAAGGTTCCTCACGGTGCAAGCGCAAGGTTCCTCACGGTGCAAGCGCAAGGTTCCTCACGGTGCAAGCGCAAGGTTCCTCACGGTGCAAGCGCAAGGTTCCTCACGGTGCAAGCGCAAGGTTCCTCACGGTGCAAGCGCAAGGTTCCTCACGGTGCAAGCGCAAGGTTCCTCACGGTGCAAGCGCAAGGTTCCTCACGGTGCAAGCGCAAGGTTCCTCACGGTGCAAGCGCAAGGTTCCTCACGGTGCAAGCGCAAGGTTCCTCACGGTGCAAGCGCAAGGTTCCTCACGGTGCAAGCGCAAGGTTCCTCACGGTGCAAGCGCAAGGTTCCTCACGGTGCAAGCGCAAGGTTCCTCACGGTGCAAGCGCAAGGTTCCTCACGGTGCAAGCGCAAGGTTCCTCACGGTGCAAGCGCAAGGTTCCTCACGGTGCAAGCGCAAGGTTCCTCACGGTGCAAGCGCAAGGTTCCTCACGGTGCAAGCGCAAGGTTCCTCACGGTGCAAGCGCAAGGTTCCTCACGGTGCAAGCGCAAGGTTCCTCACGGTGCAAGCGCAAGGTTCCTCACGGTGCAAGCGCAAGGTTCCTCACAAGCGCAAGGTTCCTCACGGTGCAAGCGCAAGGTTCCTCACGGTGCAAGCGCAAGGTTCCTCACGGTGCAAGCGCAAGGTTCCTCACGGTGCAAGCGCAAGGTTCCTCACGGTGCAAGCGCAAGGTTCCTCACGGTGCAAGCGCAAGGTTCCTCACGGTGCAAGCGCAAGGTTCCTCACAAGCGCAAGGTTCCTCACGGTGCAAGCGCAAGGTTCCTCACGGTGCAAGCGCAAGGTTCCTCACGGTGCAAGCGCAAGGTTCCTCACGGTGCAAGCGCAAGGTTCCTCACGGTGCAAGCGCAAGGTTCCTCACAAGCGCAAGGTTCCTCACGGTGCAAGCGCAAGGTTCCTCACGGTGCAAGCGCAAGGTTCCTCACGGTGCAAGCGCAAGGTTCCTCACAAGCGCAAGGTTCCTCACGGTGCAAGCGCAAGGTTCCTCACGGTGCAAGCGCAAGGTTCCTCACGGTGCAAGCGCAAGGTTCCTCACGGTGCAAGCGCAAGGTTCCTCACGGTACAAGCGCAAGGTTCCTCACAAGCGCAAGGTTCCTCACAAGCGCAAGGTTCCTCACGGTGCAAGCGCAAGGTTCCTCACGGTGCAAGCGCAAGGTTCCTCACGGTGCAAGCGCAAGGTTCCTCACAAGCGCAAGGTTCCTCACGGTGCAAGCGCAAGGTTCCTCACAAGCGCAAGGTTCCTCACGGTGCAAGCGCAAGGTTCCTCACGGTGCAAGCGCAAGGTTCCTCACGGTGCAAGCGCAAGGTTCCTCACGGTGCAAGCGCAAGGTTCCTCACGGTGCAAGCGCAAGGTTCCTCACGGTGCAAGCGCAAGGTTCCTCACGGTGCAAGCGCAAGGTTCCTCACGGTGCAAGCGCAAGGTTCCTCACGGTGCAAGCGCAAGGTTCCTCACGGTGCAAGCGCAAGGTTCCTCACGGTGCAAGCGCAAGGTTCCTCACGGTGCAAGCGCAAGGTTCCTCACGGTGCAAGCGCAAGGTTCCTCACGGTGCAAGCGCAAGGTTCCTCACGGTGCAAGCGCAAGGTTCCTCACGGTGCAAGCGCAAGGTTCCTCACAAGCGCAAGGTTCCTCACGGTGCAAGCGCAAGGTTCCTCACGGTGCAAGCGCAAGGTTCCTCACGGTGCAAGCGCAAGGTTCCTCACGGTGCAAGCGCAAGGTTCCTCACGGTGCAAGCGCAAGGTTCCTCACGGTGCAAGCGCAAGGTTCCTCACGGTGCAAGCGCAAGGTTCCTCACGGTGCAAGCGCAAGGTTCCTCACGGTGCAAGCGCAAGGTTCCTCACAAGCGCAAGGTTCCTCACAAGCGCAAGGTTCCTCACGGTGCAAGCGCAAGGTTCCTCACAAGCGCAAGGTTCCTCACGGTGCAAGCGCAAGGTTCCTCACGGTGCAAGCGCAAGGTTCCTCACGGTGCAAGCGCAAGGTTCCTCACGGTGCAAGCGCAAGGTTCCTCACGGTGCAAGCGCAAGGTTCCTCACGGTGCAAGCGCAAGGTTCCTCACGGTGCAAGCGCAAGGTTCCTCACGGTGCAAGCGCAAGGTTCCTCACGGTGCAAGCGCAAGGTTCCTCACGGTGCAAGCGCAAGGTTCCTCACAAGCGCAAGGTTCCTCACGGTGCAAGCGCAAGGTTCCTCACAAGCGCAAGGTTCCTCACGGTGCAAGCGCAAGGTTCCTCACGGTGCAAGCGCAAGGTTCCTCACGGTGCAAGCGCAAGGTTCCTCACGGTGCAAGCGCAAGGTTCCTCACGGTGCAAGCGCAAGGTTCCTCACGGTGCAAGCGCAAGGTTCCTCACGGTGCAAGCGCAAGGTTCCTCACGGTGCAAGCGCAAGGTTCCTCACGGTGCAAGCGCAAGGTTCCTCACGGTGCAAGCGCAAGGTTCCTCACGGTGCAAGCGCAAGGTTCCTCACGGTGCAAGCGCAAGGTTCCTCACGGTGCAAGCGCAAGGTTCCTCACGGTGCAAGCGCAAGGTTCCTCACGGTGCAAGCGCAAGGTTCCTCACGGTGCAAGCGCAAGGTTCCTCACGGTGCAAGCGCAAGGTTCCTCACGGTGCAAGCGCAAGGTTCCTCACGGTGCAAGCGCAAGGTTCCTCACGGTGCAAGCGCAAGGTTCCTCACGGTGCAAGCGCAAGGTTCCTCACGGTGCAAGCGCAAGGTTCCTCACGGTGCAAGCGCAAGGTTCCTCACGGTGCAAGCGCAAGGTTCCTCACGGTGCAAGCGCAAGGTTCCTCACGGTGCAAGCGCAAGGTTCCTCACGGTGCAAGCGCAAGGTTCCTCACGGTGCAAGCGCAAGGTTCCTCACGGTGCAAGCGCAAGGTTCCTCACGGTGCAAGCGCAAGGTTCCTCACGGTGCAAGCGCAAGGTTCCTCACAAGCGCAAGGTTCCTCACGGTGCAAGCGCAAGGTTCCTCACGGTGCAAGCGCAAGGTTCCTCACGGTGCAAGCGCAAGGTTCCTCACGGTGCAAGCGCAAGGTTCCTCACGGTGCAAGCGCAAGGTTCCTCACAAGCGCAAGGTTCCTCACGGTGCAAGCGCAAGGTTCCTCACGGTGCAAGCGCAAGGTTCCTCACGGTGCAAGCGCAAGGTTCCTCACGGTGCAAGCGCAAGGTTCCTCACAAGCGCAAGGTTCCTCACGGTGCAAGCGCAAGGTTCCTCACGGTGCAAGCGCAAGGTTCCTCACGGTGCAAGCGCAAGGTTCCTCACGGTGCAAGCGCAAGGTTCCTCACGGTGCAAGCGCAAGGTTCCTCACGGTGCAAGCGCAAGGTTCCTCACAAGCGCAAGGTTCCTCACGGTGCAAGCGCAAGGTTCCTCACGGTGCAAGCGCAAGGTTCCTCACGGTGCAAGCGCAAGGTTCCTCACAAGCGCAAGGTTCCTCACGGTGCAAGCGCAAGGTTCCTCACGGTGCAAGCGCAAGGTTCCTCACGGTGCAAGCGCAAGGTTCCTCACGGTGCAAGCGCAAGGTTCCTCACGGTGCAAGCGCAAGGTTCCTCACAAGCGCAAGGTTCCTCACGGTGCAAGCGCAAGGTTCCTCACGGTGCAAGCGCAAGGTTCCTCACGGTGCAAGCGCAAGGTTCCTCACAAGCGCAAGGTTCCTCACGGTGCAAGCGCAAGGTTCCTCACGGTGCAAGCGCAAGGTTCCTCACGGTGCAAGCGCAAGGTTCCTCACGGTGCAAGCGCAAGGTTCCTCACGGTGCAAGCGCAAGGTTCCTCACGGTGCAAGCGCAAGGTTCCTCACGGTGCAAGCGCAAGGTTCCTCACAAGCGCAAGGTTCCTCACAAGCGCAAGGTTCCTCACGGTGCAAGCGCAAGGTTCCTCACAAGCGCAAGGTTCCTCACGGTGCAAGCGCAAGGTTCCTCACGGTGCAAGCGCAAGGTTCCTCACGGTGCAAGCGCAAGGTTCCTCACGGTGCAAGCGCAAGGTTCCTCACGGTGCAAGCGCAAGGTTCCTCACAAGCGCAAGGTTCCTCACGGTGCAAGCGCAAGGTTCCTCACAAGCGCAAGGTTCCTCACGGTGCAAGCGCAAGGTTCCTCACGGTGCAAGCGCAAGGTTCCTCACGGTGCAAGCGCAAGGTTCCTCACAAGCGCAAGGTTCCTCACGGTGCAAGCGCAAGGTTCCTCACGGTGCAAGCGCAAGGTTCCTCACAAGCGCAAGGTTCCTCACGGTGCAAGCGCAAGGTTCCTCACGGTGCAAGCGCAAGGTTCCTCACGGTGCAAGCGCAAGGTTCCTCACGGTGCAAGCGCAAGGTTCCTCACGGTGCAAGCGCAAGGTTCCTCACGGTGCAAGCGCAAGGTTCCTCACGGTGCAAGCGCAAGGTTCCTCACGGTGCAAGCGCAAGGTTCCTCACGGTGCAAGCGCAAGGTTCCTCACGGTGCAAGCGCAAGGTTCCTCACGGTGCAAGCGCAAGGTTCCTCACGGTGCAAGCGCAAGGTTCCTCACGGTGCAAGCGCAAGGTTCCTCACGGTGCAAGCGCAAGGTTCCTCACAAGCGCAAGGTTCCTCACGGTGCAAGCGCAAGGTTCCTCACGGTGCAAGCGCAAGGTTCCTCACGGTGCAAGCGCAAGGTTCCTCACGGTGCAAGCGCAAGGTTCCTCACAAGCGCAAGGTTCCTCACGGTGCAAGCGCAAGGTTCCTCACGGTGCAAGCGCAAGGTTCCTCACGGTGCAAGCGCAAGGTTCCTCACGGTGCAAGCGCAAGGTTCCTCACGGTGCAAGCGCAAGGTTCCTCACGGTGCAAGCGCAAGGTTCCTCACAAGCGCAAGGTTCCTCACGGTGCAAGCGCAAGGTTCCTCACGGTGCAAGCGCAAGGTTCCTCACGGTGCAAGCGCAAGGTTCCTCACAAGCGCAAGGTTCCTCACGGTGCAAGCGCAAGGTTCCTCACGGTGCAAGCGCAAGGTTCCTCACGGTGCAAGCGCAAGGTTCCTCACGGTGCAAGCGCAAGGTTCCTCACGGTGCAAGCGCAAGGTTCCTCACAAGCGCAAGGTTCCTCACGGTGCAAGCGCAAGGTTCCTCACGGTGCAAGCGCAAGGTTCCTCACGGTGCAAGCGCAAGGTTCCTCACAAGCGCAAGGTTCCTCACGGTGCAAGCGCAAGGTTCCTCACGGTGCAAGCGCAAGGTTCCTCACGGTGCAAGCGCAAGGTTCCTCACGGTGCAAGCGCAAGGTTCCTCACGGTGCAAGCGCAAGGTTCCTCACGGTGCAAGCGCAAGGTTCCTCACGGTGCAAGCGCAAGGTTCCTCACAAGCGCAAGGTTCCTCACAAGCGCAAGGTTCCTCACGGTGCAAGCGCAAGGTTCCTCACAAGCGCAAGGTTCCTCACGGTGCAAGCGCAAGGTTCCTCACGGTGCAAGCGCAAGGTTCCTCACGGTGCAAGCGCAAGGTTCCTCACGGTGCAAGCGCAAGGTTCCTCACGGTGCAAGCGCAAGGTTCCTCACAAGCGCAAGGTTCCTCACGGTGCAAGCGCAAGGTTCCTCACGGTGCAAGCGCAAGGTTCCTCACGGTGCAAGCGCAAGGTTCCTCACAAGCGCAAGGTTCCTCACGGTGCAAGCGCAAGGTTCCTCACGGTGCAAGCGCAAGGTTCCTCACGGTGCAAGCGCAAGGTTCCTCACAAGCGCAAGGTTCCTCACGGTGCAAGCGCAAGGTTCCTCACGGTGCAAGCGCAAGGTTCCTCACAAGCGCAAGGTTCCTCACGGTGCAAGCGCAAGGTTCCTCACGGTGCAAGCGCAAGGTTCCTCACGGTGCAAGCGCAAGGTTCCTCACGGTGCAAGCGCAAGGTTCCTCACGGTGCAAGCGCAAGGTTCCTCACGGTGCAAGCGCAAGGTTCCTCACGGTGCAAGCGCAAGGTTCCTCACGGTGCAAGCGCAAGGTTCCTCACGGTGCAAGCGCAAGGTTCCTCACGGTGCAAGCGCAAGGTTCCTCACGGTGCAAGCGCAAGGTTCCTCACGGTGCAAGCGCAAGGTTCCTCACGGTGCAAGCGCAAGGTTCCTCACGGTGCAAGCGCAAGGTTCCTCACGGTGCAAGCGCAAGGTTCCTCACGGTGCAAGCGCAAGGTTCCTCACGGTGCAAGCGCAAGGTTCCTCACGGTGCAAGCGCAAGGTTCCTCACAAGCGCAAGGTTCCTCACAAGCGCAAGGTTCCTCACGGTGCAAGCGCAAGGTTCCTCACGGTGCAAGCGCAAGGTTCCTCACGGTGCAAGCGCAAGGTTCCTCACGGTGCAAGCGCAAGGTTCCTCACGGTGCAAGCGCAAGGTTCCTCACGGTACAAGCGCAAGGTTCCTCACAAGCGCAAGGTTCCTCACGGTGCAAGCGCAAGGTTCCTCACGGTACAAGCGCAAGGTTCCTCACGGTGCAAGCGCAAGGTTCCTCACGGTGCAAGCGCAAGGTTCCTCACGGTGCAAGCGCAAGGTTCCTCACGGTGCAAGCGCAAGGTTCCTCACGGTGCAAGCGCAAGGTTCCTCACGGTGCAAGCGCAAGGTTCCTCACGGTGCAAGCGCAAGGTTCCTCACGGTGCAAGCGCAAGGTTCCTCACGGTGCAAGCGCAAGGTTCCTCACGGTGCAAGCGCAAGGTTCCTCACGGTGCAAGCGCAAGGTTCCTCACGGTGCAAGCGCAAGGTTCCTCACGGTGCAAGCGCAAGGTTCCTCACGGTGCAAGCGCAAGGTTCCTCACAAGCGCAAGGTTCCTCACGGTACAAGCGCAAGGTTCCTCACGGTGCAAGCGCAAGGTTCCTCACGGTGCAAGCGCAAGGTTCCTCACGGTGCAAGCGCAAGGTTCCTCACGGTACAAGCGCAAGGTTCCTCACGGTACAAGCGCAAGGTTCCTCACAAGCGCAAGGTTCCTCACAAGCGCAAGGTTCCTCACGGATCGCGTCGCATGGCTGTCGCAGCCGATGCGCACACAGCCCCATCGGCTCCCCCTCTCCCCCCCCCCCCCCCGCTCTCATCATCCCCTTGACAGCCCAATAGCAGCCCATGGCCGCTAACCTATCTCTTACAGCAAGCGCCACAGGGAGGATGCCTGGCCAGGCACACCAGGAAGCTTACCAGGCAGCGGTGTTTACGTTTGCTTGGCGGGCACGCTTGACCCTCACCCTCCCAGGCCACTTAGTCACATCTCGGTGTGTGGTGCTGCCCTCCCCCTTCCCCCGTAAGCCATCGACCTCCACCGTCAACTTTCCACCCTCACCACCCTAATTTTGGCATGTTGTCGGTTCACGACCTGCTCTCGCGTCTGGGTCCCCCTCTGCCCGTTTGTTGTCCGCAGCGGGCAGGAGCACGTGTTGGACGAGGAGGCGCTCCTGCTGGCAAGCGGCACCCACGAGGCACTACGGGGCGCGTTCCGTGCCCTGTTCGACGAGGTGGGACGAGCGCAGGCGTGAGGCGCCGCACACCGACGCCTATAGTGCAGATGCAGTTGTTGAGACCACTGTGGATTCGTCTCTTAGAATACCGTTACGTATGTGTGTGGCCCCACGCCCACACCTGCATGCCAATGGTGAGCCTGCTGGGGAGCATGGCAGGCATGTCTTCGCGCCGACCACCACAGCTTCCCCGATTATCAGGGGGGGAAATATTAACCTAACTAAGACCTATGTCCCTTCGGGGCGCAGGTTGGAAACCACTCGGCTCCGAAGGTCCCGCACAACATTACCAGCGATAGCCACTTGCTGGTCAACCAAAGTTGATGCGCGCATTCACTTTGGTTGACCAGCGAGCGGTTATCGCTGGTCATGTTGTGCGGGACCTTAGAAGCCGAGTGGCAAAAGGTTTCCACACAACCTACTAAAACCTAGCCTCTTGGTGCGAGGACGAATCACTAGGCTGGGAACACCCGCAAATATGAGTCGGATTCACCCGGGCACAGGATACGCTGTACGGTCTCCCCACTGAGTTTTCCCTGCCCATGGAGTCTCTTTCAGCCGATACTGGCTCACCCTGCCCGCCCCATGGCCCCAGGTGGAGGTTTGTTGCGGGAGCTTGAAGGGTGTTTGGGCCCCCATCATCTCCCCCTTCTTGTTCAGAGACCAATGGTAGGGTATTGGCGAACCTAGGTTTTATGCCCACAAGCACAATTCATTTCTACAGCAAAACAACTCTTTTTTTTTTTCGCTTTTACCAGCTACTCAGTTATTTGCATTCTGCTACGTAAAATGTGGGATTGGGGATGGCAAGGAAAGGTTCTGGACTGTCCTGTGGGCGCTTTTTAGGACATGGGCAGGGATGTTTGCAGGGGGGAAGCGTGGAAGGTCACGAGAATGACAAGTCCTGCTGGGCTGATGCCATGATGGCAGTGCCTTCTCCCCACACCATCCCCTGCAGCTGCGGCGGCTGCGGTCCAACGAGGCACTCCTTCAGCAAGAGAACCAGCGGCTGGAGAACGAGTTGCTGCAGTCGTCCAGCACGGGCCACAGCAAGGCTGGCGACCCCCCGGCCAATGCCCAGGGCAACGCAGGGGTACCCGCAGCCCAGCCAGGGGACCGGCCGGCGCAGGCGGATGAGGCCATGGACATGCTGGTGGCTCACGGCATCGCCGACGGGCTTCCAAAGTACCTGCGGTTCTCTGGCAAGGTGAGGCCAGGGGGGGCGCACCGCACGGTAGCCACTTCTTTCAAATGGATTGAAATAACGCGGCATGCAGGGGTTCAAGGCACTTGGGCCGCAGGCCGTGCGAGGTGGAAAGGGTGAGCATGAAGGGGCCGCAGGCCGTGCGATGCTCTGCCCGGACGGTCGTGGGTTTATCATTGTCTTTATAGGACGGATCATGGCCGGGGGTTGTCGTGTTTTACCTCCTCATGCTACCTATGTTATTCATGAGAAAGGCCTCGCATCCCCTTGCTGGGCTCGGTGTGCGCAAGCTGCATGCTGTTCCTGTGGGTTCCTTTAAGCACTGTGTAATGTCTAGCGCGGGATTCGTGTGGTGCGGGCTACTGGTTCCGCGAAGCCGTGCCAACAGGCAAGCAGAGCAGCCCGCGTTTCTTCACGTTCGAGCGGGATCCGGCGGTTTGCGCAACTGATCATCGTCCACAGATCTGTTCGCGCTTGCTACGCCGCCCGTGCCCCGCATCCCCGCCACGCCTCCATCTGCTATGCGGTGGCAACGTGTCTCATCTGCTCGGTTGACCCTGTGTGTGCGTCTGTGTGTGGCATGTCGTGTTTGGCAGGTCAAAGTGCTCTGGCTCTCGGAGGAAAAGTTCCAGGCGCTCGTGGTGGACGTGTGGGCGGAGAAACGGCGGTCGCGCTGCAAGGACCCTCTCCCCGACTTCTTGTACAAAGTGTGTGGCCTCACTCATTTTCTCGCTTGCTGGGATGCCAGTAGTGCCTTCTTGTGCTGGGTGCTCTAGGCTCATTAGCTCACATTTACGAATGCCAGTATTGCTTGCCTGTGCAGGGCATGTAACCTCGCTCATTGGCCCGCACATGATACCAATTCGTTTTTGATGTTTACTTCATCACCTCAGGGGATGCCTGCGCTAGGATCGTACCTGCCTTGGTTCCCCCCATGTTCTTCTTTCTTCGGCATTGTGTCTGCCTCGGTACCCTCCCTGTCTGTTTCAGCATGGCTGGCTCGTGTGGCCCCACGCGCTCGCCACCTGCCCACTGCCCAGCCAGCCACGCAGCTGACCATCCCTCACCCTACCTACCCATTCTACCCATTGCCCCACCTGCTCCCCCCAGAACGCTCCACTATTCGTCTACCCTCAGCCGGACAGAGCCATCCTCCTTTTCGCATCTGTGTGGTTCCTTTGTGCTGTACAACGACATCCCACACGTGCACGTACACGCAAGCGCTCACCCTGTGCGTTGCAGTCCCCTCCATCATTCCTAACTTACTATTTACGTCGCTGCCCTGTTGCGTGTGGCAGTATATCCGTGGCAAGGTGGAGAACCATGCGGACATCCCTGCGTGGGGCCACGGCCTGCTGCATGCCGGGCGCGAGTTTAAAGACAACGCCGAGATTCGCTTCTTCCACGATGTGCTGCTGGGGGAGGTGGGTGGTTCGTTATTAGGTGCTGCAGGGGGAGGTGGGTGTTGTTTCTCTGCATGCGGTTGGAGGAGGGTGGTCGTGTATTACGCGCTGGTGGGGCAGGTGGGTGGTCTCTTCGGCCTCTCTCACGCTTGAGCGCCCGGAACCTATTGTTTTTTCGGATCCGTCCCCTACTTGTCCCCGGTTTGTTTGGTGCTTGGGACAAACACCTTCTCCGTAGCCAATGCCGGGTGACCGAATTCCTTTTTCGGGTCGAAATCCTTAACTTTTTGTCGTTAAGTTTCGGCACGCGTGGTAAAGACATGCGCAGCGGAGCATGAACTTCATTGGACACAATGCTACGTACGAGGTACGGTACATTCCGCAGGACGCACGACTTTTGTTCAGTACACGCTCAGAGCAGTCCTATTTACCAATTTCGTCCTTGTCGCAAGCCGGGAGCTGGGGCGAGCCGAAATTGGTGCAGCCCAGCCAAACAGCAGGGCGCCGCGCTGATCTGGAATTAGGAACCTATTTCGGCCAAGCGCGAGAGGACGGAGCTGAAATAGGGTGCATTTCGGCCAAGCGTGAGAGGAACTTCAGGAAATAGGTCGTACCCCTAAGAAAGATTGGTTCCGGGCCCAAGTGCGAGAGTGGCCATACTATGCGCTGTTGCGTGAGGTGGTTGTAATTTGAGGATGGGCTGCTGGGGGAGCGTGCAGCGCTTCCTTTGCGGGCATGTGCATATAGAGCATGCTCGGCAACGCCGCGGCTTTGCTGCAACCAGCATTGCACGGAATGTGACTTTGCTGGCGGCCCTTGTGCTCATGCGGGAACTCGTGGACTCACACTTGCGTTTATATACACACATCGCTTGGGGGTGTGCGCCCATGAGGCGATGGGGCTATTACGCCCAATCCTCCCTCGCAACGAGTACAACGTTGCGAGGGTTCTCAACGCGTGCGGCTGTTTACGTCGGCTTTTAGTTCATAATCAGTCGCCAGAACACCTTTCCCAGCTGGTTCCAGGATAGATAAATGGAGCGTTGCTAGAGGGTGTTGCTAACCTGCCTGCTTGTTGGTCCCCCCACCCAACCCCCAGGTGAGTGAGGACGTCCACAAGATTATGCTGGCGGCGGTGGATGGTCTGCGCGGCCACCTCAAGGTGGCGGAGACCGAAAAGGACGGACACTTGGCTCGTGCTAGCGGCTTCTTGACAAAGGTGTGTGCTGGCGGCCTCTTGACAAAGGTGGGCTAGCCGCTTCGTGACAAAGGTGTGGGCTGGCGGCTTCTTGACAAAGGTGTGGGCTAGCGGCTTCTTGACAAAGGTGCGCTAGCAGCTTCTTGACAAAGGTGTGCGCTGCCTCAGTGAGGTGGCATGCGTGAAAGCAAGGGATGCGTGAAAGCAACGGATGCGTGAAAGGAACTGATGCGTGGACGGGTGGGTGCAAGGGAAGTGTATGAAGCTTGGCAGAAATGGGTGGCGCCTGATTGCTCCAACAGTGATACGGCGTGATCGCGGTCGCCGTCAGTATCGCTGGCATATATTTGTCTACGCATTCTTGGATGGGTCCGGGGGGGTATCTTGGTCGGTTCTGCTGCGCGACGGTTGGTTCTGCTGCGCGACGGTCGGTTCTGCTGCGCGACGGTTGGTTCTGCTGCGCGACGGTTGGTTCTGCTGCGCGACGGTTGGTTCTGCTGCGCGACGGTTGGTTCTGCTGCGCGACGGTTGGTTCTGCTGCGCGACGGTCGGTTCTGCTGCGCGACGGCTGGTTCTGCTGCGCGACGGTTGGTTCTGGTACGCCTTTACCTCGTCACTCGGATGTATATTCATGTACTACGATGTATGTTGCATGAGTCTACTTTGTGCAACTAGTACTATTTTTTTCCCCCTGTAGGTAGTAGGGGGCCTTGACTTTTGATGGCCATCATGGGATGCCCTGCCCGCACTTGCCATGGTGGGCCGGGACGGTTAGGGGGGGGTGAACCATGACTGGGGCGTGTGGCTGGATGGGTGGGGGGAAGGGGGGAGTGCGGTGGGGACGCGTGAGATCGAACAGGTACAGGGTCCAGGGCACATTCGTCTTCAATAGCCGCGTTCTCATCATCAATGTTTTATACTATGATGCTGCCTTTTGTCAACGCACAGGACGAGATCAAAGCGGGCGTGCAGGCCTTCTTCCCCAGCAAGGGTGAGGAGCAGATGCGTGCCGTGGAACAGCTGCTAGAGGAGCAAGCACGGGCTGTCGCGGCCTCGGGGGCGGGCGACCTGCTCGACTACACCGCGCTGGTCAACGGGATGGACAACGCGACGGCAGGACCGCTGGAGACCCTGCTGCGGCGTCAGGTAGGATAGGGGCAGTGCGGCAGCAGGAAAGCGCACAAACAAGGCTGCAGCATCAGGTAGGGTGATGCGGCATCAGGGATGTAGAATGTCGAATGTTGCGGCATCACATGAGCTCACAAGCAACGCTGCGGCATGAGGGACATGAAACGGCTGGAGCACGCGATCCTTGCCGAGCGCCCCCTGGCCCGGTTTACCCCATGTTTCAGCGCCTTCCTCTTCTGCACGGTGTCGGGCTGTTGTGTCAACCTGCCTTGAGCAGCCGTCTGGCCATCGTTACAAATACCTCAACCATCACCCGTTGCTGTGTGGATGAACTCGTGCCCATGTGATGTTGGTGGGGCCCTCACAACGCTTCTATCCCGATGTGCAACCACCCGTGCCGGGCACGTGCAGTATTTGCACGACCGCACCGCCTTCCTGCATGCCGTCGAGTCACATCTGCGGGAGAAGGATGCCGCGTTGATGGATGCGGAGGGCGACCGCCAGGTGCAGGTGCGAGGGGGGCACGGATCATGACTTACTGCTCTTTTGCGCATCGGAAAAGTGGTCGTTTGTGATTGGCAACATGGGTTCGTACCAAATACACGTTCTGGTGCGCAGGACAGGGCCGTTGCGTTGCTTGGTGTACGGCGGGAAGGATTAGGTTTTGCACCCATGCCAGTGAGAATCAGCCGCCCCAACATGCTGTGAAACCAGGTGCAAGGAAAATTGGCGAAACGGTTGCCAAAATTGTGCCCAGACGAGACCCACTACCGAACGGCCTGGTTGGGCCACATACCCTTGCATCCGAGCGGTTTGCAGCATGCGCTCGTCCACAAGCTGAGCCGCACGTGCATGCTCAAGCTCTCGTATTGTCCCCACGACCGTGTGCGTGCTTGGGGAGTCTGGGGGCAGGGGGTGGGGCGGGGCGGGGCGGGAGGGCAGGCATGCTTGCCACCCCATGCTCTCTGGCCAGTTGGTGTGGTATGTGCTGCAGTCGCGACCCCATTTGCACCTAGTGCTGTGCATGCGCTCAAATACTTTTCCTTCTCTCCTTTAAATGCTGGCTCTACACGCATCCGTCCCGGTGTGCCATCGCAGGTGGACGAGCTGCGCGCCGCCATCGCAAAAGCGGACCCATCGATGGCACCCATGTGAGTGATCCGCCTTGCCTTTGTGGTGGTGGGTGGGTGGGGGGTGGGGGTGGGGGGTGGGGGTGGGGGGTGGGGGGTGGGGGGTGGGGGTGGGGTGGGGGGTGGGGGGTGGGGGTGGGGGGTGGGGGTGGGGGGTGGGGGGTGGGGGGTGGGGGGTGGGGTGGGGGTGGACTCATGGTGAGGTAAAATGCGAGGTATTACAACCACATACCCTGGAGCGCACGTAACTTGGTACCACGTCCTTGCCCCTTTTCCTGGCAACACCTTTGCTCGTGAGAAATGCTGGCATTGGTGGCGCATTCTTTATCAACCGTGAACTCCCGTGGTAATTGCTGGCCTCCGTCCCTGACCTATTCTCCACCACCTCTCCCCCTGACAGCCATCCACTATTCACCTTTATGGTGGTTCCTTGTGCTCGCCAGGCGCGCAACGGAGCTCATCATGGAAGGATTTGGCGGCACGCTGTCGACGGCAGATCTCAAGTCCAACACACGGGTGTCCATGAAGGTAACCGTTCTCTCTCTCTCTTTTTTTTTTTTTTGGGGGGGGGGGGGGGGGGAGGAGGATTGTCAGGCCTTGTGCAGTTGTGTTCGAGGGTACCCGAAGGAAGTAAAACTCCATGTGGGTAGTTTGCGTACTTGGGAGTAGTTGAGGACCCAGAAAGAAGCACCCTATGAAGTTGATGCTAAATCGTGCGGCTTGAGCGACATCAGCCTGTTGGCAAAACAGCCCCCACCACCACCTTTCCCCCCTCCCTTGCTCATGCACCAAGTTTTCTTGGCCCGTTGTCTACATCCCAGCTCTTCCCCATATGTTCATTAAGTCTCGAGTGGAGCAAATGATGGCGAATCTTTACTTGCTATGGTATGTCTACGAGCGGATGTTCTGCTAATTAATATTTTTTTCCTACCATGCACAGGTCACAGGTCACAGGTCACAGGTCACAGGTCACAGGTCACAGGTCACAGGTCACAGGTCACAGGTCACAGGTCACAGGTCACAGGTCACAGGTCACAGGTCACAGGTCACAGGTCACAGGTCACAGGTCACAGGTGCAGGTGCAGGTGCAGACGACAGACTTCAGGATGAGTTAAAGTTTTCATCATGCTGAAATCCCATGGATGGAGGAATGACACCGCCAGACCACCTGCCAATGGATGAAGGAATGATACTTGCGGTCGTTGAATTGATACTATCTCCGCATGGGATAGAGGGAATCTCTATTGTATCGGTACAGTTGCCTGTGTGCGCACCATTTGCCGGGTCCTGCGTGCTGCAGCTGCTCTGCCACCTTCCACAACCCAGACACTGTTGGCCTTTGCTACGAGGCATGGCCCCGTAGGCTTCATGTTGCACTGTGTCCTGATGAAACAAGGCCTGTTACAGGCCGCACGGACTCAACAACGGCTACCTGAGTGGTACACAGTCTGTTTTATATTAATAAACCCTAAACCCTAAACAACGGCTACCTGCGTGGCACACAGTCTGTGTTATATTAATAAACCCTAAACCCTCACCATCGGCTACCTGCGTGGCACACAGTCTGTTTTATATTAATAAACCCTAAACCCTCACCAATGGCTACCTGCGTGGCACACAGTCTGTGTTATATTAATAAACCCTAAACCCTCACCAACGGCTACCTGCGTGGCACACAGTCTGTGTTATATTAATAAACCCTAAACCCTAAACAACGGCTACCTGTGTGGTACGCAGTCTGTGTTATATTAATAAACCCTAAACCCTCAACAACGGCTACCTGCGTGGTACACAGTCTGTGTTATATTAATTAACCCTAAACCCTAAACAACGGCTACCTGTGTGGCACACAGTCTGTGTTATATTACATGTCGATAAAACCAGGAAAGTTCATTTATCAACCTATTCACAGCGCTCAAGGGTTGTTGTAGTATCAGAGAGACAAACCGCGCAGGCCAGAAATCTGGAAGAATCCGGACCATGGGAGCTACTGTTATCTTATTCGCGTTTGTCGAGTTGTTCATGATGATGGAAAATGAAGGGAGGTGGATGTGTAGCCGTGGACATTAAAAATTATGGCTGGCTAACGTTCATCGAGACCTAGACGGTCTAGCTAAGAACAGCCTATGGTTGAATTGTTGCTGTTTATCTGAACTTCTGTTGTAACATTCTTACGTGTCCCACCAGGCCCTCCAGTTCTCTTCCAACTGCATTCGCATGTTTTGTCAACAAAAAAATGCTTTGCCTTGACATTGTTTAGGAAATTCGGTGCATACATTACATCCTGACATCTGCCACTTTGCTACTGACCGTTTGAAACCCTATCCTGCTTCTTATGTGCGGTCGGTGCAATTGGGCGTGCCGTTTTGCGGTGCTGGCGTGAGCTCACAGGAATTCATGCGGCGTCTCAAGTACAGTCCCTTGGGATGCCCACAATCCTCGTGGATTAGACTTGATGATTAATTTTGGTAATCATGCCAGGACGAAACACAGGGCTGCCCTTGCATGTAATGGCAGTGTCCAGCCGTCTTACTTGTAAGGGCTCCTGTTGAAACCACCAGCTAGCGTCTGGGCACAGCTATAAAAATGGCATTATGATAAACATTGATGGAAACGTGTAAACATGCGTGCATCTTTGTGGCCAGGCGCGATATATGTACGTAATCGGTTTTCTCTGAATATAGTTTAATTAACGCATGCGGGAAAGATAAGGCCGCCATGCCTTGGCTTGGATGTGGAAGGCTGTCTGCGACATGGGCTGACTAATTCGATCTGTACAAAGGGTTTCCTGCTCGCCCGAATTTTCCTTGGATGACCCGGTTGTTTATAAGGGTCGGTGGCTATTAATTAGCGGTCCGAGAAAATTAATTGTAGGTTTTATACGACTTCACTTGCAAAGATTCGTGTTTGGTTGCACCAGCTGAGGTTAGGTGGGGACCTGTAGGGTCGGCTGGTTGCTTACCGAATCTTTGGCTGATTTGGGTTATTTAGTGAGTCGTGATTAATTATTGTATAGTGGATTCGGACCGGCCCAAGGGGTCGATGGGCGCGTTTTATGGTTGTCAGTCTTGGGAACCTTGTACAACTACCTGTACGGTTAACGCACTAGCCTGGGGGTGCGTGGCCACGCTGTTTGTAGTGGCGTTTTCAGCACTGTTCAGGCCGGTGTGTGACGCATGCCGGTGTTAATTAATTTAGGATGATGTCAGCTTGTGTGTCGGCGGGCCATGCCTTAAGCAAGCTAGGCAGGCAATGATCCGCAATTGTTTCTTTCAGAATGGCGGCAATGGCCGCCTGTGCAAAATTGCACATTCTAGCGCGGGTTGCATCTGTCTTGTAGCCGAGGCAGATGGTGGCACAACCGCTAAGTTGTTCGACCAAGCATAGTATAGTTGGTCGTGCAACGGAAAGAAAATTTAAATTTACCCCCATGTCGTTTTCCCCGGCTGCGGGTCTTTTTGACATGGGCGAAGGATGGGGCGCTACTCCGGCGGTTTGGCCAGCTTCGGCGGAGCTGTTTATAAGGTTCTAAAACAGCTCTAGTGTCACATCGCAGGCTTGCCACCTTGCGATGGTGCGTGGGACGTGACCTGGACTCAAAAGGTCCCGAACCAGGTTCCTGTCAGCAACGACCTTTTTTTGTCATAAAATATTTTTTGGTGGCGGCAGGTCAGTTGTCCAGCTGCCCCTGCCGAGGAGGGGTGGTTGGGGACAATAGGAGCCGCGCGAAAGTTGCGCTCCGAAGCTAGAAATTTCCCTATTGCGAGACTCGAGTTGGGGAGGGCGTCTCAGGGAGGCGAGGCTACGCCAGACCTTTGTCGTTCCTTTTCGTCTCAGCACCTGCTGCGCGGCTCAGTCTATTATGGTGTCGTAAAACCTCTTTCCTTTTTGGACGGTTCCGGAATTGCGAAATGCTGGCTCTTTTTGAGGGCTTGCTTTTGGGGTGGTCACCGGCTTGTGTCGCATTGTAACCAGCGGGCCCCTGCGGGGGTTAATATAGCCTAGCGCGGGCTGAGTCGCCATTTAAGATGTTGCGACACGCTCTTTCGCGCACGGTGGTCATGAGTTTAATCGGCGCAATGGGGTTGGCGCCAGGGGGGGGTAATTGGGTGGAGGCTTCTTGCTTCCGCGTGCGGATTGAGAAACCTTAAGGCCACTGTTAACTGCTGCATTTGTGGCAGGGCTCCACTTATTGTATTCAATCAAATGCTGGTCTTCTTGGGAGCTGAGTGATCTTAATCGGTTTTCTCTGAATATAGTTTAATTAACGCATGCGGGAAAGATAAGGCCGCCATGCCTTGGCCTGGATGTGGAAGGCTGTCTGCGACATGGGCTGACTAATTCGATCTGTACAATCGTGGTTCTCTGAACATAGTTTCTTTATAGTGAGATGGAAGGGTAGCCGCTATAGCTAGGTTATTGGGTTCACGTGACAAACCTTTTGAGGCCGGTGCGGCCTGATCCGGATCAGTCGTGGCCAAAGCTTTGGCCAGTTTTTTCTTGGCCAGGTGGCAGGAGCTACGTTGAGATATAAACCTGCCACTGTCTAGGTTTCTTGGCTCATGGCGTAGTGATTAACTAGATCTAGATTCTTTCTCTCACGCAATATGTGACCTAATAGCCCCGGCAGCCTTACGTAAGCTGCCGGCAATTAGAACGCCACATTGCGTCATTTGTTCAGACGCAACATTTGCGTGGCGAAAAAATGCCGTCCGGGCCAAGGCCGCATGACACGCAAAAAAGGACAAAAACAAACCCACCTAGCTAAGGTCGGCCTCTTTTCTTTTCACGAGGGCGGCGACAGCAAGCCAGGGGAAACGAACCTCTGGTTTGACGAACCTGTACTGTCGGAGCCATTTTTGGCCCTGAGCAGCAATGCCGAAGGGGCGCAAAGCTACAGGAGGGCAGGCAGCGCGCGGGGAGGACGGGACGCCCACACCGCGGGCTGCTGCCGCCAGTCACGCGCCAGTCGCCTTCAGCGCCAAAAAGAAGCAGCTCGCCACTCTGCTCGCCAAGTGCATCAGCCCCGCAGAGGCGGTGGGGGCAGTCGAGCAGGTCTTCGGTGCCGAGGACTGGGTGACGGACGCCAGCTCGTGGAGCTCGAGCCAGCTGAAGTCTGTCGTGCAGTTGCTGGCCGATCACGTTGATGTTGGCGACGTGTTGGACGCACGTGACCCAAACGGAACGTTGGTGGCAAAACTGCTGGCCGTGGCAGATCTCGCGGCGGACGAGGAGGATCAGGCGCTGCCACCAACGACACCTGCGCAGCGAAAAATGGCCAAGCCGAAAGGCGCGGCCAAGGTTTCGGCAGGTGGGGGGGCTGTCGGAAAGGAAATGAGGGCGAGGTTGGCGACATTCGTTGGGGCACCTCCGGAAACCGAAAATCAGGACGACGAGGAGGACGAGGAGGGGGAGGTCGCAGCCGAGAAATTCATGCAAGGTTTGAAGGCAGCGCTGGGAGGAATGGAGGGGGCGGGAAGCCACTTCAAGGCCTCGAAAGGGGTGGCGCTGCCAAGCCGAGCCAAGAGCGTGAAATATCGGGTTTCGGAGCGGGTGCTGCCGGGGGTGTTGGAGGACGCCAGCGACAATGGGATGGGAATCCGGTCGTGGGTCATGACGGTAAAGCCTGGAAATTGGCGGAACATGGAGAACAGGAAAATTGTCATGAACATTGCATTGGCCATGGACACCCTTCTCAAGGAGCTGGGCTCAGCAGCCGGGGAGCTTGTGGGCATGGAGTACCTAATGAGGGTGGTGGCGGCCTTGCTGCAGGTGGAAGGGCAAGGAGGGGGGGGTGGAAGGTGGCCAGCCACCTCCTGCCATTGGGGGAGGAGGCTGCACTGTCAGCCACCCCGGCTGTCAAGGCAGCTCTCCAAACTGCCATCCTCTTGGACAAGCTCAGCAAGGCTCAACAAGTAGGGAAATAGAATCCCAGCGGGACCGCTCCCTTTTCCCGCTGCCATACCCACTTAGGCCAGCGTACACCGCGTGGGGCAGGGTGAGATCGGCACGCCGGCGACAGCGTGCCACGCGCCGCCACCGCGAGTACACACTGCAATGCAAGGTAGTGCGTTGGCTTAATTGGCTGTGGGGAGGGGGGCAAGACCCTCCTCCTAACCCTAGAGGGGCGTGCTCTAAGGGGAGGGAGGAGGCCCTTGCGAGGGTCAAGAGGCACTGCACCTGGCACAGTCGCCGCGTAGGGGGCGTTGCGACAGGCCAGGAGCAAGAAGGTGCTGATGCAATATATGGGAAGCAGAATAAGTATGAACAACTGCGCGCGGACGCGGTGAGTCTACCAAAGGCGGAGGTGGCGGGGAAGGCACGGCTGCTCGACCTGTTGGCTATGCGGCCGAGCTGGCGGGAGATATATGCCAGCGAAGAGAACTGCATCAAGCCAGCGGTCGTGGCGAGCGCAAAGTATTGGAATGTGCCCAAGCCCAGCCGGGGATGCTCCATGGCTGAATGGGGCAAGCTCATGAGCCGGGCAGCGGGCGTGGGCATGGTGGCGTTCCGGGAGAGGCGGCCCAAGTGGGTGGATGGCTGCTTTGGAGTGGCCAAGGGGGTGGGTGAGCTTCGGTTCATCGTCAACAGGAAGCTGGGCAACCTGCTGTGGGTGGACCCCCCCAAGATCCTGCTACCCCACCTGGGCATCCTCGTGGAGGTCTACATCAAAGGCTGGTGCTACTGCGCCAAGAGCGACCTCGTGTCATACTACTATTCCATCGAGGTGCCCGAGTGGTGGTGGGACTACCAAGGGCTTCCTAGTGTGTGGTCGACTAGCGTAGGTCTGGCAGGGCCCAGGCGGAAGGTGTGGCCCGTGCTCAAGGTGCTGGCCATGGGACATTCCCATGCGGTGGCGCTGGGGGAGGCCATCCATGAGATGGTGCTCTACATGACCGGTGCCCTGGATCCGAGGCGCCAGGTCAACTACCTCTCAAGCGCAGGTGAGCTCACCTTGGTGCGCGACGAGTGTGGCCAGCCACTGCGCTTGGCCATCGAGTACAAGGAGGAGCGCGCCGGGGAGCTTCAGATTGACCTGGAAAACCCCCCTGCCCCCATGCTGTCCATCACTATTGATGACTTGGTGGCCAGCAACGGGCGGACCTGCGAGGCGGTGAACCAGCTCATCACGCGCGCTATTGAGGAAGGCTACCTCCCTAACAACCTTGTGCCGTCTAAGGAGAAGACTAAGATGGCGAGCCTGGAAGGGGACGAGCTAGAAGCCCTAGGGGTGGTGCACCGACGGAACGGCGTGCTGGAACCAACGGTCAAGCAGCTCAACCTTGTGATCGCCCACACGCAGGCTATACTCACTCGAGGCCGAGCTACGGCCGAGGGGCTGGCTGCCGTCTTGGGGCGGTGGTTGTGGCTGCAGATGTTAAGCCGCAGCTGCTTGTCCATTTGGCAGCAATGTTTCAAATTCATCAGCCTGCAAGGGTGGGGGCAGCGATCCTGGGTGCTGTGGGCCGGGGTGCGGGAGGAGTTAGAGTGTGCCCTGGCCTTGGCTCCCATGCTAAGGGTTGACCGAAGCGCACCTTTGGCCCGTGAGGTGGTTGCATCTGACGCGTCCACCTACGGGCAAGGTGTCGTGTACGCAACCATGGAGCCGGGCGATGTGACGGAGCTGGCGAGGGCACGAGAGGTGCGGGGGTACCCGACTTTGCTCATACCAAGTGAGGTGGCCTACGCTGGCCCTAGGCCACTGAGCGCGCGGGCGCAACAAGCAATCACTAGCCAGCAATGGCGGGTTGGGGTCCGGAGTCGTTGGCGGGATCCGGGGATGCACATCAACGAGAAGGAGGTGCGGGCTGCAGTGAAGGGCGTGGAGAGGAGTGCGCGCAGCTTGGCAAACCGAGGCAAGCGGGTGGTGAGGTTGGTGGACTCCACCGCGGCGTTGGGCTGCTTGGCTAAGGGGCGGTCCTCATCCCACAAGCTCAACAAGCAGTGCCGCCGCTTGTGCGCGCTGACCCTCGCCACGGGGAGTCGTTCCCAGTGGGTGTGGACGCCGAGTGCACTTCAACCAGCCGATGGCGTTTCTCGCGGCCAATCCATGGCGACTTTCTTGGCAGGCTGGGTGCGCGACCTGACCGCGGAAGGCATCCATCCTAACCCGGGGCCCCCTGCACCTGTTAGCTACCTTCCATTGCTAGAGGGGAAAGTAAAGCCGGCTACTTTGCTGGCCTACCGTCGTGGTCTTGATTCCCTCTTGACTTGGTGGGAGGCTGGTGGGCGGGCGGACGGGTCATCGTCACGAGCTGACACCCTTGAGGAGACATTTTGTGCGTATGTCGCCTGGGCTCATTTTCGGGGGTACAGCCGCCAAGTGTGTGTCAATGCCTTGATGGGGTTGCAACTTTATTATCCCGGTATGGTGAAGCGGTGGGACTTGGCCCGTGGCGTCCTCGCTGGGTGGAAAACACTTGTGCCCCCCCGTGCCCCTCCTCCCATTCCATGGGAGGCGGCGTTTGCACTTGCCAGCACGATGGTCATGCAAGGTCAGCGCCTTGCGGGCCTGCTGGTTGTCATCGTGTTCCGCCATTACCTGCGAATCTCGGAGGCGCTGAACCTCCGTGTTGGCCATGTGCGCCTCCAGCCTGACGTTCGGCTTGGGCCGGCTCAACGGGGCGCCCTACTGCTGAGGTCTACCAAGACCTCTAAGGGCAAGACTCAGTCAGTGGTGGTAGAAGATGTGATGTCTGAAACCATCCTCCGTCACTGCATCGCGGGTAAGCACGCTTGGGAGGCCGTGTTCCCTTTCACCTACCCGCAATTCCGGCGCATTTGGCAGGCTGCGAGTCAGGCCTTGGGGGTCGCCCAGATTTTCACCATTCACGGGCTGCGGCATGGAGGTGCCACTCACGATTTCCTCGCGGGTCGCAGCATGGGGGACATCCAGGGCCGGGGGCGCTGGCTTAGCAGCTCCACGGTTGCCCATTATGTGGGCTTGCACCGCAGTTTGGAGGTGCAGCTGCCTGAGGTTATTCTTCGGGCCATGGCCGCCTGCCCCCCTCGGGCCTGGCGGGCTATTTTGAAATTGCCCTCCACCTAATTTGGTTGTTCATTTCTCTGTCATTATGCTAGGTTCTTTGCCCCTGGCATGGATCGCCAGGGAGGGATATAAGGGTAAGGCTAGCCTTTGCCAAGCAATAAGTGTTCCCATGAGCATCGGCGGCCGGGATGTGGCCTGCCTTTTGTATGTGCTCCACTCATTGTTTTAATAAAGAGTCTGGTTACCCTGGAGTTCCACGGTTAATAGAATCGTGGTTCTCTGAACATAGTTTCTTTATAGTGAGATGGAAGGGTAGCCGCTATAGCTAGGTTATTGGGTTCACGTGACAACCTTTTGAGGCCGGTGCGGCCTGATCCGGATCAGTCGTGGCCAAAGCTTTGGCCAGTTTTTCTTGGCCAGGTGGCAGGAGCTACGTTGAGATATAAACCTGCCACTGTCTAGGTTTCTTGGCTCATGGCGTAGTGATTAACTAGATCTAGATTCTTTCTCTCACGCAATATGTGACCTAATAGCCCCGGCAGCCTTACGTAAGCTGCCGGCAATTAGAACGCCACATGGCGTCATTTGTTCAGACGCAACATTTGCGTGGCGAAAAAATGCCGTCCGGGCCAAGGCCGCATGACACGCAAAAAAGGACAAAAACAAACCCACCTAGCTAAGGTCGGCCTCTTTTCTTTTCCCGCCCACCCTCCCTGCGTGTTTGGGGGTAAGGCTAGCCTTTGCCAAGCAATAAGTGTTCCCATGAGCATCGGCGGCCGGGATGTGGCCTGCCTTTTGTATGTGCTCCACTCATTGTTTTAATAAAGAGTCTGGTTACCCTGGAGTTCCACGGTTAATAGAAAGGGTTTCCTGCTCGCCCGAATTTTCCTTGGATGACCCGGTTGTTTATAAGGGTCGGTGGCTATTAATTAGCGGTCCGAGAAAATTAATTGTAGGTTTTATACGACTTCACTTGCAAAGATTCGTGTTTGGTTGCACCAGCTGAGGTTAGGTGGGGACCTGTAGGGTCGGCTGGTTGCTTACCGAATCTTTGGCTGATTTGGGTTATTTAGTGAGTCGTGATTAATTATTGTATAGTGGATTCGGACCGGCCCAAGGGGTCGATGGGCGCGTTTTATGGTTGTCAGTCTTGGGAACCTTGTACAACTACCTGTACGGTTAACGCACTAGCCTGGGGGTGCGTGGCCACGCTGTTTGTAGTGGCGTTTTCAGCACTGTTCAGGCCGGTGTGTGACGCATGCCGGTGTTAATTAATTTAGGATGATGTCAGCTTGTGTGTCGGCGGGCCATGCCTTAAGCAAGCTAGGCAGGCAATGATCCGCAATTGTTTCTTTCCCCTCCCTCCCACCCTGGAGGCTTCTTGCTTCCGCGTGCGGATTGAGAAACCTTAAGGCCACTGTTAACTGCTGCATTTGTGGCAGGGCTCCACTTATTGTATTCAATCAAATGCTGGTCTTCTTGGGAGCTGAGTGATCTTAATGAAGATTCTCAGTCAAACTTAATGCGGTACGGAGCGCAGTCCATGTATAAGCTAGTACGCTGGCATCGATCGATCACGTCGAGGCAAGCAGCAAACAGTTGTCTCACAACAGACCAAATGCTGCCTCGCGATTGTCGGCACGCAAAAACTTAGTTGGCGATCCAGCGTGGCCGGCGCAGCTTCGAGCTATTAAGGACCTCTGGCATGCATAGTTGTCTCACAGTATAATTAAGAACATATCTGGAGCCGTGGGGAGTATATGTCAAGGAGACAACCAGCGCAGGCCAGAAATCGGGAGAATCCCTGTAACACATATCCCTGCGAAGGGGCATGTGGTTTTTAATACATGTTCTGAGCTACAACCTGCAGGTGGGGGGATCGATGTAAACTGCCACCTACTGTGGGTGCACCTGGACCACCATCATCATCGGGTGTATCTTATAATTACGCACCGTGCCGCCCCTAACCGATAGCAATTAATACCATATGCAACACCCCCAGGGGTTTGTTGCTGAAGGAGCCGGGCTCATTGAGCAACTACTCACTGAGGTTCACTTGACAGCTGCCGATACGCTGTTTGCTAAGCCACCTAGCTGATGCATGCGCTAGTGACCTTTAATGTGGGCCCCGCGCGCAGCCTGGCGGCGCTGGCTCGGTACTCCCGGCCGCCGCGGCGGTGCGTTAGCTTGGACTACATATACTTGTGCACAGGTACCGGCTCCGTGGCATGCCTTCAGTGCATGTTCACGGCTAGCTTCACGTACTTACTTACTTATACATACCTGTGCGCAAGTGCTGGCGTTCTTTCGTCATCGATGCCGGCCGTATATACGCTGACCACCCCGGCCAAGGGTCCGTCGCACCGGATCACCGCGCATGGTCACTTCAACCTTGCGCCTCACACGTACGTGCAAGCTCCTTGGGCCCCTTGGGCCGGCCCATCACCCGCCGACAACCTGGAGGGGTTCCTCGCCAGGCCAGATCTCAACCACCGGCCGCCTCGCTATCCTACAGGTGCAGCTTCTTCCAGCTGGCCAACTGTTTTAGACATTGTCGCTAAGCTCCGCAACCCGGCCCTAGCCCGGCCTGCGTAGCCGGCAGCCACATCCGCTCCCTCCCTCTGCAGGCAAGGATATGATGACATCCGAGCAGTGCTGGAGGAGCACGTGACCTGGCCGCTGGCCGATCTATAAGATTACATTGATAACCACGGCGCTCAACACGGTGGAGGCCAAGGTCTCCAACGTACGGAAACCAAGGTCGCCCACAAGCTTCAACCTCAGCTCACGGCCGGCCGGGCGCTGCAGACCACGGCGCGCAGGCCTCCAGGATGCACACGCCGCCCTCCTCTCCCGCCTCAACCATGTGGAGCCGGGAAAGTGAGGCGTGCTCATGAAGAAGCTTGAAGCCATCACTGTGAACACCGTCGGAGCTAGGCCCTGGCCACACAGCTGGGTCCCAAGGATAGCGGAGCAGACGGCCACCATCGCATCCGGCCAGCCATGCACCCCGGCAGGATGCTGGCGACCTCCCGCCGCTCTCCTAGATGCTGATCGACCTGCTGCGGTCAGCGACCACCTCAACCACTGACGCCATCGCCACGAAACTGCATGCAGGAGCTGGATGTGGACCACCACCGCTGGCAGGCCGAACAACGGGTCGAGGCCGCCGACCACGCTTGCCGCGAGTGCCGAGTGGTGCTGCCTCACTGAGTAGCTTCCCCCAGAAGCCAGCTAGGTGAGACCTCAACCCGACCCTTGCGGACGAGCTCAAGGACCAGCTTCTTCAGTACCCCGATTGTCATGGGCATGGTAGGTGCATATGAGGTAGAACTGCGCGGGAGCCGCCGCCTTCCCCGCCACTCACGTACGGGACAAGGCGGCTCCCCCACCAGTCCTGCTCACCTTCCCCTCCCCTGAGGACACTGCAGCGCCGGTTCCGCTCTCTCGTCGCAAGAGGTTGCACGACCTAGCACCTGGACGCTGGACGACGACCTGAACCCCGCTCAGCAGCAGCAGTGCTCAGCAGCGACCTGTGGCCGGAATATACGTACGCCGGTACCGGCCCCGCCACAAGCAGGATCGACCCCCCGGAAGCCCAAGGTACGCACGTGTACTAGAGGGGCGGGGACCTGACGATCAACCACAAGATGTGGAATTGTGGATGCCCCGGCAGCGGCCGCTAGAATAGCCCTACCTCAGTTGAATCATTCAGTAGTCACTGCCGCCATGGCAGCCATCACATCAGTCCGGCGCCGCGCCTTGCACACCCCGGTAATTCCCGCGCGAAAGTTGACGAAATTCGGTGCGCGCGTGCAATGTTGACTGAAATTCGGTGTGCACGGCTATGGTGACGCGAAAATTTATTGCGAGCTGATTACGCAACCATTTTGGACGTTATTTCGCTTGTTCGGACGTTGATTACATAAGGAAAAGTATCGTACATTAAAAAACCTGAAAAACAGTTTCTTTTTTTTCTGCAGCGAGGGCACGTGGGCAGCAGGCGGGCGTTTTGCACACCAACCGGCCCGACCCGTGTGTGTGCAAGGTAAAACACAGACAGGAAAAACATGCTCTCGTTGGTCATGAACACATTCTACCAGTTCCTAACATCATTTCAAAGAAACCCAGCGATGGATTTCCCTTAATTTTGCGTTTCCGATTTTTACGCCCCTTCCGCGAAAAAGTGAGAATTATAGGAGCGCTGACAGGGGCAACACTGCATGTCGTGCTTTTAATCGCTTTTACGTCTTTTCTTGCAGCTATATGACTTCCCTTGGGCGCAGCAACATCGCCCGGTGTTTATCCTGCGGGCGGGGCTTGCTGGCCCCGTCCGGAGTGTGCTCGGGGTGCGGGAAAAACCACAGCTACTGGTTTATAACGTCGACAACCCCCCATTTTCTGGTCATTAACCGGCGTATTCTTGTGGTTTAAGCTTCCGGCGACGGGCGAAAAGAGCTCTTACCATGACGGCATGCTCTGGGGAGGCGTTCCGAGAAGGACTGGGGCGGGCAGGCAAATTTACACGCGACAGTGCCCGCACGTCGCCTGCGCACCCCGGCGTACAAGGCAAAGCGCAGTGTTTCCCTCCTGGACGGCCCATCGCTGCCTTTGTCGGGCGGCATGTTGGGGAGGCGGCTCCTTCTTCCTTTCTTACCGCCCGTTTCATAGTTCATACCCCGTGAGTTTCCCAACGGAGGCGTGTTAATGATGAGCGGCTGCATGCATGAATGAACGGGTGTATGAATGAGGGGGGAGGGAGGGAGGGAGGGAGGAGGAGGAGGGAGGGAGGGAGGGAGGGAGGGAGGGAGGGAGGGAGGGAGGGAGGGAGGAGGGAGGGAGGGAGGGAGGGAGGGAGGGGGAGGGAGGGAGGGAGGGAGGGAGGGAGGGAGGGAGGGAGGGAGGGAGGGAGGGAGGGAGGGAGGGAGGGAGGGAGGGAGGGAGGGAGGGAGGGAGGAGGGAGGGAGGGAGGGAGGGAGGGAGGGAGGGAGGGAGGGAGGGAGGGAGGGAGGGAGGGAGGGAGGGAGGGAGGGAGGGAGGGAGGGAGGAGGGAGGGAGGGAGGGAGGGGGAGGGAGGGAGGGAGGGAGGGAGGGAGGGAGGAGGGAGGGAGGGAGGGAGGGAGGGAGGAGGGAGGGAGGGAGGGAGGGAGGGAGGGAGGAGGGAGGGAGGGAGGGAGGGAGGGAGGGAGGGAGGGAGGGAGGGAGGGAGGGAGGGAGGGAGGGAGGGAGGGTATGACTGCGTGCGTGCGTGCGTGCGTGCGTGCGTGTGTGCGTGCGTGCGTGTGTGCGTGCGTGCGTGCGTGCGTGCGTGCGTGCGTGCGTGCGTGCGTGCGTGCGTGCGTGCGTGCGTGCGTGCGTGCGTGCGTGCGTGCGTGCGTGCGTGCGTGCGTGCGTGCGTGCGTGCGTGCGTGCGTGCGTGCGTGCGTGCGTGCGTGTATGCATGGGTGGGTGGATACATGTGTACGTGGGTGTGTGTGGGTGGGTGGGTAAGGGATCGACGTGTGTGTGTGTGTATGTGTGTGTGTGTGTGCTTCTCCGCTTAGGCGTTGGAGCACACGCATGCACTGGAGGAAGGGGGTGATGAAAACCCAGACCAACTGTCGCACCCACCCCTCCACCTTCACCAAGCGTAAGGCCAAGCGTGCCATGGGGGTAGGGTAGCTGACGCAAGTCACCAACGTCAGGGTGCTCACCAGGCTGGTGGATGAGAAGATGGGGGGCAGGCCCCTGTCAGATGCAGAGAAGAAGAAAAGGAAAAGGATGCAGCAGGGCCGTGAGAACGTGCCCCCGGGTGTGGCATTAGCCACTATATAGCTAGCTAGCTGGCTAGAGCTGTGTTATTAATGCATTGTACTATAGGCATGTGCCCCCAAGTATGCCTTCCTGCATTGTAAATATGATGCATAATGTAATGATGTGTTGTTTGGAACCTTCTGTACACCAAGGTGGAATGATTGCCATGAAACCCTTGGAAGAACAATAGAATCGGGGTTCTTTGAACGGAGTTTCTTCTATACGTGAATGCGGGAACAAGAGGCCGCTGGATGAGCGGCTTATAGGTCGCAGTGTTTACTCGTAGCTGTTTGGCTAGAGCTTTTGTGATTAGTAGATGCAATATAGTGCATGGTTGAAAAATGAATTAAATAAAATGTGCGTTCCGCGCTTGGGTTGATTATACCCGGGCGGAACGGGGCGTGAGGTGCAGTGCCCCTGAAAAGAACAACCTACGCATTATTTAATACTAGCCGTGCAGATTCGGGATATTCTACCCCCGGTCTGTACGGTTAGCGTCTTACTAGCATCCACTAAACATAAGGGTTTAATGACGTCAGTTAGCTAGGGATAAGGGAGGTTTTGCGACTAAAAGCCGCTCTGGCTGGTTTTGTCGGCCTCTTTCTTTGCTCGTTGTCGTTGCGGCGGCAGCCGCAGCTATGGGTGCTGCGGAGCAAAATCCCAAAAGCACTGGTTGCACTGGCCACTTGGCCAGTGGTGAGACTTCCAGTTGTTAACCGGCCAGGCGTAGTTCCTCGCCCGGTTAACTAAAAGAAAAGAAAAAGATTACCTCCGGTCCGCACCTTTTCCCCAGCTTGGGGTCTTTGGTGGGCCGGATGCCGTGACAGGTGCTCAACTGTCGCTTGGTCGGCCCAGTGCGCGAGCTGGTGCTCCGTACCTGGGGATGCTTGCACCCCGGGTTGGAGCCGGATGGCTGGCACTGGCGACCCGTGTCTCGGTCCGCGGCCTGCGGCTTTTTCTTCGGAAATTGCTGCTGGCCAGCAAACTTTGCAATTGCCTTCCGCCGAGGGGGGGTGGTTGGGGCTGGGGACGGCGATGGGAAAAGCGTCTAAGCTAGAAATTTTTTCCCCACGCATAGAAACCTCGGGGGGAATGCGGTCTTGGCTGAACGGACTCTCGTTCAGCCAGGTGCCTGGGGCTGTGGCCTCGGGCATCCGGGCTGGCGGGGCCTGGGCTAGGTCCACGTTTTTTCTCGAAGCACCCCGGGTCTATGGGGAGACGGCCATAGCGGTACCGACTCGGGGCCCCGAGAGGGGTCATGATAGGCTGGCCGTGCGCAATCGCAGTGCAAATGCGCTGGGCCTTTTTGGGCCTGGCCATGCATCCACAGCCGCCGGGCACACGCCTCCCGATGTGGGGGGGCTCCCGTTTTGCGGCAGGGCGGTCACTTGTGACAACGAGCAAGGTGGAGTGCGGCTTCAAGGGAAAGCCAGGGCGGGGGTGATTGGGCAACGTACTTCATGAAGGGCCTTGAACGGCGTGCCTCCGGGCATGTCAATTAGTGTCACATGTATGCTTCCACTTATTGTTTTAATGAAGATGCTGGTTTTTGTGGGAGCTACGTGGGACATGAATCGGGGTTCTTTGAACGGAGTTTCTTCTATACGTGAATGCGGGAACAAGAGGCCGCTGGATGAGCGGCTTATAGGTCGCAGTGTTTACTCGTAGCTGTTTGGCTAGAGCTTTTGTGATTAGTAGATGCAATATAGTGCATGGTTGAAAAATGAATTAAATAAAATGTGCGTTCCGCGCTTGGGTTGATTATACCCGGGCGGAACGGGGCGTGAGGTGCAGTGCCCCTGAAAAGAACAACCTACGCATTATTTAATACTAGCCGTGCAGATTCGGGATATTCTACCCCCGGTCTGTACGGTTAGCGTCTTACTAGCATCCACTAAACATAAGGGTTTAATGACGTCAGTTAGCTAGGGATAAGGGAGGTTTTGCGACTAAAAGCCGCTCTGGCTGGTTTTGTCGGCCTCTTTCTTTGCTCCCCACCCACCCACCCTTGTCTTGGTTGCCTCTAGGGCAACGTACTTCATGAAGGGCCTTGAACGGCGTGCCTCCGGGCATGTCAATTAGTGTCACATGTATGCTTCCACTTATTGTTTTAATGAAGATGCTGGTTTTTGTGGGAGCTACGTGGGACATGAAAGCTGCTTTTTCTGTGGTATTTATGCTAGCGTTTGTCACCAATTTGTTATCCAACCAGCCTGAAGCTTTGTGGGCAGGCTGCATGGGATGTGTTTCGAACATGTGCCAAGTTCCAGGTCCAACTGAGTTCATTTGATGTCATTATATATGCACATGTGTGATGAAACCCTTGAAAAACCATGAAAAACTGCATTTTTGTGGTATTTATGCTAGCATTTGTCACCAGTTTGTCATCCAACCAGCCTGAAGCTTTGTGGGCAGGCTGCATGGGATGTGTTTCGAACATGTGCCAAGTCCCAGGTCCAACTGAGTTCATTTGATGTCATTATATATGCAAATGTGTGATGAAACCCTTGGAAAACCCTGAAAAACTGCATTTTTGTGGTGTTTATGCTAGCATCTGTCACCAATTTGTCATCCAACCAGCCTGAAACTTTGTGGGCATGCTGCATGGGATGTGTTTAGAACATATGCAAAGTTCCACGCCCAACTGAGTTCATTTGGTGTCATTATATATGCATATGTGTGATGAAACCCTTGGAAAACCCTGAAAAACTGCATTTTGGGGGTATTTATGCTGGCATCTGTCACCATTTTGTCATCCAACAACCCTGAAAATTTGTGGGCATGCTATTTTGGATGTGTTTGAAACATGTGCAAAGTTCTAACCCCAACTGAGTTCATTTGGTGTCATTGTATGTGCATACACGTGAGGAAATGCTGAAAATTCGGTATTTTTATGCTAGCAAATGTCACCATGCTGCCCACTCCCAAAAAATTATTTGACCACATGCCACCATAAGATATCTGATTAGGCACCTTGGTGCCAAATTTGAGGCCAAACTAATCATTAGCCTATCCTAGAATAATTTTCAGGGTGGAAAAATGGCTTTTTGGAATGATGTGATGCATGCCTAGAATGTTTGCCTATAGCCTACGGCGGCCGTGCCACCATACCTAGTCACGTGCACCGCTAAACGCACGGTACGTACACAACCAGCCATATTGCCTAAGTTAGCCGAACGTTAGCCCTTGTACAGCCATGCCACATCCTGGCCAGCTATGATCAGATTACTAATTGCCCACGCTCCTTGTTATGATATGCTCACATGGGTCTTATTGCACGTCCGGGCCACAGATCGAACTTGCCGGATCGTCTATCGTGTCCGATAAATGCAGCTGTGGCATGCCTCTGGCATGAAAAAGAATAAGGGGGTCTTGATTGCCCTTTCTTCCTGTTGTGCACATACAGGGAGTAAAAGCACTCCGGTGCTCCGTGACTCCCCACCGGGAGCACGAGTTTAATTAATTAATTAATTAATGGTGGCACGGCTGGGCAATTAACATTGTAGGCATGGCTGCCATGGTGGCAGTAGTTATTATAAATAGTGACGGAACCTTTTTGCCACTTGGCAATCAGGTCCGTCACTATTTATCCGGCGAAAACCACTCGCCGGCATCTATTCCGCGTTAAGTTCACGTGAACGTGGCGCGGAATTGATGCCGGCGAGTGGTTTTCGCCGGATAAATAGTGACGGACCTGATTGCCAAGTGGCAAAAAGGTTCCGTCACTATTTATAATAACTAAAACGTCGTAGTGTGGGGGCCGATATCTATCGTACCGCTAATGCCTACTGCAGTACCGAATCTCGCCTTAACGATATTCCAACCGGGCATTTTTCCCTTCTGGCACTTTCGTTTGGCCTTCTGGTATCAATTCCTTCCGGTATTCGGAAATACCCGTGTCACCACAGGGATTCGAACCCCCGACTTACGAGGTCTTAGTTATTATAAATAGTGACGGAACCTTTTTGCCACTTGGCAATCAGGTCCGTCACTATTTATCCGGCGAAAACCACTCGCCGGCATCTATTCCGCGTTAAGTTCACGTGAACGTGGCGTATAATAACTGCAGTGACTACCAATGATTATTATGTAAGAGCAGGGCTATGATTCTAGCCCCGGCCCGCTGCTGGGGGCGATTACATCTTGTGGTTGATCATCAGGTCCCCGCTCCTCCAGTACACCTTGGGCTTCAAGGGGTCCTGCTTGTGGCGGAGTTATTCAGGCCACATGCAGGTCGCGTCGCTGCTGTTGCTGCAGAACGAGGGTCAGGTCATCGTCCAGCGTCCAAGTGATGTCGTGCAACCTCTTGCGACGAGAAAACAAACCGCCGCTTGTCCTCAGCTAGGGGAGGGCCGGGAAGGTGAGCAGGACTCAGTGGTGGGGGAGCCGCGGCGTTGTCCCGTGAGTGGGGAAGGTAGTGGCACCCGCGCAGTGAATTTACCTCACCTCAGTACCAGGCCCATGAGGGTATAAGAAGCCATGGTCCTTCAAGCTCGTCGGCATGCAAGGGTGCATGGTTGTTGACGTCTCCTCGGCACCTGGCTTCTGCAGCCGGGCCATGCAACGACGGCAGCACCACTCGGCACTCGCGGCGAGCGCGGCCGGTGGCCTCTCGTTTGTTTGGCTTGGCGGTGGTCCTCCAGCTCGATCCTGCATGGAGTTTCGTGGTGATGGCGTCAGTGGTTGAGGCGGTCGCTGACCGCAGCAGGTCCGCATTTAGGAGAGCGGCGGGAGGTCGCCAGCAATGATCCTGCCGGGGTGGCTGGGATACGATGATGGCCGTCTGCTCCGCTATATCTTGGAGACCTGTGTGGCCAGGAGGGCCTCGGTGTGGGCGGTGATGGCTCCAATTGCTAGCTTCTTCGATCATGAGCACGCTGCACTTGCCCTCCACCTAGCTAGCTGCATGGTTGAGGCGGGAGAGGAGGGCGGCATCACCATCAGAGGCCTGCGCCGCGATCTGCATCGCCGTGAGCTGAGCTAGGTTAAAGCTTGTGTGCGACCTTGGCCGGTTTCCGTATTGGAGACCTTGGCCTCCAGCCCTCCACCGTGTCAGTTGAGCGCTACATGGTACGTCATCAATGTCATCTTAATTCTCGGCCAGTGGCCAGGTCACGCGTGCTCCTCCATGCAGCACTGCTCGGATGCCCATCCTTGCAGCCGGGGAGGGAGCCGGTGTGGCTGCCGGCGGCTGCGCATGGGCCGGGCTGGGTCAGTTGCGGAGCCTAGCGACGAGGTCGCGCTCAGTTAGCTTGAAGAAGCTGAAAAGGATGGCGAGGCGATGGTTGAATTCTGGCAGGGCGAGGAACTCGGACCTCCACGTTATATATTGGCGGGGATGGGCCCCTCGTGCCCACGGCCGCTTGTGCTCCAGTGCCAAGAGTACTGGACTATCTCGGCGCATTAATCTTGCAGTCAGTCGCAGCCAGCCTCGGAAAAGAAAAGCTTGCGTAGTCCAGGTACTGTCGCCATTTGTATGTGTCGTAGCGGGTCAGTTCTTGGGCTCTGGTGAGGCGCATGGCGATGGTTTTGCTGGCGATGCATGGGTTTGCGGGCCCAGACGGCTGGCCGCAAGGACGATGGCAAGTGGGTTGGGCTGGGATCCGGAAAGCTCCTTTTCCAAGCCTCGTTTTGCTTTCGGAGTCGTAATATAGCTGCTTGTCACGTGCGTAACTTTTTGGATACTGCGTGTCAGCCGTAACCGATTACACTAGTGAGTGCCGGCGTCTTTAAAACGCGCATGCATTGAATGCAAGTGATCTGACTTAATTTGGGGCTCAGACGCAAAAGATCTGAGCCCCGCCGTCAGCCATACCGCCGTCTGACAGGCCTGCCATATAGGCCCGCATGATGGACAAGGAGACATGGGCTGCCGTCCGCGATTAAGCACCTTCGATCCTGAGGGGCATGCTCCTGTTTTATCCCCACGGGCCCGGCCCGCGGCCCCATTGCTAGAATGCAAGGAAGTCCGTGAGCAGGTGGCCGGAGGTAGTTGCCACTGAGGATAGCCGCTACACTACCGCCTCGTCTGCCACTACAGTCGGAGGACAGCTCAGTTGAGGATTATATCCCCCTCTAGTGACTATATATAGCATCGTGCACACAGTTCAGGCCTACCTCGAGACGCATCCGACCCATGTGGCGCTGAAGGTGGATTGCCACAATGCGTTCAATGCTGTCACCAAGGCTAGCATCTTTGAGGCTGTCGGCGAGGCGTTCCCTGACCTTCTTGCGTGGACAGCAGCCTGCTACGGCGACCCCACTCGACTCTCCTTCCTCATGGAGGATGGGACGTTTGCCGACATCGCTTCCCGCACGGGAACCCAGCAAGGTGACCCCCTCGGCCCCTTTTACCTGTCTGCCCCGCTGCACAAGGCTCTCCAAGGTGTCCACGCTGCGCACCCGGATGTCGTGCTCCTCGCCTATATGGACGATATCCATGCCCTTGCAGCCCGGCCGACGCTGTGGTTGCCGCCCTGGCTGCCCTTGAAGTGGCCATGGCGGCCATCAACCTTCGGCTCACCCTCCCCTTGAAGTGTGCAGTCTTTTCGCCCCAGGGGGACTGCTCTGGCTTCCCCGCGGCTATCCCGGGGGCATTGGCGCGGGCGCGTGGTTTCTCGTGCCTAGGCGTCCCTGTGGGTGACCCTGACTACGTCGCAGAGGAGCTCCGGGCCACCGTGGAACAGCGCACCCATGTCCTCGAGACTTGGGCGCGCCTCAAGGACCCCCAGACCAAAGGGCTCCTCCTGTGGTTTTGCGCCCACCCGCGGGCACTGGTTCACTGGCTCCGTGGCGCTCCCCCCCACTTGGTGCGGCTTGCCGCGGAAGGCCATGACGAGCGCATTCAGGCCGCCTTGCAGGTGCTCCTCCCCGGCCCTAGCCTGCCAGCTCACTCCATGCGCTTGGCCACCCTCCCCTGCCGCATGGGCGGGTGTGGGCTCACCCGCGCCGCCCGCCTCGCCCCCGCCGCCTTCCTTGGCTCTGTTGCTCAGGCCTGGGCGGAGATCCGCCGGTTGGTCCCCAGCGCCGTCAGCGCCATTCCCGACTTGGTCACCCCATCCCCCTTCCCCTTTGTGCAGGCTGTGCAGGATTCTTTCCTCGGGATCCAGCAGGCTTGCGACCTCGTCCGCCCCGCTCAGGCCGTCCACCGTCGCCTGCCCCGGGGCACGCCCGGCGTGTCTACTGTCGATCGTCAGTCCTAGTGTCTTCCCTGCCTGCGTTCATGAAAAACAACAAAAGACCTACGCGGGTATACTACACTGTGCCGACTGGATGGGTCTGCACGCGAGCTTGAACGATCAGGGGAAGGCTTGGCTTCACTCCGTTTCCCTTGAGGGGAGCGTGGGGTCCGCATTCCTGCGCGCCCTCCCCATGAGCCCTTTGTTCACGCTGGTTCCGGCCCTTTACGCCATCGCTCTCCGCCACCAGCTCTTTGCCCCGCAACCTCTCATCACGGCGGGTGCGTCCTGCGGCAGCTGCGGGCTTGCTCTGGATACTACTGGGACGCACTACATCGCGTGCATGGGTGGCCAGCAGAACCAGAACTGGTTCCTCTATCTCCATACCGCTCTCCTCCGGGTGGTGTGTGCCATGGTTCGGTCGGTCTTTCCCCACTCCACCATCAAGTGCGAGGACGCGGATGGGGCCGCCCTCTACTCACCCAACCACCGCCCCGACATTACCGTGCTTGACTACGACGGGCAGGGTTGCCACCTGCTCATCGATGTCTCCGTGGCTCGGCCGCTTTCCGGTCGCCACATCCTCCGGGCGGCTGTGGATGCCGGCGCTGCTGCCACTGTGGCTGAGCGCGACAAGTTTGCCTCCTACGGCAATGTGGGGCCCCACCGGGTCATCCCCTTTGTCCTTGAGGAGTTCGGGGCCATGGGCCCCAAGACAGCGGAGTTTTTCCACGAGTGCTGCCAGCGCCGTGAAGACCGCCTCGACCTCGAGGGTCAGACCGCCCCGTGGTCGGCCCGCACGTGGTCCTCGTATTGGCGGCAGCGCCTGTCACTCGCCCTCACTCGCACCGTGGCTGATGTGTTATTCCGCCGCACCCGGGCCGACTTTGTCGCGACCCATGCGGTCTAGATCCCTTCCAGGCCTGCATGGTGGGCCAGCCTGAGCGCTGTTGCTGCGTGTAGTTTTGTGATGTCTAGTTAGTTGTACCTTGTGCCGCTGGCGTGATCCTTGGATGTCTGTGTCAGATTACTATTAATTTCTTTAGGGTTATTCTCCCAGTTATCGGGTTTTTCCTTATGTTGCATGCCTATCTCACCTCCGTAATCTATCATTCTCAATGAATATATAGTGAGTCATATTGGCGTCAGCGCCTGTCGGTGGCGCTGACTCGGGCCATGGCTGACATCATGCTCCGCCGTACGCGGGCTGATTTTGCGGTGCAGCAGGGCTATTAGGTTCCTCCCGTTAGGCGTTTCCATTGGTCTTATCGTAGTATAGAGCTTTGACATGGCTCTGTATATAGGTTTATAGCTGGGCGTTTGCTTTGGTTTGAGTGATTTCACTCTGCTGTAAGTAATTATATTTTTAATATATATAGTGAGCTGGGCACGAGGCAGTTACGTTAAATAGTGCCGGAACCTTTTGCCGCCTGAGGCAAATCGGTCCGTAACACTATTTTGCCCGGAATAACCACTTCCGAGCACCCAAGTTCATTCGGCCGAATTAACTTGGGTGCTCGGAAGTGGTTATTCCGGGCAAAATAGTGTTACGGACCGATTTGCCTCAGGCGGCAAAAGGTTCCGGCACTATTTAACGTAACTAAAACCTGGCCTCGTGGAGGGGGGACGAAGAGCCCGAGACATCCGCCTAGGCCGCTGAGCACGCACCACTAAATGCGCCGGAGCTGCCTCAGTGAGGATTCGAACCCCTGACCTCCAAGGTGCACAGGTTTTAGTTACGTTAAATAGTGCCGGAACCTTTTGCCGCCTGAGGCAAATCGGTCCGTAACACTATTTTGCCCGGAATAACCACTTCCGAGCACCCAAGTTAATTCGGCCGAATGAACTTGGGTGCTCGGAAGTGGTTATTCCGGGCAAAATAGTGTTACGGACCGATTTGCCTCAGGCGGCAAAAGGTTCCGGCACTATTTAACGTAACTGAGGCTTTAGACCCTGTTGGATAGGAGACCCCCGGTCGGGCACCATGGGCGCTGAAAAACCGAGTTCACTCCCGACCCATACTCCAACATCGCCTGTGCCTCAGTCCTCACCACATCCCAGCAATGACCTTCCCTATATATTCCATTTTTTTTTTTACTATTATGACTCTTTACTTTGTCTTTATTTATTTTTGTTCGGATGATTACCATTTACATTTTCTTTTCTTTTTTCTTTCTTTCTTTTTCTTTTTTCCTTTTCCCTTTGTAATGTATACAAGTCTTACCTATTCTTTTAGCCCCTTCGTGTATGTGTGTATGCGTTCCCTCTTTTACTTCTTAATTTTGGTTCTATTAACCGTGGAACTCCAGGGTAACCAGACTCTTTATTAAAACAATAAGTAGAGCACATCGGGAAGTGGCCCTCAACTGGCCATCCTTACCCATGGGAACACTTTATGTCCAAAAAGGCTAGCCTTACCCCCAAACAGGCAACACACAGGGAGGGCGGGTGGGAAAACAAAAGAGACCGCCATGAGCTAGGTGAGCAAGCTTTTATCGTGTTTCAAGGCCAACGGCTCTCTACCAACGGCCAGATCCGGCAACGGCCTCTAAACAGTTTTAGCCGTCAAGTTTTACTTCAGATATTGCCTGTTGCAAACCCGTCCGCAATCACAGATCTGCTAGGAGAACCTAGACGCAAAAATCCGTCGTCAAGGTACTCAGCACACCGTCAAGGTATGGGCCGCAACAATTAGGCCATATCTTCCGTAATACTCGTACACTAGAAGCCTAATCAACCTTATTACGATCACATCACCCAGCTCTATTTCACCTAGCATCAGCGGCTCCCCTTCCGTATCACTATAAAGAAACTATGTTCAGAGAACCCCGATTCTATTAACCGTGGAACTCCAGGGTAACCAGACTCTTTATTAAAACAATAAGTAGAGCACATCGGGAAGTGGCCCTCAACTGGCCATCCTTACCCATGGGAACACTTTATGTCCAAAAAGGCTAGCCTTACCCTTACATCCCTCCCTGGCGACCCAAGCCAGGGGCAAAACAAAAACCGGTGGACGCATAAGACAAGAATGAAGGGAACTTAAGAGGAAGGCAGAGAAAAGACGCTCCGCCAAATGCGCGGGGGGCAGGCGGCGATAGCCCGAACCAGGGCGTCAGGAAGGGTGAGGGCCAAGCTCCGGTGCAATCCCACATAGTGGGCGACAGTTTTGCTGCTGCGCCAGCGACCCCGATGCTGAATATCAGCCATGCTGCGCTGCCGCAAAAAATCATAGGTAGCCCCCCCATGCCGCAGCCCGTGAATGGTAAACACCGTGTCGACCCCCAAAGCTTGCGTGGCCTGATGCCAAACCCGGCTGAACTGGGCATAATCGTAAGGGAACACCCGCTCCCAGGCCGCCTTGCCACGCATACAAGCCCGCAAGAGGGTCTCAGTCATGACATCCTCGATCACCACAGACTGCACCTCCCCCTTAGCCGTCTTAGCTGACATCAACAACAAGGCGCCCCGCTGCGAACCCCGCAACCGAACATCAGGCTGCAAGCGCACATGGCCGACCAACAGGTTGAGCGCCTCCGATACCCGCAGGTATTGTTGGAAAATAACGATGACCATCATAGCCGCACGAGGCTGCCGCTGGAGCACCATAGTACAAGCAAGCGCAAACGCAGCCTCCCATGGAATGGGGGGGGGGCACGAGGGGGTGCCAACGTGCGCCAGCCAGCCAAAACACTTCGTGCCAAGGCCCAATCCCGCACCTCCCGGGGGAAGTACAAATTCAGGCCCATAAGCGCATTGACACACAACTGGCGGCTGTAACACCGTGAGTGCGCCCAAGCGACATACTCGCAATAGTATTCCTCTATCGTCAAGCCGCGCAACAAGCTGCCAACCCGACCCCGCCGGCTCGCCCACCATGCGAAAAAGGACCTAAGACCCCGATGGTAAACCATCAAAGTAGCCGGCTTCACCTTGCCCTCAAGAAGGGTCAAGTAGCTAGCGCCAAGCCGAGGCCCGGGATTGGGATGAACACCCTCGCGAGTCAAATCGCGGACCCACCCGGCCACCGAGGCAGCCATGGAAAGCCCCCGCGAAGGCCCATCCGCAGGCTGAAGCTCACTTGGCGTCCAGACCCATTGTGAGCGGCTGCCGGTGACCAACGTAAGAGCGCACAACCGGCGGCATTGCTTGTTTAACCGGTAAGAAGAGGAACGCCCTTTAGCCAAGCAGCCCAAAGCGGCAGTGGAGTCCACTAACCTCACCACCCGCTTACCCCATGTTCCGAGGTTCCGGGCCGAGCGCTCCACCCCCTTCACAGCGGCCCGCACTTCCTTCTCGTTGATGTGCATGGTCGAATCGCGCCAGCGACTCTTGATCCCGACGCGCCATCGCCCGTGGATGATGGCTTTTTCCGCGGCCTTGGTCAAGGGTCTAGGCCCGGCATACATGGCCTCACCTGGGGTGAGGAGGGTTGGGTAACCCCGCACCTCCCGGGCCCGAGCTAATTCCGTCACCTCAGCTGGGGCCATCTCAGCGTAGACAACCCCCTGCCCAAAACTAGACGCATCCGAGGCCACCACCACCGGAGCCAGGGCAGCCCCCCGGTCCACACGGAGCATGGGGGCCAACGCCATGGCACACTCGAGCTCATCGCGCACACCTTGCCACAAAGGTCGCGTTCGCTGGCCCCACCCCTTGAGGTTGATGAACTTAAAACTCTGCTGCCATATGGACAAGCAAGTGCGGCTGAGCATCTGCAGCCACACCCACCGGCCCACGACGGCCGCCAGCGCCTCAGCGGTAGCGCGTCCCCTCTCGAGGAGTACACGAGTGTGCGCAACCACAAGGGTGAGCTGCTTAGCTGTCGGCTCCAACACCCCATCCCGCCGGTGAACAACACCCAGAGCTTCTAGCTCGTCCTCCCCCTCCGGGCTAGCCATGATCGTCTTGTCCTTGGAGGGCACAAGGTTGTTAGGCGCGTACCCGTCTTCAATAGCACTCGCGATTAAGCGATTCACCGCCTCGCACGTGCGCCCATTGCTGACCACCAGGTCATCAATAGTGATGGATACCATAGGGGCAGGGGGGTCCTCAAGGTCGATTTGCATCTCCCTCGTGCTCTCCTCCTTGTACTCGATGGCTAGGGCGGTTGGGTTACCCCATGCATTCCGAAGCACGGTCAGCTCCCCTACACTTGTGAGGCGGTTCACCTGCCGTCTAGGATCCAAAGCGCCCGTGGCATAGAGGACCATCTCATGGATGGCTTCCCCTAGCGCTACAGCGTGGGAGTGCCCCATGGCCAGCACTTTCAGCACTGGCCACACCCTCCTCCGCCGCCCCGGCAGCCCGACATCGGTGGACCACACATCAGGTAGCCCTTGATAATCCCACCACCACTCCGGCACTTGGATGGTATAGTAATACGAGACCAGATCGCTCTTGGCCGTGTAGCACCGACCCTTGATATAGACCTCCGAGTATATGCCCAGGTGGGGTAACACCGTCTTAGGGGGGTCCACCCACAGTGCGTTCCCCAACTTCTTATTCACAATGAGCCTTAACTCCCCCACTCCTTTGGCCACCCCAAAACATCCGTCTACCCACTTTGGCCGCGTCTCTCGGAACTCCACCATCCCCACGTCCGCTGCCCTCCCCATCAACTTGCCCCACTCCGCCATGGTGCACCCTCGGCTGGGGGCAGGTACATTCCAATACCTCGCACTGGCAGCCACCTCCGGCTTGATGCAGTTGGCTTCGCTCGCGTACACCTCTCGCCAACTAGGTCGTAGCGCCAGCAAATCCAGCAGCTTCGCCTTTCCTGCCACCTCGCGCTTCGGCAGACTCACCCGCTCCGCCACAAGTTGTTCATACTTATTACATTTCCCATAGATTAGATCACTTCCTTCTGCGGGGCCTGTCGCAACGCCGGTTACGCGGCGACTGTACCACTCGCAGTGCTTCTTGACCCTTTTCAGGGCCTCCGCCGTTCCTCTGGAGCACGCGCCTCCAGATTTAGGCGGAGGGTCTGCCCCCCCGTGCCATAGCCAATTCAACCACGTAATCACCTTGTGTTGTAGAGTGAAGGTCCGGCGGCGGCGAGTTGCACGCTGGCGTCTGCGTGCTGACCTCACTCTCCCCCACGTAGTGCTTAGAGGCATTGTAGGAAGAGGCAGTGGGAAGGGGGAGCGGTTTACCCTTTCGGTGTTTACTTGGTTTGCTGGGCCTTGCCCAGCTTCTCCATCATCGTGGCGCTTTGCAGGGCCATCTTCATGGCCGGGTTGCTCACCAAGGAGGCATCTTCCTTGAGAGCAAGGAGGTGGCCAGCCACCTTCCACCCTCCTGACCCCTGGCTCTCCACTAGGAGCATGGCTGCCACCACCCTCATGAGATACTCTACCCCAGCCAACTCCCCGGCTGCCGGCCCCAACTCCTTGAAGAGTGTGTCCATGGCCAGGGCGATGTTCATGACCACCTTCCTGCTTTCCTGGTTCCTCCACCCCCCTTGGCGAGTAGCCATGATCCAACTCTTTATCCCCCCTCCATTGTCGTTGGCATCCTCGAGCACCTCGGGGAGCACTCTCTCTTGCACCCTCCAATTCACCACTTGTGCTCGAGTGGGCAGCGTCACCCCTTTGGTCTTTTTCGGCTTCCTGGAAGCCCCATCTGCCCCGGCCAGCGCATCCTTCAATTTCGTCAGGAAATCCTCTTCCTCGGACTCCTCCTCCTCCTCCTCTTCTTTGCCCGCCTGCCCCTGCTTGCCAATAATAGCCGCCAGCTCCAAGAGCTGCTCCCTCACATCCCCCGCGGCCTTTCCCTTGCTCGGGGCTGGGCTTCCGACTTTTTTCGTCCCCTTTTTCGCCCCTTTCGTGGGCCGGCGTGGTGGCTGCATCTCCTCTTCGTCCGAGTCCGCCAAGTCCCGGGCGCTTTGGAGGGCTGCCACTAGCGCTTCGTTTGGGTCCGCTGCTGCCAGAATTTCAGGCCCGTCCACGTGGTCGACCAGCAGTCCAACGACGGACTCCAGCTGGGCCGCAGACCACCGGCTGACAGTAGTTACCCAGTCGGTCCCGAGGACCGCCTCAAAGGCAGCGCACACTTCAGGCAGGCCCGAGCAAGTGGAGAGCTCCTGATGGAGCCTTTTCTTCTGCGTCGGCCAGCCTAGTCGGCCCTTTCCCGTCTGTTTAGTAGCTGTCGGCACCTCGGGATTAGCTTTCGGTAATTGCTTCCCAGCACCTGTCGAACCTGGCTTCCGCCCGGGCTTCGGCATCCCAGCCGCTTTGCAGAAAGGAATTCTGGGCGTCAGCTACGCTGCCCCTGACCCCTGTCGCCGCCTTCGTTAAAACAAAAGAGACCGCCATGAGCTAGGTGAGCAAGCTTTTATCGTGTTTCAAGGCCAACGGCTCTCTACCAACGGCCAGATCCGGCAACGGCCTCTAAACAGTTTTAGCCGTCAAGTTTTACTTCAGATATTGCCTGTTGCAAACCCGTCCGCAATCACAGATCTGCTAGGAGAACCTAGACGCAAAAATCCGTCGTCAAGGTACTCAGCACACCGTCAAGGTATGGGCCGCAACAATTAGGCCATATCTTCCGTAATACTCGTACACTAGAAGCCTAATCAACCTTATTACGATCACATCACCCAGCTCTATTTCACCTAGCATCAGCGGCTCCCCTTCCGTATCACTATAAAGAAACTATGTTCAGAGAACCCCGATTGTTTGTGTTGATAGTGGTAAGTAAGTAAGTAAGTACTTGCGTGTCATGCGCAAAGGCATGCCACGGAGTACTATGCTAATCTCATTAGAAAAATAATTACACAAAAGTTTAAACAAATATCGTCTGCATCATCCCCCAGGGAAGGCCCACACTAAATCACTAATCGAAAATTACTTGGGAAATGTTGTCTCGGGCTGATGGACATGTGTGCCCCTCACTTGCGGAGTTAAATTGGATGTATAATTGAATGAAATACATTATTACATTCCATGCATCGATGCTCGAGTCATCGCGATATCTGAATATCTTACATAATTACAGACCCATCAATTGGAAGATCAGAAAGCTCCAGTGCATCTGCTCTACGACCGGACGTCTCAATCGTACGTAGTGCTTTCGAGTTATAATTACCCTCAATGTATGTCTGGAAAATCCACGTGCAGGCAGTGTCAAATGCATGGTATATGAACTAGTTATGTACATGTCAAGATGATGACAGTCAAGCGAGGCCATACATGTTGACGGACAAGTGAGCCTGTAGACCTACGTCGATCCCCAGTTCCTCGATGTCGTGCGCAGCCCCGATATCATCAGATTTCCAATCCCCAACGGCCGTCGGCTCCGCAAAATCCACGTTCGCGATTAAACAGTGCAACCGCGAGGGCCGTTCTAACTTGTAATCCACCTATATAATGGGCTCCGTCTCGTCACCGTGCGTTCGCATCAACAGGACAGCCACGGAGTTAGAATGCGGTGGGATATATTGCTTGAGAACACTGAAGGCTTGGAGCAATGAATTGCTTGGTTCATTAGAAAATAGGTTTACCCTTTATCAACGTTCCTCTCACCGGCTGCGCCGCCAGTGACCGTTGGGTGCAGACCGTTGGCCCGAGGCCGCACGATGACAGGTAGCTGCCTAGTCACTGCATCGTGCGATCACAAATCAATGCACGCTGCAGTACGGTCCCTATCTAGGATACTCTAGTACCGTCCAATGACAGGACACTACGTATACTGGGTACTGACATCTGTCACGTACCTCAGTACCCAAAGTACCTTAGTATCTAGGGAAACGTATGCGACTCGACTAGCATCCCTATCTGCATAGCCCACGTGGTATTTATATTCACATACCAACGTGGGTTTACAAGGCTTATTCATACGTTGTATTCACAATGCCTTTGAGACTTAGTCTACAGCAAAGCATGGAGACTAACTCCAGTATTGTTTTATTATTTATTTCTTAATGCAGGTCTGCACCCCCAACATTATTGTTATTGTTTTTAAGTTGATTAGGGGTACAAAAGAGACATGGCTGGTTGAGCCAGGTTGGTTACAGCTGGCTGTTCTGGCCAGGTGTTATATTGCACATTAAATAAGGTGTACACAGCTGGCTGGTTTGGCCAGGTACTGAAGCACACATTAAGTAAATGGATACAAAGCTTGTGTCCTCAAGCTGCAAATGGATACAAATCTGACCTAGCCAGCACTCACACCCCACAACGAATGTGTTGAATTTTATGGCGCCCAGCAGCTATCGCTGTGGTAAGGGGGTGTGGTGGTTGTGTACTGTGCTATGGCCAGTCATTTATTCAAACACTGACTCTGATATCATAGGGGTTCATGTTCTGAAAGAGGAGCTGGTACTGTTGGCCAGCAGCATCCCGCAGCTTCGTGAGAGCGTCTGCTGGGTTGTCCTCATCATCCACATGAGTCCAGCTGGAAAAATAGGTGGCCTCCTGTTTGAGGATCACCCAATCCAAGTCAGTGTGGACAGCAGCAGAGACAGATTTCTTGGTTAGAAAGCTGATCACAGATTGGCTGTCAGTATAGAGATGTGAGATGACATTGCATGTGCTGCCTGCCTGGGTTTGTAGCCAGGTGAGCATGTGCTGCAGGGAACGAGCATGCAATGCAGCAGACACCACAGCACGACATTCAGCTGAGTTGCTGCTGCCAGGTTTTCTGCGGTGTAGCCTGCTGTACCAGGAAGTGAGGGACATGTAATCTGACCTGTTGGTGAGAAAAAACAGCCCTGATTCCCGTGCCCCCATCTGATTGATTGTTCTGCTCTCCATGGAGCTGTCCATGACACATTGGATGTGGATGTCTTCCATCAGATTCAGGCCATGGAGGATGAGGGGGGGACAGTCATTGACCAACTTCCTGATGTGACTGCATTTGATCTTGACTAGAACATCATGGGTGACCCTGCTGATGACAGCTAAGGGAGCCCCACAGATGGCTGACCACCACCCCAGTTTGCCCTGAACAGTGGCACACATATGTAAGGGGAGGTAGTTGTCCTGCAGCAGATCTAGACAATCTTGGATATATTCTGCAGGAGGGGAGAGAGAGCAGACCCACTGATCTGGCTGCCTATGCAGCTGCAACATGATGCCACAGAACTGGATGGGGGTTGTGCTCAATTCCACCTGTTTGCCAATCTCATATGATTCCTGGACCTGCTGAATAAAGGTTTCCACCTCAGCTCTAGGCCCACAAATGAGTTGGTCATCTCCATGCCACACAAAGAACAGCAGTCCAGAGGGGGTGGGTACAACAAAAAAGCATGGGTCCAGGTCATCATACGTGGCCTTGAGCTTTTTGAATACTTCCTCTGCTGAGTCTCTGAAAATTTTTGGGGCACTGACAAGCCCTTCCACCCCAATGTTGATGATAAGGTGGGGCTCATCAATATAAGGTTTCCACACAGCTGGGGTGTCTACCACGTACACCTTCCCTTTCCACACAGATTCAGCCTTTTCTGGGTCCCCCCTGAGGAAGGCCCTTTTAATATCAGTGGCTTTGCAGACATAGTCTTGGCCTGCATTGAGGTTGTGGAGGAAGAGGGAGAGCATGATCCTGAGTGAGGTTTGTTGCAGCCCAGGTGTGTATGTTTCCCCTTTTGGCAGTGTGGAGGTCCCCTTTAATTCTGTGACACATGGTCTGGCATGGAAGATTGGGGAGCCCACTTTTTGTGGTTTTTGTTTGAGAACAAATTTTAATCTGAGCTTTTTGGCTCCCTCTGGCACGTCCCATGAAGGGGTGACAGGCGGTTTGTATTGAGGGTTTTTGGGGTTGGGCAGGACCCATTCCTGCCTGGCTTGGTGGACAATGGCCATCAGCCACTTGGTAAACCCTTTTTGTGTTTTGCATTCTTGTATGACGTGGGAGATTTGGTGGGGTGAGTGCATGGCTATGTCCCACTTACCCAGCCCAAAGGCTGAGGGATGGAGGAACTGGCTGTGCACTAACTTGTCCAGATCAGGGATCTCCCCTGGTGCATACTGAGTGTTGACTGCCTTGATGACAGCATCCATACCAGGGACAATACTGGAGAGAGGGATTTTAAAGTGGTCCAGAGGAACTGCACCCACCCCTGTGACACTGAGCTCATTAGCTGAGATAAGCACCCCAGGATAGGATACAAAAGGTTCCCCCAACAAGGTGTTACCAGAGTACCCCTCCACCACCTGGAAGGGTGTCTGAATACCAAGTATAGGGAGCATCACTTGTCCCACTACATCCAGTGAGCTTTGGCCTGAGAAATCCTGCACCCGTGCCCAAAATGAAGGTGCAATCTCAAGACCAGGGATGGCTTGTGCACTGATCACACTGACCTGTGCCTGAGTGTCTATTGCCAGGGTCCAGGGGTCCTGACTAGTGCACACAGCTGAGACTTTTGCCAACCCTGCGGCCACAGCAGCTTGTTGCTTATGTGACCTGTGTAATGCTTGCAAGGCGACTGCCAATCTTGACCTCAGAGCGGGAGGGTTGGCAGACAATTTGGTGCCTTGGGGCTGAGCTAATGCTTCCAACCCAGCTACCTCGTGCCTGGTTAAGCAATCCCCAGGTTGTGAAGTGGGCCTGGCTTCACTGAGGGTGGAAGGGTTCACAGAGGGTGCTGTGGTGCTGTCAACAGCAGTAATTGGTGGCTCAGAGCTACTGCTGGGCATGCTGGAGTTGCCAGATAGAAGTAGTGAGTCCATGCTTAAAGACTCTTCCCCAGGCACGTCTGCCATGGGAGAATAATACTTCTTAATTCTATGACAGCTCACCCTGTGACGCTTCCCATTGATATTGTGCTTGACCTCCACGGTCTTGCTGTTTTTGGTAAATCCACGGATGGTAACTGGACCTAGCCAAGTTCCAACCTTACCAAAGCTGTTTTCCTTGTAATAGAGAACTTGATCACCTTTTTGGAATACTGGCCTGGAATGGGTTTTATCTTTTTCTGCCAGTTTTGCTGAGGTTTGTGCACGTGCAGTGTTGTACAGTGCTATCACCTCTGGGGGATATACACCTGCCTGCAGGCCTGCTGGGATTACTTCACCCCACGTGGCATGCAAGACAGGTCTCATATTTAGGGTTGTGCACATTTCATGACACCAGAGTGCCCTGTCACAATAGACCCCTGAAGTAGCATCCTTGGAAGGATTTTTGGCTAGTAGGGTTTTGACAGATCTGATGGTTCTTTCAATGACCCCCTGACCCTCATGATCTTCCAGCCCAGCAATCTCTATTGCTTCACACCCTTCCAGGTCAGTCAGACAAGAAAATTGTTGATCAAGCAAAATTCTGTCAACTGGGTAGAATCTGGGTAAAGCAATCATGAGTGCAACACGTAGCTGCCCTGCAGACATGCCAGGTAGGGGTTCCATTACTGTGAACCTGGACCATGAGTCTTTTAGGATCAGGTAGGGTTGGACATCTTTGTTGATGTGCATCACATCCCCCACTATCATGCCCCTATTGGTGGAAGGAGTTGCAGTATGCCATTTTTGAGGTTTGGGGCTATTGAACTGACATTCTTGACAGTGTTGTCTAGCCAGTTTTACTGCATTCCTGAGTTGTTTTCCCATGCTACTACCCCCCAGCCGTCTGGCCAGTTCCTCAGCCACTGTTTCATGACCCATGGCTAGGTGCAGCTGATGAGCAAGCTCCTTGATATCTATGGAGTTGTCAACAGTAGGGGTTAGTGCTTTTATGTAAGGTTCCAGAACAGGGTGTTGGGAGGACAGTAAGGTTGCTGCCTCAAAATCAATTATGCCCTGGTTGCCATCCCCAATGGTAATGAGATCATCATCCTCAGAGTACATAAGGTGAGTGAACTCACATTGATTTGGGTAGCGAGGCCTGTTGCAACGGCTGCCTGGAGGCCCCAGGGGATGACGTGCGTGCCAGCAGCCCGGGCAGAGATCCACCCCGTTGGCCAGGGAGTCGTTGTTGGGGCAGTTGTGCCGTGCGTGCCCTCGTTGGAAGCACCTCAGGCACCTTATGGACCCCCCAGGGTTGCCAGGCTGGTTGTTGTTGTGTTGTTGTTGTTGTTGTTTCCCTGCTGGGACCGGTTCTGGCCCTGCTGGGACCTGTTGTTGTTGTTGTTTTGGCCCTGTTGGGACCTGTTGTTATTGTTGCCCTGCTGGGACCTGTTGTTGTTGTTGTTGTTGTTGGGGTTGCCATGCAGGGGCACACGGTGCCACGTGTTGCCACGCCCCTGAGAGCCACTGCCCCCTTGGTGGGAGGACTTGTGGGTCTTGGGTGCCCCCCCTGGCTGGCCTGCCCCTTGCGTTTGTGGCCTTGGACACCCTGGACCTTGGGGTCCTGGGCCTGGTTGTTGCCAGTACCCAGGGGGTCCACTGCCTCCTCGATATAGAGCATGGCAGCTCTGAAGTTGTCCCAGAGGGACTTGAGGCCTGTAAGCAGGGTAGCCAGGACAGAAGGTTGCAAATTAGCTTTTGTTAGCCAGGTGTGGATGAGATACCTTGGTTGGAGCTTGAGAAGCTCAAGGTCTTTCTCAATCATTACCCTGTATGTTTTTGCATCCCCAGAGAGGTTATTCTTGTTCACCTTATATGCAGCAAGCCAGTTGAAACGTTCTACTGCTTCCATGTGGTTATTGGTAAGCACTAGCTGTTTCAGATCAGTGATAAAGGTAGGCCACTGTTCAATGGCTGCTTCAGGTGTCAGGGTACGTTCCTGATAGGTTTGAATCAATGCTCTGATTGCAGGAGATGATTGATGGAATGTGGAGGAGGCCCTGAGAGCCTTAAACTGATGTCTAAGGTTAAGACCTTCCATCCCATACTCCAAAGCAAAAACAAATTGCTTAGCTTGTTCAACAGTGTGACCCTCAGGCAAGCCAGCAATATTGATTTTGGATTCCTTTTTATGAGGGTTAAACACACCTGTGAGAGGGGGGTTGGCCCTCAAGAAGCTGTCGGTTGCTTGTTGCAGGCGGGTGGGGTCCAGGTTGATGGTCCCCCGCTCATACCGCGACATCAGGGCGCGCAGGCCCTCGACAGTTTGCAGCTGGTTAGCTGTTAACTGCTGATCTTGCAACGAGGCCAGCTGGGCCTGGAGAATGGCGAGCTGTTCCAGGACATCCCCGCTCCTTGGGGGGGCCTCAGCAGGCCTGTTGGGTGCCTGTGGCACCTCTGCACCTCCCCCCAGGGCCTCCTGGGGTCCTGGCCACCCCCCCTGGTTTGGGAGGGGGCCCCAACCCACAGGGCGAACCTGGGGTGGTGGGGGAGGGGGAGGGGGGGTCATGGTGGCCCTGGGGGAGCCCGGGGGTGTCCGGGTAACCCCACTGGGTCCAGCCCCATCGGTGGAGGGGCGGGCAGGGGTGTCTGCCTCTGCTCTCCTCCTGGCCTCCTCCCGCATGAGACGCTTCATCTCCTTGCGTACCTCATGCTCCCGGAGGGCTGCCTGAAAGCAGCCTCATCCTCGGGTATGTCAGGGAGTGGTTCTCCCATGATCATAGCAGGCCGGACTGGACAGTCCGCCTCTTTGCCCTTCCTCGCGCCCAGGGCCAGCAGTCCCTCCTTGTACTGCAGGGGTTGGGGGGAGAGGGTTTCTTGCTGGTGGTTTCCAGCGGGGGGGCTTCTTCAGCTACCACCCCATGTTTGGCCAAGATGGCCTCCGTGACCCTGGCTTGGGTGATGGAGGACATGGTTTTAAAGTGTGCTGACCGAGCAAGCTCGGCCAGGTCTTGACTGTCCGCATAGTGCATGGGATAGTCAGCATTTTTTAAGAGGTCACGTAACCGCTGGGTGGCCTCGCGGTACGCGTCCGCCATCGCCTGGTGGGTAGCCAGGCGACGGGCGGCTTCCTCTTCATATTCTTGCCGCTTAGCGGCGAGCCGAAAAGCCGCCTCTCGGCGGACCTCTCGGTCCCGCTGCCGCTCTCGGCGTTCTTCATTTGCCACCAGCGCGGCCTGCTCGACCGCCAGGAGCGCTGGGGTAAGATTGATCTCAGTCTCCCCATCGGGGAGACTGGCAGTGTCGGATACCTCATCGTCGGACATTGGTTGTCCGGCGATGGGTTCCACAGGTTTTCGCACCACCCGTGCGAGTTTAATACTCTCCATGTCCTTCTTCTTGCGAAGAAGGGACGCAGAGGGTCGCCCAAACGTTAGCTCAATGTGGTTATGTCCCTGGGCGAAAGGGACATTAAGGTTTGATGTGGCGGGACGAAAGGTAATCGTCCCGTCCGGTGCCACCGAGGCCGTCTGACGGGGCATACGCTCCCGAAGAGATGGCAACGTGGGGCCGGACTGTGGAGCCTCAGTGGGGTTTACCACCGAGGTCTCCGCAGCCATGGCCGCGCCAGCCGTGGTTGCGGCTGGGGCGGCCGCCGGAGTCGAGGGTAAGCCGGTCTCCCCGGGGGGAGCCGTCTCGGCCTCCGGCCTCGCAGGGGAGGGGGGTAGGTCGGTCGGCTTTGCAGCCGCCGTCCCCTCGTCCTGGCAACCATTGTGAGTCTTTTTGTTCTTTTTCTTTTTCTTGGAAATGGCCGCATCGCCAGCCGGCTTCTTGTTGTTGTCTCTGGGCATCCGCCGATCCTGCCCATCATCATCCTCGTTGTAGGAAGCTTCTTAGCGACATTCTTGTTCGTGATAGCCATGGTAGCAAATAAAATTCAAGTTAGAATGCGGTGGGATATATTGCTTGAGAACACTGAAGCTTGGAGCAATGAATTGCTTGGTTCATTAGAAAATAGGTTTACCCTTTATCAACGTTCCTCTCACCGGCTGCGCCGCCAGTGACCGTTGGGTGCAGACCGTTGGCCCGAGGCCGCACGATGACAGGTAGCTGCCTAGTCACTGCATCGTGCGATCACAAATCAATGCACGCTGCAGTACGGTCCCTATCTAGGATACTCTAGTACCGTCCAATGACAGGACACTACGTATACTGGGTACTGACATCTGTCACGTACCTCAGTACCCAAAGTACCTATCTAGGGAAACGTATGCGACTCGACTAGCATCCCTATCTGCATAGCCCACGTGGTATTTATATTCACATACCAACGTGGGTTTACAAGGCTTATTCATACGTTGTATTCACAATGCCTTTGAGACTTAGTCTACAGCAAAGCATGGAGACTAACTCACGGGTGTCGCGACGTCTCGGACGCTGTGCACTACACGCATCATCTCGGTCATCGCAGCCGTCGAGCACGTCACAAGCATCAATTATTCTCTGGACGAATTCTCGTGACCGTGTTGATATTAATGTCTGCCAACTTCACGACTGTGAACAGCAGCCTCACGCACGTCCGGTCCATCCGACTCCGTCAGGCGGTGTTGCGAATGGCGTCCTGCGTGCAAAACCAGTACATGAAGGACAATAATGTTAGCCCGTTAGACAGATTTGTCTGTGGTTCCGCTTACAGCAGTACTAATCACCCGTTACGCGGATTTCGGGCAAGTGGGTATCCTCCTACATTACATGTATCCAATTATGGACGGGAGATTTAAAATGGGAACAAGTATCAGCGAACCCAGAATCAAGGTATCCACGCAACGGTTTTGAAGAAACGGCTATGTACATATAGACACAATGAACTGAACAAAACTTTAGTAGCTCACTCGTCGTTCACTTGTTAGTCGTAACGGAGGCAGTCATTCAGTCAGTTTGCAAGTTCAGTTGGCAAGTACGGAAACACACGCAAGTGCGTAACGGAGGCAGTCAGTCAGTCAGTTTGCAAGTGCAGTTGGCAAGTACGGACCACCAACCGCGTGTGTACGTCCATGATATCGCAATAATATAATCAAGAATAACAGGGAACGGTTAATGTATCCTTTACGCAGCTTTTTCGTTCAGGGCATGTTGAAATAACGAAAGTGGGGTCAGGTGTTCGAACCTTCCAAGTGCCGAATTTTTTACGAACCAGCGCATTCACGAACCTTGCACTGGGGACGCGGTGGACGTGTACCATTACCCCGGCCTAATTCTAGCATTGTACACAAGGGGCGGTGGCTAGCAGTAAAGAAGGGCATCCTAGTCATAACGCTGGGCAAGTTTAAAAGCACCAACGGCCGTTGAGTAGGAAAAAAAAAGAGCAGGAGAAGAGCACGTCGACGTTTCAACAGCAAGACAAAAATATTGAACCCCGAGTACCAATGAAAATGCTTTCATGCATGTCCACCCCGACGAGGCACAAATTCATGCATGCCCACCCCGACGAGGCACAAATTAATGAACGACAGATTTCTCACCCCCCCCGGCACATGGAACAAGTGCCATCGCACGCACACACTTTGTAGACAGGAGAGTTTCGAGAGTCCAACGGCCGTTGGCTCGGAGAAATTGACAGTACACCCGTAAAGACATTAAAATTATCACTTTGTTGTCTTATGTGTGCCGTGTCATTTCCCAAGGTCAAAAGCCGTCAACTTCTGCACCTCTTGTCCCTCCCACCCGTACGCACTAAGCATGCCCACCTTACACTACCACATGTGGCTCTTGAGAAAACTCCCCCCGACGATGCACATGTGCCATTCACGCACACACCTTCAGACAAGGCTATCAGTTTTTCGAAGTCCAACGGCCGTTGGCTCCGAGAAATGCTGTTACAACTCAAAATTACAATGGTGACATCCACGAGCTAGTGGTACGCCGAACAAGTGCTTGTATGACATATGGCGACTGCCCGTGAGGAAAAGTCCACCACCACACACGGTCAGTTTTTTGAGTCCAACGGCCGTTGGCTCCGAGAAATGCTGTTACAACGCAAAATTACATGGTGACATACATGAGCTAGTGGTACGCCGAACAAGTGCTTGTATGACATATGGCGACTGCCCGTGAGGAAAAGTCCACCACCACACACGGACAGTTTTTTGACTCCAACGCAAGAACAGACGTAATGCACACCAAGTGACCAAGTGGCAAGATAAAGACACCCTTGCCAATCTCTACCCACAAAAATTAGCCCCGAAATCCGTAGCCCCGAAATCCGTGATTGATTTGTACATTGTAGATGACAATGCAGCGATCACATGTATTCTGAAACCAACACGTTTTTACCTAGTTATCATGGTAACCAATTTATGGTTACCTAGTTATCCATGGCTAGAAAGTTGTAAATACACGATGTGGCCACACACGCCATAGATGAAAATCATAACCAGATCACGCACATGATCATGGAAGGGGACTCTATTGATCTCAAAAAAGAAAGCTCAAGACACCCTACACCCTACACCCTACACCCTACACCATACATCCTACAACCTACACCCTTAACTCTCCACCCTTAGCTTACGTGACCTTTTTTTCGGAGAAATGTCCGAGTGGAATGCTATGTATGGGGTAACTTTCCCAAGGGTTCGAATCCCTCTTTCTCCATTAGAGTTTGTTTAGCTTCTATTCTCGTCTACACATAATTCACACGAAGTACGCTTGCAAATACTTTATTACTATTTTGTTTGATATACTACACTAATATTATAATTGTTGTGTGTGTGTGTTGTTCACGTGTGCGTGTGTGTGTTGTGTGTGTTGTGTGTGTTGTGCGTGTGCGTGTGCGTGTGCGTGTGCGTGTGCGTGTGCGTGTGCGTGTGTGTGTGTATATAATTTTTTGTTGTGTGTGTGTGTTGTGTGTTGTACGTGCAAGGTGTATGTACATGTGTGTGCAGCCGGCCCTTGCGTGCGCGGTGTGTGTACGTTTCTGTGCAGCCGCCCCTTGCGTGCGCGGTGTATGTACGTGTGTGTGCATGCCGGCCCTTGCGTGCATGGTGTGTGTACGTGTGTGTGCAGCCGCCCCTTGCGTGCGCGGTGTATGTACATGTGTTTGCACTCGCCCATTGCGTGCGCGGTGTATGTACGTGTGTGTGCAGCCGCCCCTTGCGTGCGCGGTGGATGTACGTGTGTGCGCACTCGCCCTTGCGTGCGCGGTGTATGTACGTGTGTGTGCAGCCGCCCCTTGCGTGCGCGGTGTATGTACATGTGTGTGCATCCTTGTCCTTGCGTGCATGGTGTATGTACATGTGAGTGCCGTCGCCCCAACCGTGCATTGTGTATGTACGTGTGTGTGCAGCCGCCCTTGCGTGCATGGTGTGTGTACATGTGTGTGCATCCTTGTCCTTGCGTGCATGGTGTATGTACATGTGTTTGCACTCGCCCCTTGCGTGCGCGGTGTGTGTACGTGTGTGTGCAGCCGCCCCTTGCGTGCATGGTGTGTGTACATGTGTGTGCATCCTTGTCCTTGCGTGCATGGTGTGTGTACATGTGTGTGCAGCCGCCCCTTGCGTGCGCGGTGGATGTACATGTGCGGGCAGTTGCCCCTTGCGTGCGCGGTGTATGTACATGTGTTTGCACTCGCCCCTTGCGTGCGCGGTGTATGTACATGTGTGTGCAGCCGCCCCTTGCGTGCATGGTGTATGTACATGTGCTTGCACTGGCCCCGTGCGTGCGCGGTGTATGTACGTGTGTGTGCAGCCGCCCCTTGCGTGCGCGGTGTATGTACGTGCGTGTGCAGCCGCCCCTGGCGTGCGCGGTGTATGTACATGTGTGTGCATCCTTGTCCTTGCGTGCGCGGTGTATGTACATGTGTTTGCACTCGCCCCTTGCGTGCGCGGTGGATGTACATGTGTGTGCAGCCGCCCCTTGCGTGCATGGTTTATGTACATGTGTGTGCAGTCGCCGGCCCCGTGCGTGCGCAGTGGATGTACGTGTGTGTGCAGCCGCCCCGTGCGTGCATGGTGTGTGTACGTGTGTGTGCAGCAGCCCCTTGCGTGCGCGGTGTATGTACGTTTCTGTGCATGCCGGCCCTTGCGTGCATGGTGTATGTACATGTGCTTGCACTGGCCCCTTGCGTGCGCGGTGTATGTACGTGTGTGCAGCCCCCCCTTGCGTGCGCGGTGTATGTACGTGTGTGCGCACTCGCCCCTTGCGTGCGCGGTGTATGTACGTGTGTGTGCAGCCGCCCCTTGCGTGCGCGGTGTATGTACATGTGTGTGCAGCCGCCCCTTGCGTGTGCGGTGGATGTACATGTGCGGGCAGTTGCCCCTTGCGTGCGCGGTGTATGTACATGTGTTTGCACTCGCCCCTTGCGTGCGCGGTGTATGTACATGTGTGTGCAGCCGCCCCTTGCGTGCATGGTGTATGTACATGTGCTTGCACTGGCCCCGTGCGTGCGCGGTGTATGTACGTGTGTGTGCAGCCGCCCCTTGCGTGCGCGGTGTATGTACGTGTGTGCGCACTCGCCCCTTGCGTGCGCGGTGTATGTACGTGTGTGTGCAGCCGCCCCTTGCGTGCGCGGTGTATGTACATGTGTGTGCATCCTTGTCCTTGCGTGCGCGGTGTATGTACATGTGTTTGCACTCGCCCCTTGCGTGCGCGGTGTATGTACATGTGTGTGCAGCCGCCCCTTGCGTGCATGGTTTATGTACATGTGTGTGCAGTCGCCCCGTGCGTGCGCAGTGTATGTACGTGTGTGTGCAGCCGCCCCTTGCGTGCGTGGTGTGTGTACATGTGAGTGCAGCCGCCCCTTGCGTGCGCGGTGTATGTACGTGTGTGTGCAGCAGCCCCTTGCGTGCTTTGTGTGTGTACATGTGTGTGAATCCTTGTCCTTGCGTGCATGGTGTGTGTACGTGTGTGTGCAGCCGCCCCTTGCGTGCATGGTGGATGTACATGTGAGTGCCGTTGCCCCTTGCGTGCGCGGTGTATGTACGTGTGTGTGCAGCCGTCCCTTAATTGCGTGCGCGGTGTGTGTACGTGTGTGTGCACTCGCCCCTTGCGTGCGCGGTGTATGTACGTGTGTGCAGCCGCCCCTTGCGTGCGCGTGTATGCCAGTGTGTGTGCATGCCGGCCCTTGCGTGCAAGGTGGTGTGTAAGTGTGTGTGCAGCCCCTTGCGTGCATGGTGTATGTACGTGTGTGTGCAGCCGGCCCTTGCGTGCATGGTGTGTGTACATGTGAGTGCAGCCGTCCCTTCGTGCATGGTGTGTGTACGTGTGTGTGCAGTTGCCCCTTGCGTGCGCAGTGTATGTACGTGTGTGTGCATGCCGGCCCTTGCGTGCATGGTGTGTGTACGTGTGTGTGCAGTTGCCCCTTGCATGCGCGGTGTATGTACATGTGAGTGAGTTAGATGAGATGCTTAGGCTGACACACGGATTTCCGGCCTGCGCGCCGCGTATTGCCTACCGCGGCTGAGCGGGACACCTCAGTACAGTACGGCAGGGTGTACGGTACTGAGGTGTCATGTGGACCGATGTGCGGTTAGTGCCAGACTGTTCCTAGGTGCTAGCTCGACCCGCCAGGTCCGGTGTAGCCGGGCCTGACGGGCCGAGTCTTAGCTGGATGCTAGTGACGTGGTCGCATGGCATTGCAGTGTACACTTGTCCACTGGTCGTGTGCTGCAGGTAGCACCGCCATAGGCATATAGGCGTAGCACTGGGGAGTGCCACAGCACCCGAGTCTGCCCAGTTCCATTCTGAGCCCTCAGCTTTCATCGCTCTCTCCTTGTATTATTGTAATACAATCATCATTCGCTCTCAGCTTTCGCAGTTGTTCGTCGTCCCTAGTCTCCATCCAACTTGGACTGAAAAGTTCGATATTTTTTTTTAAGCAAAAAAAAAGATATGGCGTCCAACAACGGCATCAACGGCAACAACAACAAGGGGAAGGCGCCTGCCAGGCGCACCTCACCCCGCCTTTCGCCGGAGGGCACGCCCTCCACCACGATGCGAGGGTGACGCCCAACGTCCCCTTCCGCACGGTGGTCGCTGACCAACCCAGGCGTCGGGGCCCGCAGGTGGGGCCCGGCGCCCGGGGGATGGCGAGCGGGCGGCCGTTTGCCACTGGCGGTTCGTCCGCCATGGCACCTGGGGGGCAGGTCCCCCGGGCACGACGTTCCCCCGTCGCAGGTGACGGGGTCGTGAGCGGAGTGATTCCTCGAGGAGGATGGCGAGGTGCCGCCTGCGAGGCCTCGGCCTTCGCTTGAGCTTTCGTCGCAGACACCTGCGACGTCGGGCAACCTTTCCGTGGGCCGACAGATGGCCACCATGGACATTGACCGGTATGGGGAACATGTTCCGCCCCCGGTCATGTTCGGGCGCCCACCCATTTTCTCCCCTTGGGGAGGACGACATCCGGCGTTCATTGCGGTGAACGGCCGGATCATGCTCCAACGTTTTCAGTTGCTTCCAGATGAGGAGATACACGCGATAGAGGTTCATCGGGTTGCACTCGCTGATCGAGGGGCGTCTTAGGATCAGTGTGAGCCAGTACGGCAATACGGCAATACGGCAAAACCTCGGCGTATTGCGTATTGCCGTATTATACGCGTATTATACGCGTATTATACGCCAAAAAAAAAAAAGTGGTTTTTTGACCGGAAAAGTGGATTTTCAATTAGGATAAAATATTCTAAGGTGTTTATCCCATGGGCGTGCCTCTCAAAAACTCTAGCTATGTCTCAATCTTGATGAAAACAATACAATGCACGTAGAGGTCGCCGGTAGCCGTTTGACACTCACTTGGTTGTCTCATCAATTGTATGAAGTGTAAATTAAATTAATTAGTTAATTATCACGTGACTGCGTCACGTGGGTCAATACAAAGTAGAGGAACCTTCAACCCTGTACACAATGAGAGGGAGGGAGGGCGCCCTAGCTTTCTCACTGCCACGCCACAGTCGGTGGGCAGGCCACATCGAGCGCTCTATCACATCACGGGGCCGGGGGCATCACTGTGGGACAACCATTATTAACGATACCAGAGGTAGGCTGAAGCATAGCTGATGCTGTACAAGAAAGGTGAAGTGGGCTCAACGGGCGTCTGCTAAGGCATAAGCAAATGGCCACGCTGAGCCATGGCTGGGCTAATGTGATTGCGTTCATGCCACTCTAAACCGTTGGGGCTACTCTAAGCCGTTGGGGCTAGATCAGTATACTATGCTCGAGAAATACATGGCAAGTCATGCTATAATGTAAAAGCTATGTCGATTGCCCTCTTCTAGACAGCTGGCTAGAATCTATTCTGGGGAGCCCTAGGGGGTGTCGACAGTTTGTTGTTGTTACATAAAGGTCATGAAGTGTGATACTCATCCACTGCATGGTATATAGATTGCTAATTGAACTAATTCCTTATTACAACCATGAACTTATTGATAGGTATACGATTCGACCCAAAACCTTGATACAGTATGCAATAAAACGTGAACAGGATGCACATACCAGATCAAAACCGCAGATTAATTACCTTCTTGGGGCTAGCCGGATGCCCACCTCATCGATGTAGCTGCGAGCCGCTTTTCCTGGCGTCGTCGCCAATAAAACATGTCAGCAATATATTTTACACATCTATCCGTACAAACGTATCGACTTATTCCCGTAGTAACAGTTAGCACATGCACGGCGACCGACCTGGTCGCTGATCAAACGACGTTGCTGCACCGAGCATAGGGTCGAGACATATCTGCGCACACAGGCGTTGCCTGCCAATGATATACGCTGTTTAGGACCTATGGATCATGCCTGCAAAATTGCAGTTCAAAATGTCAAGCCATGCTCCATACCAGTCAGATTTCTGCCCTCCATGGCCGCGGAGGTCAACTATTCTATTTATGCAAGTCGGTCTCGTTTTGCCATCGTTTTACCCACGCCGTCAAACTGGCAGAGATGACAAGCGGGACCAACCGTAGGCCCGTACTCCCAA
>RPFO01002258.1:0-64379 GCA_009746045.1 Mesostigma viride | reverse complement strand
TGTTGTTTGCCAAGTTGCCACCAGCTGGGAAAGACCATAGTCTGCACCATTAGTCTGGAGTGCCCTATTTCATCATCCATTTGTCTGACTAGACAGATAGGGATTCATTGCATCACACAGAAGCTGGTACTGGGTTGCTGCTAATGACGGAATCTTGGTCAATGCGTCAGCCAGGTTCTCCTCGTCTGGCAGATCACTATACTTTTCGTCCGAGGGTGGTAAAAAGCATCCGAGGAGTAAATTACGAGGTCTTATCTTACTACCTAGATCCGAGGCGTGAGATCCAACGCCGTAATTTTTTTTTCGGGGAAATGGGTATATTTTATTAGCCAATTATGGACCAAAGAGGTGAGAGGGGAAATGAGTATCAGCGAATCCTAATGAAGGTGGGCACACACACGTGTGGCGGTGACAGGTGAAAGGCTAATAGGGCGCGTAATCATTACTACGTAGGATGATAGGGTAGTAATTTTACTAGCCGTAAGTAAGAGTAACGTTACGACTGCACATCTTTGGTAGTACATTACCGACAGAGTAAATTACCGCGACGGGTCTTGGTTGGTAATCTACCACCTGTAGATTAGGTGCCAGTGATCCGATGCTGTAAGATACGTTTCAGTAAGCTACTTCGGGGATCTTTGCCTGTACACGGCCAGATGGATAATTATATTGTAATGGAGAAGTGGGAGAACGTGCGTGTCTATTAGCAAATGCAGCGAAATATAAAAATGTAGTTATCAGCCTTTTTCGCCTATTCAGCAGTTGTCGTTGTCGGCCGTTGTCATTAAGCGGCTATAGATTATGTGTGCTGGGGCCGGTGAAAAGACGCTAGCAAAGTTCGTCTGAATGGCGTCCAATAGAGGGGATTTTATTCTTAGTGGATTGTTGGACGAGGAGAAGGCGAGGTTGCTGGCGGAGAATGCGAAAGAGCAGAGGGAAGCAGCGGAAGCCGTGCGTGGAAGATGAGGTAACGGGATGGAGTGTGGGCCCTGGCTTCTGGTTATGAAATGATGGCGGTTGCAGGCCAGCCGTGCTCGCTGGTAATGGGTGCGTGGTGTTGAAATCCAAGTTCTGCGCGTATTCTGTTTTTTGGTCAATGATTGAAGGGATGTCGCCTTGTTTTATTTTTGTGCATCTGCGTCCCGTCGTGACTGCCTCGTCATGGACGCCCAGGGGTAGAAGTTCGAACGAGGGAATGATTTTTCAAACGCCTGGATATGTTATGATAGTACGAATAAATGGTAATGGGTAGAGGCGGCCAAAATTTTGTTGGAAGTGTGCCAACGCCGCACATACGACTTGAACAACCCTAGGTATCTTAGGAAAAGGAAACACGGATACGTCGGAGTGGAGGAAGAGGAAGACGATGACGATGGTGAAGACGGAGAGGTTTACAATGGAGGCCTTGAGAATGGGGAGACATTGAAGCAGGAGAGCAGGGTAGCGGTGAGTGGCCCGTCATGAATTACATTGTGGTTGCAGTTGTTAGCGAGGCGTGTTGATTGCTTCTTGCCGCGGGTAATCGCTAGCGTGCATAACCTTCTTTTTTCAACAGGTGTTCTGGTGCATTGACTGCCGCAAAGCAATTAATGGGACTGATTATGTGCCTATCATGCCGTTTGGGAATCATACATTGCCAACATTTCGTGTTTAGAAGGCGCGCCTTCAGAAGCATATTCAGCACCGCACGAGCCAGGTGCTGAAGGCGTGCTTGGAGAGGAAGGGGTATAAAGTGCGCATGACCGCATCGAAGAAGAAGAAGCAGCAGGAATCGGGCAAGACCATGATAACCGAGCCAGGATTGGCTTTCGTGCATGCAGTACATGGTGCGGCGCAGGCAGTGAATGCTGCATCGATTGCAGCGGTGCAGCCTGTGGCCATGGCGGTGCAGGGCGCGGGTCCTGAAGTGTGGGCGTTGGCGAAGCAGATTCACGATGCTGTCATGGCCACGTTGTGAAGCCAAAGAATGGGTGTTGGTTCCAGCCAGGTGCCTCGCCCGGAGGAAGCTTTTCTGCTGTAAGCAGAGGTGCGGCATCAAGCATTTGCAATCGCCATGAGAGCAGTGGAGATGTCAGCGGCATGAAGCATTTGCAATCGCCATGAGAGCAGTGGAGATGTCTGCGGCATTGGGAGATCTGCAGACAATTGCAGGAGGACATTGTGCGGTACGCTTGTAGGGTGTATGCTGTGTTGTTCCGCTCGCTAATGGACATGTGCCCCTGTAACCTCTTCCAGGCTAGTGTCTGCTATCCACCTCTTCAGGCTTGAAAAGTAAATTGTTGTACGGTTCACAATTGGCATGGCTTGACATGCACGCGTCCTTGACTGTGGTCTGCATGGGTTTGGGGTTTAGCGGTTTACATCAGACTCTGCTGTGTATCTGCTTAATCAGCCGACGTGTCACATGGGGACAGCAACGGCGCTGGGATGCAGCCCGGTGTGAATGCGAGTAAGGTACGCGCTGTCATGCATGGCGGATGGGGCGTGGAAGCCACGACCCACGTTTTTGTGTGTGCACGGGGGGCTAGGGGGCAAGTCGTTGTGTTGCTGCCATCCATATGGGCATGGATATGCGGGAAGCTTTCCCTGTACCCATACTTAATGATGCATGGACTGGTTGTGACAGCCAAGGGTTTAGCTGTCGTGGGTTTGCTGAGTGATCATGGCAGTCTGCTAGGCTGGTGCTAGAACAGCCATAGCGCGGTTACTGCTATGTCTTGCCCGTGCTAACTGATGCTGCAGCCATGCGTGGAGCGCGAATCGTCCCTTGAGGAGAAGGAGGAGGCGGGGCCGGTGCACCCATGGGCAGGGCCGGAGAAGAAGGACGCGGAGCACCCAGTGTGGGAGAAGGAGAAGGCGGGGAAGCACTGAAGCTCCACCCCATGTCAGGCCTCTAGTATAGGTGCCAGTTAACTAAACCCATGCACGTGCAGGTTGTAGCTCAGAATGTATTTAAAATCATATGCCCCTTTTCAGGTATATGTGTAACAGTGACTCCCAACGGATATATGTTCCTAATTTATTAAATTCTTACTGAATAATTGTTGTCTTTATGAACCCATGAAGAGCAAAGCCCGGTGGGGAGTACATGTAACGCATTACCACGAGAAGGGGTCCCCACACCGCATTTCTTCGCTCTCTGTTCCTATGCAGAACAAGAAGAGGTGGAAGACCAATGTCCCGGCTCACACGCCAGCCCATGTGGGTAAGCCCCCTCCCCCAAAGCGGAAGGGGCGCTTTGGGGAGAAGTGTAGTTAGGATTTTGTAGACTAGATAGCTTAGAGTTAGCTTATTTCGATGTCGCGGCTTGACCCACCTCTACCCATTCAGCAAGGAATATGCATGTGCTGCATGATCTCCCAACGGAGGCATGTTATAATTTTATTTGATTCTTTAATGTAGTGTCTTGGGGCATGATGCAGATGAGATTTGTAACTTCCGTGTAATTATGTTTCTAAAGAGATTAGCATAGTACTCTAAACATGCCCATGCGCATGACACGCAAGTACTAACTTACTTACACCAGACCTGGCAATAAACAAGCATTGATGGGATGGACCCAGCGATACATAATGGGCGTGCATGCGTAAAAAATATACACTATGCATGGCCCAATGGGCATGCATTCAAATAATTACAAATGAAGGCCGCCATGAGAGCACTGAAGCTAAACCAGACCGGGCCACAATTAACCCTCCAGCACCAAAGTTCCACTGCATCATGTAAGACAAGCCTGACATCCATCCATCCATCCATCCATCCACGATCCATCCATCCATCCATCCATCCATCCATCCATCCATCCATCCATCCATCCATCCATCCATCCATCCATCCATCCATCCATCCATCCATCCATCCATCCATCCATCCATCCATCCATCCATCCATCCATCCATCCATCCATCCATCCATCCATCCATCCATCCATCCATCCATCCATCCATCCATCCATCCATCCATCCATCCATCCATCCATCCATCCATCCATCCATCCATCCATCCATCCATCCATCCATCCATCCATCCATCCATCCATCCATCCATCCATCCATCCATCCATCCATCCATCCATCCATCCATCCATCCATCCATCCATCCATCCATCCATCCATCCATCCATCCATCCATCCATCCATCCATCCATCCATCCATCCATCCATCCATCCATCCATCCATCCATCCATCCATCCATCCATCCATCCATCCATCCATCCATCCATCCATCCATCCATCCATCCATCCATCCATCCATCCATCCATCCATCCATCCATCCATCCATCCATCCATCCATCCATCCATCCATCCATCCATCCATCCATCCATCCATCCATCCATCCATCCATCCATCCATCCATCCATCCATCCATCCATCCATCCATCCATCCATCCATCCATCCATCCATCCATCCATCCATCCATCCATCCATCCATCCATCCATCCATCCATCCATCCATCCATCCATCCATCCATCCATCCATCCATCCATCCATCCATCCATCCATCCATCCATCCATCCATCCATCCATCCATCCATCCATCCATCCATCCATCCATCCATCCATCCATCCATCCATCCATCCATCCATCCATCCATCCATCCATCCATCCATCCATCCATCCATCCATCCATCCATCCATCCATCCATCCATCCATCCATCCATCCATCCATCCATCCATCCATCCATCCATCCATCCATCCATCCATCCATCCATCCATCCATCCATCCATCCATCCATCCATCCATCCATCCATCCATCCATCCATCCATCCATCCATCCATCCATCCATCCATCCATCCATCCATCCATCCATCCATCCATCCATCCATCCATCCATCCATCCATCCATCCATCCATCCATCCATCCATCCATCCATCCATCCATCCATCCATCCATCCATCCATCCATCCATCCATCCATCCATCCATCCATCCATCCATCCATCCATCCATCCATCCATCCATCCATCCATCCATCCATCCATCCATCCATCCATCCATCCATCCATCCATCCATCCATCCATCCATCCATCCATCCATCCATCCATCCATCCATCCATCCATCCATCCATCCATCCATCCATCCATCCATCCATCCATCCATCCATCCATCCATCCATCCATCCATCCATCCATCCATCCATCCATCCATCCATCCATCCATCCATCCATCCATCCATCCATCCATCCATCCATCCATCCATCCATCCATCCATCCATCCATCCATCCATCCATCCATCCATCCATCGGGGTATAGTCCTAGTGGGGAGGCCCACACTAAATCACTAATCGAAAATTACTTGGGAAATGTTGTCTCGGGCTGATGGACATGTGTGCCCCTCAATTGCGGAGTTAAATTGGATGTATAATTGAATGAAATACATTATTACATTCCATGCATCGATGCTCGAGTCATCGCGATATCTGAATATCTTACATAATTACAGACCCATCAATTGGAAGATCAGAAAGCTCCAGTGCATCTGCTCTACGACCGGACGTCTCAATCGTACGTAGTGCTTTCGAGTTATAATTACCCTCAATGTATGTCTGGAAAATCCACGTGCAGGCAGTGTCAAATGCATGGTATATGAACTAGTTATGTACATGTCAAGATGATGACAGTCAAGCGAGGCCATACATGTTGACGGACAAGTGAGCCTGTAGACCTACGTCGATCCCCAGTTCCTCGATGTCGTGCGCAGCCCCGATATCATCAGATTTCCAATCCCCAACGGCCGTCGGCTCCGCAAAATCCACGTTCGCGATTAAACAGTGCAACCGCGAGGGCCGTTCTAACTTGTAATCCACCTATATAATGGGCTCCGTCTCGTCACCGTGCGTTCGCATCAACAGGACAGCCACGGGTGTCGCGACGTCTCGGACGCTGTGCACTACACGCATCATCTCGGTCATCGCAGCCGTCGAGCACGTCACAAGCATCAATTATTCTCTGGACGAATTCTCGTGACCGTGTTGATATTAATGTCTGCCAACTTCACGACTGTGAACAGCAGCCTCACGCACGTCCGGTCCATCCGACTCCGTCAGGCGGTGTTGCGAATGGCGTCCTGCGTGCAAAAACCAGTACATGAAGGACAATAATGTTAGCCCGTTAGACAGATTTGTCTGTGGTTCCGCTTACAGCAGTACTAATCACCCGTTACGCGGATTTCGGGCAAGTGGGTATCCTCCTACATTACATGTATCCAATTATGGACGGGAGATTTAAAATGGGAAACAAGTATCAGCGAACCCAGAATCAAGGTATCCACGCAACGGTTTTGAAGAAACGGCTATGTACATATAGACACAATGAACTGAACAAAACTTTAGTAGCTCACTCGTCGTTCACTTGTTAGTCGTAACGGAGGCAGTCATTCAGTCAGTTTGCAAGTTCAGTTGGCAAGTACGGAAACACACGCAAGTGCGTAACGGAGGCAGTCAGTCAGTCAGTTTGCAAGTGCAGTTGGCAAGTACGGACCACCAACCGCGTGTGTACGTCCATGATATCGCAATATAATCAAGAATAACAGGGAACGGTTAATGTATCCTTTACGCAGCTTTTTCGTTCAGGGCATGTTGAAATAACGAAAGTGGGGTCAGGTGTTCGAACCTTCCAAGTGCCGAATTTTTTACGAACCAGCGCATTCACGAACCTTGCACTGGGGACGCGGTGGACGTGTACCATTACCCCGGCCTAATTCTAGCATTGTACACAAGGGGCGGTGGCTAGCAGTAAAGAAGGGCATCCTAGTCATAACGCTGGGCAAGTTTAAAAGCACCAACGGCCGTTGAGTAGGAAAAAAAAAGAGCAGGAGAAGAGCACGTCGACGTTTCAACAGCAAGACAAAAATATTGAACCCCGAGTACCAATGAAAATGCTTTCATGCATGTCCACCCCGACGAGGCACAAATTCATGCATGCCCACCCCGACGAGGCACAAATTAATGAACGACAGATTTCTCACCCCCCCCCGGCACATGGAACAAGTGCCATCGCACGCACACACTTTGTAGACAGGAGAGTTTCGAGAGTCCAACGGCCGTTGGCTCGGAGAAATTGACAGTACACCAGTAAAGACATTAAAATTATCACTTTGTTGTCTTATGTGTGCCGTGTCATTTCCCAAGGTCAAAAGCCGTCAACTTCTGCACCTCTTGTCCCTCCCACCCGTACGCACTAAGCATGCCCACCTTACACTACCACATGTGGCTCTTGAGAAAACTCCCCCCGACGATGCACATGTGCCATTCACGCACACACCTTCAGACAAGGCTATCAGTTTTTCGAAGTCCAACGGCCGTTGGCTCCGAGAAATGCTGTTACAACTCAAAATTACAATGGTGACATCCACGAGCTAGTGGTACGCCGAACAAGTGCTTGTATGACATATGGCGACTGCCCGTGAGGAAAAGTCCACCACCACACACGGTCAGTTTTTTGAGTCCAACGGCCGTTGGCTCCGAGAAATGCTGTTACAACGCAAAATTACAATGGTGACATACATGAGCTAGTGGTACGCCGAACAAGTGCTTGTATGACATATGGCGACTGCCCGTGAGGAAAAGTCCACCACCACACACGGACAGTTTTTTGACTCCAACGCAAGAACAGACGTAATGCACACCAAGTGACCAAGTGGCAAGATAAAGACACCCTTGCCAATCTCTACCCACAAAAACTTAGCCCCGAAATCCGTAGCCCCGAAATCCGTGATTGATTTGTACATTGTAGATGACAATGCAGCGATCACATGTATTCTGAAACCAACACGTTTTTACCTAGTTATCATGGTAACCAATTTATGGTTACCTAGTTATCCATGGCTAGAAAGTTGTAAATACACGATGTGGCCACACACGCCATAGATGAAAATCATAACCAGATCACGCACATGATCATGGAAGGGGACTCTATTGATCTCAAAAAAGAAAGCTCAAGACACCCTACACCCTACACCCTACACCCTACACCATACATCCTACAACCTACACCCTTAACTCTCCACCCTTAGCTTACGTGACCTTTTTTTCGGAGAAATGTCCGAGTGGAATGCTATGTATGGGGTAACTTTCCCAAGGGTTCGAATCCCTCTTTCTCCATTAGAGTTTTGTTTAGCTTCTATTCTCGTCTACACATAATTCACACGAAGTACGCTTGCAAATACTTTATTACTATTTTGTTTGATATACTACACTAATATTATAATTGTTGTGTGTGTGTGTTGTTCACGTGTGCGTGTGTGTGTTGTGTGTGTTGTGTGTGTTGTGCGTGTGCGTGTGCGTGTGCGTGTGCGTGTGCGTGTGCGTGTGCGTGTGCGTGTGCGTGTGTGTGTGTATATAATTTTTTGTTGTGTGTGTGTGTTGTGTGTTGTACGTGCAAGGTGTATGTACATGTGTGTGCAGCCGGCCCTTGCGTGCGCGGTGTGTGTACGTTTCTGTGCAGCCGCCCCTTGCGTGCGCGGTGTATGTACGTGTGTGTGCATGCCGGCCCTTGCGTGCATGGTGTGTGTACGTGTGTGTGCAGCCGCCCCTTGCGTGCGCGGTGTATGTACATGTGTTTGCACTCGCCCATTGCGTGCGCGGTGTATGTACGTGTGTGTGCAGCCGCCCCTTGCGTGCGCGGTGGATGTACGTGTGTGCGCACTCGCCCCTTGCGTGCGCGGTGTATGTACGTGTGTGTGCAGCCGCCCCTTGCGTGCGCGGTGTATGTACATGTGTGTGCATCCTTGTCCTTGCGTGCATGGTGTATGTACATGTGAGTGCCGTCGCCCCAACCGTGCATTGTGTATGTACGTGTGTGTGCAGCCGCCCCTTGCGTGCATGGTGTGTGTACATGTGTGTGCATCCTTGTCCTTGCGTGCATGGTGTATGTACATGTGTTTGCACTCGCCCCTTGCGTGCGCGGTGTGTGTACGTGTGTGTGCAGCCGCCCCTTGCGTGCATGGTGTGTGTACATGTGTGTGCATCCTTGTCCTTGCGTGCATGGTGTGTGTACATGTGTGTGCAGCCGCCCCTTGCGTGCGCGGTGGATGTACATGTGCGGGCAGTTGCCCCTTGCGTGCGCGGTGTATGTACATGTGTTTGCACTCGCCCCTTGCGTGCGCGGTGTATGTACATGTGTGTGCAGCCGCCCCTTGCGTGCATGGTGTATGTACATGTGCTTGCACTGGCCCCGTGCGTGCGCGGTGTATGTACGTGTGTGTGCAGCCGCCCCTTGCGTGCGCGGTGTATGTACGTGCGTGTGCAGCCGCCCCTTGCGTGCGCGGTGTATGTACATGTGTGTGCATCCTTGTCCTTGCGTGCGCGGTGTATGTACATGTGTTTGCACTCGCCCCTTGCGTGCGCGGTGGATGTACATGTGTGTGCAGCCGCCCCTTGCGTGCATGGTTTATGTACATGTGTGTGCAGTCGCCGGCCCCGTGCGTGCGCAGTGGATGTACGTGTGTGTGCAGCCGCCCCGTGCGTGCATGGTGTGTGTACGTGTGTGTGCAGCAGCCCCTTGCGTGCGCGGTGTATGTACGTTTCTGTGCATGCCGGCCCTTGCGTGCATGGTGTATGTACATGTGCTTGCACTGGCCCCTTGCGTGCGCGGTGTATGTACGTGTGTGTGCAGCCCCCCTTGCGTGCGCGGTGTATGTACGTGTGTGCGCACTCGCCCCTTGCGTGCGCGGTGTATGTACGTGTGTGTGCAGCCGCCCCTTGCGTGCGCGGTGTATGTACATGTGTGTGCAGCCGCCCCTTGCGTGTGCGGTGGATGTACATGTGCGGGCAGTTGCCCCTTGCGTGCGCGGTGTATGTACATGTGTTTGCACTCGCCCCTTGCGTGCGCGGTGTATGTACATGTGTGTGCAGCCGCCCCTTGCGTGCATGGTGTATGTACATGTGCTTGCACTGGCCCCGTGCGTGCGCGGTGTATGTACGTGTGTGTGCAGCCGCCCCTTGCGTGCGCGGTGTATGTACGTGTGTGCGCACTCGCCCCTTGCGTGCGCGGTGTATGTACGTGTGTGTGCAGCCGCCCCTTGCGTGCGCGGTGTATGTACATGTGTGTGCATCCTTGTCCTTGCGTGCGCGGTGTATGTACATGTGTTTGCACTCGCCCCTTGCGTGCGCGGTGTATGTACATGTGTGTGCAGCCGCCCCTTGCGTGCATGGTTTATGTACATGTGTGTGCAGTCGCCCCGTGCGTGCGCAGTGTATGTACGTGTGTGTGCAGCCGCCCCTTGCGTGCGTGGTGTGTGTACATGTGAGTGCAGCCGCCCCTTGCGTGCGCGGTGTATGTACGTGTGTGTGCAGCAGCCCCTTGCGTGCTTTGTGTGTGTACATGTGTGTGAATCCTTGTCCTTGCGTGCATGGTGTGTGTACGTGTGTGTGCAGCCGCCCCTTGCGTGCATGGTGGATGTACATGTGAGTGCCGTTGCCCCTTGCGTGCGCGGTGTATGTACGTGTGTGTGCAGCCGTCCCTTAATTGCGTGCGCGGTGTGTGTACGTGTGTGTGCACTCGCCCCTTGCGTGCGCGGTGTATGTACGTGTGTGCAGCCGCCCCTTGCGTGCGCGGTGTATGCCAGTGTGTGTGCATGCCGGCCCTTGCGTGCAAGGTGGTGTGTAAGTGTGTGTGCAGCCCCTTGCGTGCATGGTGTATGTACGTGTGTGTGCAGCCGGCCCTTGCGTGCATGGTGTGTGTACATGTGAGTGCAGCCGTCCCTTCCGTGCATGGTGTGTGTACGTGTGTGTGCAGTTGCCCCTTGCGTGCGCAGTGTATGTACGTGTGTGTGCATGCCGGCCCTTGCGTGCATGGTGTGTGTACGTGTGTGTGCAGTTGCCCCTTGCATGCGCGGTGTATGTACATGTGAGTGCAGCCGCCCAAGAGTATGTACATGTGAGTGCCGTCGCCCCTAATTGCGTGCATTGTGTGTGTAAGTGTGTGTGCAGCAGCCCCTTGCGTGCGCGGTGTATGTACGTGTGTGTGCAGCCGCCCCTTGCGTGCATGGTGTATGTCCATGTGAGTGCCGTTGCCCCTTGCGTGCGCGGTGTATGTACGTGTGTGTGCAGCCGTCCCTTAATTGCGTGCGCGGTGGATGTACATGTGCGGGCAGTTGCCCCTTGCGTGCGGTGTATGTACGTGTGTGTGCAGCCGTCCCTTGCGTGCGCGGTGTATGTACGTGTGTGTGCAGCCGCCCCTTGCGTGCATGGTGAGTGTAAGTGTGTGTGCAGCAGCCCCTTGCGTGCGCAGTGTATGTACGTGTGTGTGCAGCCGCCCCTTGCGTGCGCGGTGTGTGTATACTGTGTGTGCATGCCGGCCCTTGCGTGCATGGTGTGTGTACGTGTGTGTGCAGCCGCCCCTTGCGTGCGCGGTGTGTGTACGTGTGTGTGCACTCGCCCCTTGCGTGCGCGGTGGATGTACAGGTGTGTGCAGCCGCCCCTTGCGTGCATGGTGTATGTACATGTGTGTGCAGCCGCCCCTTGCGTGCGCGGTGGATGTACATGTGTGTGCAGCCGAACCTTGCGTGCATGGTGTGTGTACCTGTGCGTGAAGTCGCTCCTTGCGTGCATGGTGTGTGTACGTGTGTGTGCAGCCGCCCCTTGCGTGCATGGTGTATGTACATGTGAGTGCCGTTGCCCCTTGCGTGCGCGGTGTATGTACGTGTGTGTGCAGCCGTCCCTTAATTGCGTGCGCGGTGTGTGTACGTGTGTGTGCACTCGCCCCTTGCGTGCGCGGTGTATGTACGTGTGTGCAGCCGCCCCTTGCGTGCGCGGTGTATGCCAGTGTGTGTGCATGCCGGCCCTTGCGTGCAAGGTGTGTGTAAGTGTGTGTGCAGCCCCTTGCGTGCATGGTGTATGTACGTGTGTGTGCAGCTGCCCCTTGCGTGCGCGGTGTGTGTACGTGTGTGTGCAGCCGCCCCGTGGTTGCGCGGTGTATGTACATGTGTGTGCAGTTGCCCCTTGCGTGCGCGGTGTATGTACGTGTGTGTGCAGCCGCCCCTTGCGTGCGCGGTGTAGGTACGTGTGTGTGCAGCCGCCCCAAGCGTGCGCGGTGTGTGTACATGTGTGTGCAGTTGCCCCTTGCGTGCGCGGTGTATGTACGTGTGTGTGCAGCCGCCCCGTGGTTGCGCGGTGTATGTACATGTGTGTGCAGTTGCCCCTTGCGTGCGCGGTGTATGTACGTGTGTGTGCAGCCGCCCCTTGCGTGCAAGGTGTAGGTACGTGTGTGTGCAGCCGCCCCAAGCGTGCGCGGTGTGTGTACATGTGTGTGCAGTTGCCCCTTGCGTGCGCGGTGTGTGTACGTGTGTGTGCAGCCGCCCCTTGCGTGCGCGGTGTATGTACGTGTGTGTGCAGTTGCCCCTTGCGTGCGCGGTGGTTTTTCGTGTGTGTGCAGCCGGCCCTTGCGTGCGCGGTGTGTGTACATGTGAGTGCAGCTGCCCCAAGCGTGCGCGGTGTGTGTACATGTGTGTGCAGTTGCCCCTTGCGTGCGCGGTGGATGTACGTGTGTGTGCAGCCGCCCCTTGCGTGCGCGGTGTATTTACGTGTGTGTGCAGCCGCCCCAAGCGTGCGCGGTGTGTGTACGTGTGTGTGCAGTTGCCCCTTGCGTGCGCGGTGTGTGTACATGTGTGTGCAGTTGCCCCTTGCGTGCGCGGTGTATGTACATGTGTGTGCAGTTGCCCCTTGCGTGCGCGGTGTATGTACGTGTGTGTGCAGCCGCCCCTTGCGTGCGCGGTGTAGGTACGTGTGTGTGCAGCCGCCCCAAGCGTGCGCCGTGTGTGTACATGTGTGTGCAGTTGCCCCTTGCGTGCGCGGTGTGTGTACGTGTGTGTGCAGCCGCCCCTTGCGTGCGCGGTGGATGTACGTGTGTGTGCAGTTGCCCCTTGCGTGCGCGGTGGATGTACGTGTGTGTGCAGCCGCCCCTTGCGTGCGCGGTGTGTGTACATGTGAGTGCAGCTGCCCCAAGCGTGCGCGGTGTGTGTACATGTGTGTGCAGTTGCCCCTTGCGTGCGCGGTGGATGTACGTGTGTGTGCAGCCGCCCCTTGCGTGCGCGGTGTAGGTACGTGTGTGTGCAGCCGCCCCAAGCGTGCGCGGTGTGTGTACGTGTGTGTGCAGTTGCCCCTTGCGTGCGCGGTGTGTGTACATGTGTGTGCAGTTGCCCCTTGCGTGCGCGGTGTATGTACGTGTGTGTGCAGCCGGCCCTTGCGTGCGCGGTGGATGTACGTGTGTGTGCAGCCGGCCCTTGCGTGCATGGTGTGTGTACGTGTGTGTGCAGCCGGCCCTTGCGTGCGCGGTGGATGTACATGTGTGTGCAGTCGCCCCTTGCGTGCGCGGTGTGTGTACGTGTGTGTGCAGCCGCCCCTTGCGTGCGCGGTGGATGTACGTGTGTGTGCAGTTGCCCCTTGCGTGCGCGGTGGATGTACGTGTGTGTGCAGCCGCCCCTTGCGTGCGCGGTGTGTGTACATGTGAGTGCAGCTGCCCCAAGCGTGCGCGGTGTGTGTACATGTGTGTGCAGTTGCCCCTTGCGTGCGCGGTGGATGTACGTGTGTGTGCAGCCGCCCCTTGCGTGCGCGGTGTAGGTACGTGTGTGTGCAGCCGCCCCAAGCGTGCGCGGGGGATGTACGTGTGTGTGCAGCCGGCCCTTGCGTGCATGGTGTGTGTACGTGTGTGTGCAGCCGCCCCTTGCGTGCGCGGTGTAGGTACGTGTGTGTGCAGCCGCCCCAAGCGTGCGCGGTGTAGGTACGTGTGTGTGCAGTTGCCCCTTGCGTGCGCGGTGTAGGTACATGTGTGTGCAGTTGCCCCTTGCGTGCGCGGTGTATGTACATGTGTGTGCAGTTGCCCCTTGCGTGCGCGGTGTATGTACGTGTGTGTGCAGCCGCCCCTTGCGTGCGCGGTGTAGGTACGTGTGTGTGCAGCCGCCCCAAGCGTGCGCGGTGTGTGTACATGTGTGTGCAGTTGCCCCTTGCGTGCGCGGTGTGTGTACGTGTGTGTGCAGCCGCCCCTTGCGTGCGCGGTGGATGTACGTGTGTGTGCAGTTGCCCCTTGCGTGCGCGGTGGATGTACGTGTGTGTGCAGCCGGCCCTTGCGTGCATGGTGTGTGTACGTGTGTGTGCAGCCGCCCCTTGCGTGCGCGGTGTAGGTACGTGTGTGTGCAGCCGCCCCAAGCGTGCGCGGTGTAGGTACGTGTGTGTGCAGTTGCCCCTTGCGTGCGCGGTGTAGGTACATGTGTGTGCAGTTGCCCCTTGCGTGCGCGGTGTATGTACATGTGTGTGCAGTTGCCCCTTGCGTGCGCGGTGTATGTACGTGTGTGTGCAGCCGCCCCTTGCGTGCGCGGTGTGTGTACGTGTGTGTGCAGCCGCCCCTTGCGTGCGCGGTGTATGTACGTGTGTGTGCAGCTGCCCCAAGCGTGCGCGGTGTGTGTACATGTGTGTGCAGTTGCCCCTTGCGTGCGCGGTGGACGTACGTGTGTGTGCATGCCGGCAATTGCGTGCATGGTGTGTGTACGTGTGTGTGCAGCCGCCCCTTGCGTGCGCGGTGTGTGTACGTGTGTGTGCATGCCGGCAATTGCGTGCATGGTGTGTGTACGTGTGTGTGCAGCCGGCCCTTGCGTGCGCGGTGTGTGTACATGTGAGTGCAGCTGCCCCAAGCGTGCGCGGTGTGTGTACATGTGTGTGCAGTTGCCCCTTGCGTGCGCGGTGGATGTACGTGTGTGTGCATGCCGGCAATTGCGTGCATGGTGTGTGTACGTGTGTGTGCAGCCGCCCCTTGCGTGCGCGGTGTGTGTACGTGTGTGTGCACTCGCCCCTTGCGTGCGCGGTGGATGTACATGTGTGTGCAGCCGCCCCTTGCGTGCATGGTGTATGTACATGTGTTTGCACTCGCCCCTTGCGTGCGCGGTGGATGTACATGTGTGTGCAGCCGAACCTTGCGTGCATGGTGTGTGTACCTGTGCGTGAAGTCGCTCCTTGCGTGCATGGTGTGTGTACGTGTGTGTGCAGCCGCCCCTTGCGTGCATGGTGTATGTACATGTGAGTGCTGTTGCCCCTTGCGTGCGCGGTGTATGTACGTGTGTGTGCAGCCGTCCCTTAATTGCGTGCGCGGTGTGTGTACGTGTGTGTGCAGCCGCCCCTTGCGTGCATGGTGAGTGTACCTGTGCGTGAAGTCGCTCCTTGCGTGCATGGTGTGTGTACGTGTGTGTGCAGCCGCCCCTTGCGTGCATGGTGTATGTACATGTGAGTGCCGTTGCCCCAAGCGTGCATTGTGTGTGTAAGTGTGTGTGCAGCCGGCCCTTGCGTGCATGGTGTGTGTACATGTGAGTGCAGCCGGCCCTTGCGTGCATGGTGTGTGTACGTGTGTGTGCAGTTGCCCCTTGCGTGCGCGGTGGATGTACGTGTGTGTGCAGCCGGCCCTTGCGTGCGCGGTGTGTGTACATGTGAGTGCAGCCGCCCCAAGCGTGTGTACATGTGTGTGCAGTTGCCCCTTGCGTGCGCAGTGGATGTACGTGCGTGTGCATGCCGGCAATTGCGTGCATGGTGTGTGTACGTGTGTGTGCAGCCGCCCCTTGCGTGCGCGGTGTGTGTACGTGTGTGTGCACTCGCCCCTTGCGTGCGCGGTGTATGTACGTGTGTGCAGCCGCCCCTTGCGTGCGCGGTGTATGCCAGTGTGTGTGCATGCCGGCCCTTGCGTGCAAGGTGTGTGTAAGTGTGTGTGCAGCCCCTTGCGTGCATGGTGTATGTACGTGTGTGTGCAGCTGCCCCTTGCGTGCGCGGTGTGTGTACGTGTGTGTGCAGCCGCCCCAAGCGTGCGCGGTGTATGTACGTGTGTGTGCAGCCGGCCCTTGCGTGCATGGTGTGTGTACGTGTGTGTGCAGCCGGCCCTTGCGTGCGCGGTGGATGTACATGTGTGTGCAGTCGCCCCTTGCGTGCGCGGTGTAGGTATACGTATGTGTGCAGCCGCCCCTTGCGTGCGCGGTGTAGGTACGTGTGTGTGCAGCCGCCCCAAGCGTGCGCGGTGTATGTACGTGTGTGTGCAGCCGCCCCTTGCGTGCGCGGTGGATGTACGTGTGTGTGCAGCCACCCCTTGCGTGCGCGGTGTATTTACGTGTGTGTGCAGCCGCCCCAAGCGTGCGCGGTGTGTGTACGTGTGTGTGCAGTTGCCCCTTGCGTGCGCGGTGTGTGTACATGTGTGTGCAGTTGCCCCTTGCGTGCGCGGTGGATGTACGTGTGTGTGCAGCCGCCCCTTGCGTGCGCGGTGTATTTACGTGTGTGTGCAGCCGCCCCAAGCGTGCGCGGTGTGTGTACGTGTGTGTGCAGTTGCCCCTTGCGTGCGCGGTGTGTGTACATGTGTGTGCAGTTGCCCCTTGCGTGCGCGGTGTATGTACATGTGTGTGCAGTTGCCCCTTGCGTGCGCGGTGTATGTACGTGTGTGTGCAGCCGCCCCTTGCGTGCGCGGTGTAGGTACGTGTGTGTGCAGCCGCCCCAAGCGTGCGCGGTGTGTGTACATGTGTGTGCAGTTGCCCCTTGCGTGCGCGGTGTGTGTACGTGTGTGTGCAGCCGCCCCTTGCGTGCGCGGTGGATGTACGTGTGTGTGCAGTTGCCCCTTGCGTGCGCGGTGGATGTACGTGTGTGTGCAGCCGCCCCTTGCGTGCGCGGTGTGTGTACATGTGAGTGCAGCTGCCCCAAGCGTGCGCGGTGTGTGTACATGTGTGTGCAGTTGCCCCTTGCGTGCGCGGTGGATGTACGTGTGTGTGCAGCCGCCCCTTGCGTGCGCGGTGTATGTACGTGCGTGTGCAGCCGCCCCTTGCGTGCGCGGTGTATGTACATGTGTGTGCATCCTTGTCCTTGCGTGCGCGGTGTATGTACATGTGTTTGCACTCGCCCCTTGCGTGCGCGGTGGATGTACATGTGTGTGCAGCCGCCCCTTGCGTGCATGGTTTATGTACATGTGTGTGCAGTCGCCGGCCCCGTGCGTGCGCAGTGGATGTACGTGTGTGTGCAGCCGCCCCGTGCGTGCATGGTGTGTGTACGTGTGTGTGCAGCAGCCCCTTGCGTGCGCGGTGTATGTACGTTTCTGTGCATGCCGGCCCTTGCGTGCATGGTGTATGTACATGTGCTTGCACTGGCCCCTTGCGTGCGCGGTGTATGTACGTGTGTGTGCAGCCCCCCCTTGCGTGCGCGGTGTATGTACGTGTGTGCGCACTCGCCCCTTGCGTGCGCGGTGTATGTACGTGTGTGTGCATGCCGGCAATTGCGTGCATGGTGTGTGTACGTGTGTGTGCAGCCGCCCCTTGCGTGCGCGGTGTGTGTACGTGTGTGTGCACTCGCCCCTTGCGTGCGCGGTGGATGTACATGTGTGTGCAGCCGCCCCTTGCGTGTGCGGTGGATGTACATGTGTGTGCAGCCGCCCCGTGCGTGCATGGTGTGTGTACGTGTGTGTGCAGCAGCCCCTTGCGTGCGCGGTGTATGTACGTTTCTGTGCATGCCGGCCCTTGCGTGCATGGTGTATGTACATGTGCTTGCACTGGCCCCTTGCGTGCGCGGTGTATGTACGTGTGTGTGCAGCCCCCCCTTGCGTGCGCGGTGTATGTACGTGTGTGCGCACTCGCCCCAAGCGTGCGCGGTGTATGTACGTGTGTGTGCAGCCGCCCCAAGCGTGCGCGGTGTGTGTACATGTGAGTGCAGCTGCCCCAAGCGTGCGCGGTGTGTGTACATGTGTGTGCAGTTGCCCCTTGCGTGCGCGGTGGATGTACGTGTGTGTGCATGCCGGCAATTGCGTGCATGGTGTGTGTACGTGTGTGTGCAGCCGCCCCTTGCGTGCGCGGTGTGTGTACGTGTGTGTGCACTCGCCCCTTGCGTGCGCGGTGTGTGTACAGGTGTGTGCAGCCGCCCCTTGCGTGCATGGTGTATGTACATGTGTGTGCAGCCGCCCCTTGCGTGCGCGGTGGATGTACATGTGTGTGCAGCCGAACCTTGCGTGCATGGTGTGTGTACCTGTGCGTGAAGTCGCTCCTTGCGTGCATGGTGTGTGTACGTGTGTGTGCAGCCACCCCTTTCGTGCGCGGTGTATGTACATGTGAGTGCCGTCGCCCCAAGCGTGCATTTTGTGTGTAAGTGTGTGTGCAGCAGCCCCTTGCGTGCGCGGTGTATGTACGTGTGTGTGCAGCCGCCCCGTGGTTGCGCGGTGGATGTACATGTGAGTGGAGCCGGTCCTTGCGTGCGCGGTGTATTTACGTGTGTGTGCAGCCGCCCCAAGCGTGCGCGGTGTGTGTACGTGTGTGTGCAGTTGCCCCTTGCGTGCGCGGTGTGTGTACATGTGTGTGCAGTTGCCCCTTGCGTGCGCGGTGGATGTACGTGTGTGTGCAGCCGCCCCTTGCGTGCGCGGTGTATTTACGTGTGTGTGCAGCCGCCCCAAGCGTGCGCGGTGTGTGTACGTGTGTGTGCAGTTGCCCCTTGCGTGCGCGGTGTGTGTACATGTGTGTGCAGTTGCCCCTTGCGTGCGCGGTGTATGTACATGTGTGTGCAGTTGCCCCTTGCGTGCGCGGTGTATGTACGTGTGTGTGCAGCCGCCCCTTGCGTGCGCGGTGTAGGTACGTGTGTGTGCAGCCGCCCCAAGCGTGCGCGGTGTGTGTACATGTGTGTGCAGTTGCCCCTTGCGTGCGCGGTGTGTGTACGTGTGTGTGCAGCCGCCCCTTGCGTGCGCGGTGGATGTACGTGTGTGTGCAGTTGCCCCTTGCGTGCGCGGTGGATGTACGTGTGTGTGCAGCCGCCCCTTGCGTGCGCGGTGTGTGTACATGTGAGTGCAGCTGCCCCAAGCGTGCGCGGTGTGTGTACATGTGTGTGCAGTTGCCCCTTGCGTGCGCGGTGATGTACGTGTGTGTGCAGCCGCCCCTTGCGTGCGCGGTGTATGTACGTGTGTGCAGCCGCCCCTTGCGTGCGCGGTGTATGTACATGTGTGTGCATCCCCTTGCGTGCGCGGTGTATGTACATGTGTTTGCACTCGCCCCTTGCGTGCGGTGGATGTACATGTGTGTGCAGCCGCCCTTGCGTGCATGGTTTATGTACATGTGTGTGCAGTCGCCGGCCCCGTGCGTGCGCAGTGGATGTACGTGTGTGTGCAGCCGCCCCGTGGTGCATGGTGTGTGTACGTGTGTGTGCAGCAGCCCCTTGCGTGCGCGGCATGTATGTACGTCTGTGCATGCCGGCCCTTGCGTGCATGGTGTATGTACATGTGCTTGCACTGGCCCTTGCGTGTACGGTGAGTGTACGTGTGTGTGCAGCAAAGTCCTTGCGTGCGCGGTGTACACGTGTGTGCACTCGCCCCTTGCGTGCGCGTGTATGTACGTGTGTGTGCAACTTTTCACCACAGCGTGCATGGTGACCAACGTGTGTGTGCACGCCCCTTGCGTGCGCGGTGGTGTACGGCCACAGCGCCTCCTAGGCAGCGCCAGAAACGTACAATAGTTCACTATAGAAATTCATGCAACCACTAGCATGTCCATAAATGATATGCGTATATAGTGCCGAGGTACAGGGCTAACTTGTATACTCACTCAGCTGTTTTCAATAAGAAAACTAGCGCCGTAAAGGACACGGCAAGCACTACCAGCCCTCACAATCTTGGCCAGAAATACGGTGGGCGGAAGCGATTATTAAGGACGCATTCCTAATTATTCCCCCGTTTACAGAAAGTTGGCCACAACATTAAATGGGCTAGCAAACGGGCACAACCAGGATTATCTAAAATCCTGACACCCCCCTTGCACGTTGCTGGGATTGACTCAAACAACTGTGCTCCCCCCTTACTTAGGCAGTAGGGCTTGCCGGGTAGAAACAACCCTGCCACTCCCCCCTTACACGGTAAGCCAAAACATGACGACTTCAAATCAATGCAGTTGTCGAAAAGCTTGAGGAACTGAAACGTGTGATGGCTTGTTAAAACCGGAAGAAAGAGACGGATCCGACGACGTCACAAATGGCTCAAAAGAGGAGCCACGTAAAAAGTTGCATGTCGGCAAAGGTCCGCCAGCTGGCGCCACGGAAATGAGTGTTGTTGGCGTTGTACCAAACCGATGACGACGTATGATAGCTTGTTGAAACGAGCATAAAATTCCGCGTCGATGGACGCCTAGCACGGTCCAAACGGATGTGCTGTTGACGAGAAAGATGAGAACTTCCGGAAATCCGCTGGTCCGACAGGAATGAACGTAGTTGCCGTAGTACTAAACAGCTTGGGGCGCGTTATAACTTGATAGAATCGCCACAGAATGCCCTTTTCAACGACACCTCAACGGTCTTAAACAGATGAGTCGTTGAAAAGATATGCGCACTGACGAGCTGGCCAGGTAGGTCGGTGCGAACTTGAGTAACTTTTGCACCAGGATGCCGATGACAGCGTTCTTGGCGGCGTTGAAACGAGGACGATGTGACGCTTCCAACGCATCTAAGAGCAGTGAAAAATAATGTCCCAGTCAAAAGATCTGCACGCTCAAAGTTGGGTACCTGGCTGCAGGCCGACCGCTCAAAAACGGGATCCGGAAAGTGCGGCTTTTGGAGAAACGGTTTACGGCTCAAGAAATGGGTTCATGGGTCACTCCCATAACGATACCATGTCAGAAACCGGGGCTCGGAGGAAAGATCTTTTGCCTGTTATGACCCAGATATTGCACAAGTGTATGGAAAAAACTTCTTGTATTAAAATACGTTTACTGAGAGTGGAAAACACGGTGCGGCCAACACTGGGCGCAGTCTACCATAGCCAACACTGGGCCAGGGCAAATGACAATGCCAACACTGGGCAGGGTCACACGACCAACACTGGGTCGGGGCCACACACGGCTCCTCCGATACCATGTTAAAAATTGAAGGTGGAGGAGGAAAGATCTTTTTGACCCCTTGTTACCCAATGTGATGACAGCCACAAAATATTGCTTGGTTGATATATTACTTTGGGGTTGGTCTCCAACAAGGAGGTAGGCCTCAACTAGAGGTCAATCCCATCCAACAAGGATGGGCTTGGGCAAACAATGCCACTACACAATCTCAACAAGAGACTGTTGCATACTCAACAAGAGCATGGCTTTAGGCTACCAACAAGGCAGCCATACCCAACTAGGGCTTACCCATACACATGGGGACCAACAAGGTAAATTTCTCGTGTACCATGAGTCACTTATGTGGAAGGGACAAAGTCCTTCAGTGGCGGCTACACTGTTTGCTACCGTTGATCCATTACAAATCTTACGGTACGAAATTGAGCAAACTTTTCACCACAGGTGACGGTGACCAACATTAGTTGGCACGACGTTATGGCATGCGGGGACTAGGCCACAGCGCCTCCTAGGCAGCGCCAGAAACGTACAATAGTTCACTATAGAAATTCATGCAACCACTAGCATGTCCATAAATGATATGCGTATATAGTGCCGAGGTACAGGGCTAACTTGTATACTCACTCAGCTGTTTTCAATAAGAAAACTAGCGCCGTAAAGGACACGGCAAGCACTACCTAGCCCTCACAATCTTGGCCAGAAATACGGTGGGCGGAAGCGATTATTAAGGACGCATTCCTAATTATTCCCCCGTTTACAGAAAGTTGGCCACAACATTAAATGGGCTAGCAAACGGGCACAACCAGGATTATCTAAAATCCTGACACGGTGTGTGTACATGTGTGTGCAGTTGCCCCTTGCGTGCGCGGTGGATGTACGTGTGTGTGCATGCCGGCAATTGCGTGCATGGTGTGTGTACGTGTGTGTGCAGCCGCCCCTTGCGTGCGCGGTGTGTGTACGTGTGTGTGCAGCCGCCCCTTGCGTGCATGGTGTATGTCCATGTGAGTGCCGTTGCCCCTTGCGTGCGCGGTGGATGTACGTGTGTGTGCAGCCACCCCTTTCGTGCGCGGTGTATGTACATGTGAGTGCCGTCGCCCCAAGCGTGCATTTTGTGTGTAAGTGTGTGTGCAGCCGCCCCTTGCGTGCGCGGTGTAGGTACGTGTGTGTGCAGCCGCCCCAAGCGTGCGCGGTGTATGTACGTGTGTGTGCAGCCGCCCCAAGCGTGCGCGGTGTGTGTACATGTGAGTGCAGCTGCCCCAAGCGTGCGCGGTGTGTGTACATGTGTGTGCAGTTGCCCCTTGCGTGCGCGGTGGATGTACGTGTGTGTGCATGCCGGCAATTGCGTGCATGGTGTGTGTACGTGTGTGTGCAGCCGCCCCTTGCGTGCGCGGTGTGTGTACGTGTGTGTGCAGCCGCCCCTTGCGTGCATGGTGTATGTCCATGTGAGTGCCGTTGCCCCTTGCGTGCGCGGTGTATGTACGTGTGTGTGCAGCCGTCCCTTAATTGCGTGCGCGGTGGATGTACATGTGCGGGCAGTTGCCCCTTGCGTGCGCGGTGTATGTACGTGTGTGTGCAGCCGTCCCTTGCGTGCGCGGTGTATGTACGTGTGTGTGCAGCCGCCCCTTGCGTGCATGGTGAGTGTAAGTGTGTGTGCAGCAGCCCCTTGCGTGCGCAGTGTATGTACGTGTGTGTGCAGCCGCCCCTTGCGTGCGCGGTGTGTGTATACTGTGTGTGCATGCCGGCCCTTGCGTGCATGGTGTGTGTACGTGTGTGTGCAGCCGCCCAAGAGTATGTACATGTGAGTGCCGTCGCCCCTAATTGCGTGCATTGTGTGTGTAAGTGTGTGTGCAGCAGCCCCTTGCGTGCGCGGTGTATGTACGTGTGTGTGCAGCCGGCAATTGCGTGCATGGTGTGTGTACGTGTGTGTGCAGCCGCCCCTTGCGTGCGCGGTGTGTGTACGTGTGTGTGCAGCCGCCCCTTGCGTGCATGGTGTATGTCCATGTGAGTGCCGTTGCCCCTTGCGTGCGCGGTGTATGTACGTGTGTGTGCAGCCGTCCCTTAATTGCGTGCGCGGTGGATGTACATGTGCGGGCAGTTGCCCCTTGCGTGCGCGGTGTATGTACGTGTGTGTGCAGCCGTCCCTTGCGTGCGCGGTGTATGTACGTGTGTGTGCAGCCGCCCCAAGCGTGCGCGGTGTGTGTACATGTGAGTGCAGCTGCCCCAAGCGTGCGCGGTGTGTGTACATGTGTGTGCAGTTGCCCCTTGCGTGCGCGGTGGATGTACGTGTGTGTGCATGCCGGCAATTGCGTGCATGGTGTGTGTACGTGTGTGTGCAGCCGCCCCTTGCGTGCGCGGTGTGTGTACGTGTGTGTGCACTCGCCCCTTGCGTGCGCGGTGTGTGTACAGGTGTGTGCAGCCGCCCCTTGCGTGCATGGTGTATGTACATGTGTGTGCAGCCGCCCCTTGCGTGCGCGGTGGATGTACATGTGTGTGCAGCCGAACCTTGCGTGCATGGTGTGTGTACCTGTGCGTGAAGTCGCTCCTTGCGTGCATGGTGTGTGTACGTGTGTGTGCAGCCACCCCTTTCGTGCGCGGTGTATGTACATGTGAGTGCCGTCGCCCCAAGCGTGCATTTTGTGTGTAAGTGTGTGTGCAGCAGCCCCTTGCGTGCGCGGTGTATGTACGTGTGTGTGCAGCCGCCCCGTGGTTGCGCGGTGGATGTACATGTGAGTGGAGCCGGTCCTTGCGTGCGCGGTGTATTTACGTGTGTGTGCAGCCGCCCCAAGCGTGCGCGGTGTGTGTACGTGTGTGTGCAGTTGCCCCTTGCGTGCGCGGTGTGTGTACATGTGTGTGCAGTTGCCCCTTGCGTGCGCGGTGGATGTACGTGTGTGTGCAGCCGCCCCTTGCGTGCGCGGTGTATTTACGTGTGTGTGCAGCCGCCCCAAGCGTGCGCGGTGTGTGTACGTGTGTGTGCAGTTGCCCCTTGCGTGCGCGGTGTGTGTACATGTGTGTGCAGTTGCCCCTTGCGTGCGCGGTGTATGTACATGTGTGTGCAGTTGCCCCTTGCGTGCGCGGTGTATGTACGTGTGTGTGCAGCCGCCCCTTGCGTGCGCGGTGTAGGTACGTGTGTGTGCAGCCGCCCCAAGCGTGCGCGGTGTGTGTACATGTGTGTGCAGTTGCCCCTTGCGTGCGCGGTGTGTGTACGTGTGTGTGCAGCCGCCCCTTGCGTGCGCGGTGGATGTACGTGTGTGTGCAGTTGCCCCTTGCGTGCGCGGTGGATGTACGTGTGTGTGCAGCCGCCCCTTGCGTGCGCGGTGTGTGTACATGTGAGTGCAGCTGCCCCAAGCGTGCGCGGTGTGTGTACATGTGTGTGCAGTTGCCCCTTGCGTGCGCGGTGGATGTACGTGTGTGTGCAGCCGCCCCTTGCGTGCGCGGTGTATGTACGTGCGTGTGCAGCCGCCCCTTGCGTGCGCGGTGTATGTACATGTGTGTGCATCCTTGTCCTTGCGTGCGCGGTGTATGTACATGTGTTTGCACTCGCCCCTTGCGTGCGCGGTGGATGTACATGTGTGTGCAGCCGCCCCTTGCGTGCATGGTTTATGTACATGTGTGTGCAGTCGCCGGCCCCGTGCGTGCGCAGTGGATGTACGTGTGTGTGCAGCCGCCCCGTGCGTGCATGGTGTGTGTACGTGTGTGTGCAGCAGCCCCTTGCGTGCGCGGTGTATGTACGTTTCTGTGCATGCCGGCCCTTGCGTGCATGGTGTATGTACATGTGCTTGCACTGGCCCCTTGCGTGCGCGGTGTATGTACGTGTGTGTGCAGCCCCCCCTTGCGTGCGCGGTGTATGTACGTGTGTGCGCACTCGCCCCTTGCGTGCGCGGTGTATGTACGTGTGTGTGCATGCCGGCAATTGCGTGCATGGTGTGTGTACGTGTGTGTGCAGCCGCCCCTTGCGTGCGCGGTGTGTGTACGTGTGTGTGCACTCGCCCCTTGCGTGCGCGGTGGATGTACATGTGTGTGCAGCCGCCCCTTGCGTGCATGGTGTATGTCCATGTGTGGGCAGTTGCCCCTTGCGTGCGCGGCGTATGTACATGTTTTTGCACTCGCCCCTTGCGTGCATGGTGTATGTATGTGTGTGTGCAGCCGCCCCTTGCGTGCGCGGTGGATGTACGTGTGTGTGCAGCCACCCCTTTCGTGCGCGGTGTATGTACATGTGAGTGCCGTCGCCCCAAGCGTGCATTTTGTGTGTAAGTGTGTGTGCAGCAGCCCCTTGCGTGCGCGGTGTATGTACGTGTGTGTGCAGCCGCCCCGTGGTTGCGCGGTGGATGTACATGTGAGTGGAGCCGGTCCTTGCGTGCGCGGTGTATGTACGTGTGTGTGCAGCCGCCCCTTGCGTGCGCGGTGTAGGTACGTATGTGTGCAGCCGCCCCTTGCGTGCGCGGTGTATGTACGTGTGTGTGCAGCCGCTCCAAGCGTGCGCGGTGTGTGTACATGTGAGTGCAGCTGCCCCAAGCGTGCGCGGTGTGTGTACATGTGTGTGCAGTTGCCCCTTGCGTGCGCGGTGGATGTACGTGTGTGTGCATGCCGGCAATTGCGTGCATGGTGTGTGTACGTGTGTGTGCAGCCGCCCCTTGCGTGCGCGGTGTGTGTACATGTGAGTGCCGTCGCCCCAAGCGTGCATTTTGTGTGTAAGTGTGTGTGCAGCCGCCCCTTGCGTGCGCGGTGTAGGTACGTGTGTGTGCAGCCGCCCCAAGCGTGCGCGGTGTATGTACGTGTGTGTGCAGCCGCCCCAAGCGTGCGCGGTGTGTGTACATGTGAGTGCAGCTGCCCCAAGCGTGCGCGGTGTGTGTACATGTGTGTGCAGTTGCCCCTTGCGTGCGCGGTGGATGTACGTGTGTGTGCATGCCGGCAATTGCGTGCATGGTGTGTGTACGTGTGTGTGCAGCCGCCCCTTGCGTGCGCGGTGTGTGTACGTGTGTGTGCACTCGCCCCTTGCGTGCGCGGTGTGTGTACATGTGTGTGCAGTTGCCCCTTGCGTGCATGGTGTATGTACATGTGTGTGCAGCTGCCCCTTGCGTGCGCGGTGGATGTACATGTGTGTGCAGCCGAACCTTGCGTGCATGGTGTGTGTACCTGTGCGTGAAGTCGCTCCTTGCGTGCATGGTGTGTGTACGTGTGTGTGCAGCCACCCCTTTCGTGCGCGGTGTATGTACATGTGAGTGCCGTCGCCCCAAGCGTGCATTTTGTGTGTAAGTGTGTGTGCAGCAGCCCCTTGCGTGCGCGGTGTATGTACGTGTGTGTGCAGCCGCCCCGTGGTTGCGCGGTGGATGTACATGTGAGTGGAGCCGGTCCTTGCGTGCGCGGTGTATGTACGTGTGTGTGCAGCCGCCCCTTGCGTGCGCGGTGTAGGTACGTATGTGTGCAGCCGCCCCTTGCGTGCGCGGTGTATGTACGTGTGTGTGCAGCCGCCCCAAGCGTGCGCGGTGTGTGTACATGTGAGTGCAGCTGCCCCAAGCGTGCGCGGTGTGTGTACATGTGTGTGCAGTTGCCCCTTGCGTGCGCGGTGGATGTACGTGTGTGTGCATGCCGGCAATTGCGTGCATGGTGTGTGTACGTGTGTGTGCAGCCGCCCCTTGCGTGCGCGGTGTGTGTACATGTGAGTGCCGTCGCCCCAAGCGTGCATTTTGTGTGTAAGTGTGTGTGCAGCCGCCCCTTGCGTGCGCGGTGTAGGTACGTGTGTGTGCAGCCGCCCCAAGCGTGCGCGGTGTGTGTACGTGTGTGTGCAGCCGCCCCAAGCGTGCGCGGTGTGTGTACATGTGAGTGCAGCTGCCCCAAGCGTGCGCGGTGTGTGTACATGTGTGTGCAGCAGCCCCTTGCGTGCGCGGTGTATGTACGTGTGTGTGCAGCCGCCCCGTGGTTGCGCGGTGGATGTACATGTGAGTGGAGCCGGTCCTTGCGTGCGCGGTGTATTTACGTGTGTGTGCAGCCGCTTCAAGCGTGCGCGGTGTGTGTACGTGTGTGTGCAGTTGCCCCTTGCGTGCGCGGTGTGTGTACATGTGTGTGCAGTTGCCCCTTGCGTGCGCGGTGGATGTACGTGTGTGTGCAGCCGCCCCTTGCGTGCGCGGTGTATTTACGTGTGTGTGCAGCCGCCCCAAGCGTGCGCGGTGTGTGTACGTGTGTGTGCAGTTGCCCCTTGCGTGCGCGGTGTGTGTACATGTGTGTGCAGTTGCCCCTTGCGTGCGCGGTGTATGTACATGTGTGTGCAGTTGCCCCTTGCGTGCGCGGTGTATGTACGTGTGTGTGCAGCCGCCCCTTGCGTGCGCGGTGTAGGTACGTGTGTGTGCAGCCGCCCCAAGCGTGCGCGGTGTGTGTACATGTGTGTGCAGTTGCCCCTTGCGTGCGCGGTGTGTGTACGTGTGTGTGCAGCCGCCCCTTGCGTGCGCGGTGGATGTACGTGTGTGTGCAGTTGCCCCTTGCGTGCGCGGTGGATGTACGTGTGTGTGCAGCCGCCCCTTGCGTGCGCGGTGTGTGTACATGTGAGTGCAGCTGCCCCAAGCGTGCGCGGTGTGTGTACATGTGTGTGCAGTTGCCCCTTGCGTGCGCGGTGGATGTACGTGTGTGTGCAGCCGCCCCTTGCGTGCGCGGTGTATGTACGTGCGTGTGCAGCCGCCCCTTGCGTGCGCGGTGTATGTACATGTGTGTGCATCCTTGTCCTTGCGTGCGCGGTGTATGTACATGTGTTTGCACTCGCCCCTTGCGTGCGCGGTGGATGTACATGTGTGTGCAGCCGCCCCTTGCGTGCATGGTTTATGTACATGTGTGTGCAGTCGCCGGCCCCGTGCGTGCGCAGTGGATGTACGTGTGTGTGCAGCCGCCCCGTGCGTGCATGGTGTGTGTACGTGTGTGTGCAGCAGCCCCTTGCGTGCGCGGTGTATGTACGTTTCTGTGCATGCCGGCCCTTGCGTGCATGGTGTATGTACATGTGCTTGCACTGGCCCCTTGCGTGCGCGGTGTATGTACGTGTGTGTGCAGCCCCCCTTGCGTGCGCGGTGTATGTACGTGTGTGCGCACTCGCCCCTTGCGTGCGCGGTGTATGTACGTGTGTGTGCATGCCGGCAATTGCGTGCATGGTGTGTGTACGTGTGTGTGCAGCCGCCCCTTGCGTGCGCGGTGTGTGTACGTGTGTGTGCACTCGCCCCTTGCGTGCGCGGTGGATGTACATGTGTGTGCAGCCGCCCCTTGCGTGCATGGTGTATGTCCATGTGTGGGCAGTTGCCCCTTGCGTGCGCGGCGTATGTACATGTTTTTGCACTCGCCCCTTGCGTGCATGGTGTATGTATGTGTGTGTGCAGCCGCCCCTTGCGTGCGCGGTGGATGTACGTGTGTGTGCAGCCACCCCTTTCGTGCGCGGTGTATGTACATGTGAGTGCCGTCGCCCCAAGCGTGCATTTTGTGTGTAAGTGTGTGTGCAGCAGCCCCTTGCGTGCGCGGTGTATGTACGTGTGTGTGCAGCCGCCCCGTGGTTGCGCGGTGGATGTACATGTGAGTGGAGCCGGTCCTTGCGTGCGCGGTGTATGTACGTGTGTGTGCAGCCGCCCCTTGCGTGCGCGGTGTAGGTACGTATGTGTGCAGCCGCCCCTTGCGTGCGCGGTGTATGTACGTGTGTGTGCAGCCGCTCCAAGCGTGCGCGGTGTGTGTACATGTGAGTGCAGCTGCCCCAAGCGTGCGCGGTGTGTGTACATGTGTGTGCAGTTGCCCCTTGCGTGCGCGGTGGATGTACGTGTGTGTGCATGCCGGCAATTGCGTGCATGGTGTGTGTACGTGTGTGTGCAGCCGCCCCTTGCGTGCGCGGTGTGTGTACATGTGAGTGCCGTCGCCCCAAGCGTGCATTTTGTGTGTAAGTGTGTGTGCAGCCGCCCCTTGCGTGCGCGGTGTAGGTACGTGTGTGTGCAGCCGCCCCAAGCGTGCGCGGTGTATGTACGTGTGTGTGCAGCCGCCCCAAGCGTGCGCGGTGTGTGTACATGTGAGTGCAGCTGCCCCAAGCGTGCGCGGTGTGTGTACATGTGTGTGCAGTTGCCCCTTGCGTGCGCGGTGGATGTACGTGTGTGTGCATGCCGGCAATTGCGTGCATGGTGTGTGTACGTGTGTGTGCAGCCGCCCCTTGCGTGCGCGGTGTGTGTACGTGTGTGTGCACTCGCCCCTTGCGTGCGCGGTGTGTGTACAGGTGTGTGCAGCCGCCCCTTGCGTGCATGGTGTATGTACATGTGTGTGCAGCTGCCCCTTGCGTGCGCGGTGGATGTACATGTGTGTGCAGCCGAACCTTGCGTGCATGGTGTGTGTACCTGTGCGTGAAGTCGCTCCTTGCGTGCATGGTGTGTGTACGTGTGTGTGCAGCCACCCCTTTCGTGCGCGGTGTATGTACATGTGAGTGCCGTCGCCCCAAGCGTGCATTTTGTGTGTAAGTGTGTGTGCAGCAGCCCCTTGCGTGCGCGGTGTATGTACGTGTGTGTGCAGCCGCCCCGTGGTTGCGCGGTGGATGTACATGTGAGTGGAGCCGGTCCTTGCGTGCGCGGTGTATGTACGTGTGTGTGCAGCCGCCCCTTGCGTGCGCGGTGTAGGTACGTATGTGTGCAGCCGCCCCTTGCGTGCGCGGTGTATGTACGTGTGTGTGCAGCCGCCCCAAGCGTGCGCGGTGTGTGTACATGTGAGTGCAGCTGCCCCAAGCGTGCGCGGTGTGTGTACATGTGTGTGCAGTTGCCCCTTGCGTGCGCGGTGGATGTACGTGTGTGTGCATGCCGGCAATTGCGTGCATGGTGTGTGTACGTGTGTGTGCAGCCGCCCCTTGCGTGCGCGGTGTGTGTACATGTGAGTGCCGTCGCCCCAAGCGTGCATTTTGTGTGTAAGTGTGTGTGCAGCCGCCCCTTGCGTGCGCGGTGTAGGTACGTGTGTGTGCAGCCGCCCAAGCGTGCGCGGTGTGTGTACGTGTGTGTGCAGCCGCCCCAAGCGTGCGCGGTGTGTGTACATGTGAGTGCAGCTGCCCCAAGCGTGCGCGGTGTGTGTACATGTGTGTGCAGTTGCCCCTTGCGTGCGCGGTGGATGTACGGGTGTGTGCATGCCGGCAATTGCGTGCATGGTGTGTGTACGTGTGTGTGCAGCCGCCCCTTGCGTGCGCGGTGTGTGTACGTGTGTGTGCACTCGCCCCTTGCGTGCGCGGTGTATGTACGTGTGTGTGCAGCCGCCCCTTGCGTGCGCGGTGTAGGTACGTGTGTGTGCAGCCGCCCCAAGCGTGCGCGGTGTATGTATGTGTGTGTGCAGCCGCCCTTGCGTGCGCGGTGGATGTACGTGTGTGTGCAGCCACCCCTTTCGTGCGCGGTGTATGTACATGTGATTGCCGTCGCCCCAAGCGTGCATTTGTGTGTAAGTGTGTGTGCAGCAGCCCCTTGCGTGCGCGGTGTATGTACGTGTGTGTGCAGCCGCCCCGTGGTTGTGCGGTGGATGTACATGTGAGTGGAGCCGGTCCTTGCGTGCGCGGTGTATGTACGTGTGTGTGCAGCCGCCCCTTGCGTGCGTGGTGTGTGTACATGTAAGTGCAGCCGCCCCTTGCGTGCGCGGTGTATGTACGTGTGTGTGCAGCCGTCCCTTGCGTGCGCGGTGTGTGTACGTGTGAGTGCAGCTGCCCCAAGCGTGCGCGGTGTGTGTACATGTGTGTGCAGTTGCCCCTTGCGTGCGCGGTGGATGTACGTGTGTGTGCATGCCGGCAATTGCGTGCATGGTGTGTGTACGTGTGTGTGCAGCCGCCCCTTGCGTGCGCGGTGTGTGTACGTGTGTGTGCACTCGCCCCTTGCGTGCGCGGTGGATGTACATGTGTGTGCAGCCGCCCCTTGCGTGCATGGTGTATGTCCATGTGTGGGCAGTTGCCCCTTGCGTGCGCGGCGTATGTACATGTTTTTGCACTCGCCCCTTGCGTGCATGGTGTATGTACGTGTGTGTGCAGCTGCCCCTTGCGTGCGCGGTGTGTGTACGTGTGTGTGCAGCCGCCCCAAGCGTGCGGTGTATGTACGTGTGTGTGCAGCCGGCCCTTGCGTGCATGGTGTGTGTACGTGTGTGTGCAGCCGGCCCTTGCGTGCGCGGTGGATGTACATGTGTGTGCAGTCGCCCCTTGCGTGCGCGGTGTAGGTATACGTATGTGTGCAGCCGCCCCTTGCGTGCGCGGTGTAGGTACGTGTGTGTGCAGCCGCCCCAAGCGTGCGCGGTGTATGTACGTGTGTGTGCAGCCGCCCCTTGCGTGCGCGGTGGATGTACGTGTGTGTGCAGCCACCCCTTGCGTGCGCGGTGTATTTACGTGTGTGTGCAGCCGCCCCAAGCGTGCGCGGTGTGTGTACGTGTGTGTGCAGTTGCCCCTTGCGTGCGCGGTGTGTGTACATGTGTGTGCAGTTGCCCCTTGCGTGCGCGGTGGATGTACGTGTGTGTGCAGCCGCCCCTTGCGTGCGCGGTGTATTTACGTGTGTGTGCAGCCGCCCCAAGCGTGCGCGGTGTGTGTACGTGTGTGTGCAGTTGCCCCTTGCGTGCGCGGTGTGTGTACATGTGTGTGCAGTTGCCCCTTGCGTGCGCGGTGTATGTACATGTGTGTGCAGTTGCCCCTTGCGTGCGCGGTGTATGTACGTGTGTGTGCAGCCGCCCCTTGCGTGCGCGGTGTAGGTACGTGTGTGTGCAGCCGCCCCAAGCGTGCGCGGTGTGTGTACATGTGTGTGCAGTTGCCCCTTGCGTGCGCGGTGTGTGTACGTGTGTGTGCAGCCGCCCCTTGCGTGCGCGGTGGATGTACGTGTGTGTGCAGTTGCCCCTTGCGTGCGCGGTGGATGTACGTGTGTGTGCAGCCGCCCCTTGCGTGCGCGGTGTGTGTACATGTGAGTGCAGCTGCCCCAAGCGTGCGCGGTGTGTGTACATGTGTGTGCAGTTGCCCCTTGCGTGCGCGGTGGATGTACGTGTGTGTGCAGCCGCCCCTTGCGTGCGCGGTGTATGTACGTGCGTGTGCAGCCGCCCCTTGCGTGCGCGGTGTATGTACATGTGTGTGCATCCTTGTCCTTGCGTGCGCGGTGTATGTACATGTGTTTGCACTCGCCCCTTGCGTGCGCGGTGGATGTACATGTGTGTGCAGCCGCCCCTTGCGTGCATGGTTTATGTACATGTGTGTGCAGTCGCCGGCCCCGTGCGTGCGCAGTGGATGTACGTGTGTGTGCAGCCGCCCCGTGCGTGCATGGTGTGTGTACGTGTGTGTGCAGCAGCCCCTTGCGTGCGCGGTGTATGTACGTTTCTGTGCATGCCGGCCCTTGCGTGCATGGTGTATGTACATGTGCTTGCACTGGCCCCTTGCGTGCGCGGTGTATGTACGTGTGTGTGCAGCCCCCCCTTGCGTGCGCGGTGTATGTACGTGTGTGCGCACTCGCCCCTTGCGTGCGCGGTGTATGTACGTGTGTGTGCATGCCGGCAATTGCGTGCATGGTGTGTGTACGTGTGTGTGCAGCCGCCCCTTGCGTGCGCGGTGTGTGTACGTGTGTGTGCACTCGCCCCTTGCGTGCGCGGTGGATGTACATGTGTGTGCAGCCGCCCCTTGCGTGTGCGGTGGATGTACATGTGTGTGCAGCCGCCCCGTGCGTGCATGGTGTGTGTACGTGTGTGTGCAGCAGCCCCTTGCGTGCGCGGTGTATGTACGTTTCTGTGCATGCCGGCCCTTGCGTGCATGGTGTATGTACATGTGCTTGCACTGGCCCCTTGCGTGCGCGGTGTATGTACGTGTGTGTGCAGCCCCCCTTGCGTGCGCGGTGTATGTACGTGTGTGCGCACTCGCCCCAAGCGTGCGCGGTGTATGTACGTGTGTGTGCAGCCGCCCCAAGCGTGCGCGGTGTGTGTACATGTGAGTGCAGCTGCCCCAAGCGTGCGCGGTGTGTGTACATGTGTGTGCAGTTGCCCCTTGCGTGCGCGGTGGATGTACGTGTGTGTGCATGCCGGCAATTGCGTGCATGGTGTGTGTACGTGTGTGTGCAGCCGCCCCTTGCGTGCGCGGTGTGTGTACGTGTGTGTGCACTCGCCCCTTGCGTGCGCGGTGTGTGTACAGGTGTGTGCAGCCGCCCCTTGCGTGCATGGTGTATGTACATGTGTGTGCAGCCGCCCCTTGCGTGCGCGGTGGATGTACATGTGTGTGCAGCCGAACCTTGCGTGCATGGTGTGTGTACCTGTGCGTGAAGTCGCTCCTTGCGTGCATGGTGTGTGTACGTGTGTGTGCAGCCACCCCTTTCGTGCGCGGTGTATGTACATGTGAGTGCCGTCGCCCCAAGCGTGCATTTTGTGTGTAAGTGTGTGTGCAGCAGCCCCTTGCGTGCGCGGTGTATGTACGTGTGTGTGCAGCCGCCCCGTGGTTGCGCGGTGGATGTACATGTGAGTGGAGCCGGTCCTTGCGTGCGCGGTGTATTTACGTGTGTGTGCAGCCGCCCCAAGCGTGCGCGGTGTGTGTACGTGTGTGTGCAGTTGCCCCTTGCGTGCGCGGTGTGTGTACATGTGTGTGCAGTTGCCCCTTGCGTGCGCGGTGGATGTACGTGTGTGTGCAGCCGCCCCTTGCGTGCGCGGTGTATTTACGTGTGTGTGCAGCCGCCCCAAGCGTGCGCGGTGTGTGTACGTGTGTGTGCAGTTGCCCCTTGCGTGCGCGGTGTGTGTACATGTGTGTGCAGTTGCCCCTTGCGTGCGCGGTGTATGTACATGTGTGTGCAGTTGCCCCTTGCGTGCGCGGTGTATGTACGTGTGTGTGCAGCCGCCCCTTGCGTGCGCGGTGTAGGTACGTGTGTGTGCAGCCGCCCCAAGCGTGCGCGGTGTGTGTACATGTGTGTGCAGTTGCCCCTTGCGTGCGCGGTGTGTGTACGTGTGTGTGCAGCCGCCCCTTGCGTGCGCGGTGGATGTACGTGTGTGTGCAGTTGCCCCTTGCGTGCGCGGTGGATGTACGTGTGTGTGCAGCCGCCCCTTGCGTGCGCGGTGTGTGTACATGTGAGTGCAGCTGCCCCAAGCGTGCGCGGTGTGTGTACATGTGTGTGCAGTTGCCCCTTGCGTGCGCGGTGGATGTACGTGTGTGTGCAGCCGCCCCTTGCGTGCGCGGTGTATGTACGTGCGTGTGCAGCCGCCCCTTGCGTGCGCGGTGTATGTACATGTGTGTGCATCCTTGTCCTTGCGTGCGCGGTGTATGTACATGTGTTTGCACTCGCCCCTTGCGTGCGCGGTGGATGTACATGTGTGTGCAGCCGCCCCTTGCGTGCATGGTTTATGTACATGTGTGTGCAGTCGCCGGCCCCGTGCGTGCGCAGTGGATGTACGTGTGTGTGCAGCCGCCCCGTGCGTGCATGGTGTGTGTACGTGTGTGTGCAGCAGCCCCTTGCGTGCGCGGTGTATGTACGTTTCTGTGCATGCCGGCCCTTGCGTGCATGGTGTATGTACATGTGCTTGCACTGGCCCCTTGCGTGCGCGGTGTATGTACGTGTGTGTGCAGCCCCCCTTGCGTGCGCGGTGTATGTACGTGTGTGCGCACTCGCCCCTTGCGTGCGCGGTGTATGTACGTGTGTGTGCATGCCGGCAATTGCGTGCATGGTGTGTGTACGTGTGTGTGCAGCCGCCCCTTGCGTGCGCGGTGTGTGTACGTGTGTGTGCACTCGCCCCTTGCGTGCGCGGTGGATGTACATGTGTGTGCAGCCGCCCCTTGCGTGCATGGTGTATGTCCATGTGTGGGCAGTTGCCCCTTGCGTGCGCGGCGTATGTACATGTTTTTGCACTCGCCCCTTGCGTGCATGGTGTATGTATGTGTGTGTGCAGCCGCCCCTTGCGTGCGCGGTGGATGTACGTGTGTGTGCAGCCACCCCTTTCGTGCGCGGTGTATGTACATGTGAGTGCCGTCGCCCCAAGCGTGCATTTTGTGTGTAAGTGTGTGTGCAGCAGCCCCTTGCGTGCGCGGTGTATGTACGTGTGTGTGCAGCCGCCCCGTGGTTGCGCGGTGGATGTACATGTGAGTGGAGCCGGTCCTTGCGTGCGCGGTGTATGTACGTGTGTGTGCAGCCGCCCCTTGCGTGCGCGGTGTAGGTACGTATGTGTGCAGCCGCCCCTTGCGTGCGCGGTGTATGTACGTGTGTGTGCAGCCGCTCCAAGCGTGCGCGGTGTGTGTACATGTGAGTGCAGCTGCCCCAAGCGTGCGCGGTGTGTGTACATGTGTGTGCAGTTGCCCCTTGCGTGCGCGGTGGATGTACGTGTGTGTGCATGCCGGCAATTGCGTGCATGGTGTGTGTACGTGTGTGTGCAGCCGCCCCTTGCGTGCGCGGTGTGTGTACATGTGAGTGCCGTCGCCCCAAGCGTGCATTTTGTGTGTAAGTGTGTGTGCAGCCGCCCCTTGCGTGCGCGGTGTAGGTACGTGTGTGTGCAGCAGCCCCAAGCGTGCGCGGTGTATGTACGTGTGTGTGCAGCCGCCCCAAGCGTGCGCGGTGTGTGTACATGTGAGTGCAGCTGCCCCAAGCGTGCGCGGTGTGTGTACATGTGTGTGCAGTTGCCCCTTGCGTGCGCGGTGGATGTACGTGTGTGTGCATGCCGGCAATTGCGTGCATGGTGTGTGTACGTGTGTGTGCAGCCGCCCCTTGCGTGCGCGGTGTGTGTACGTGTGTGTGCAGCCGCCCCTTGCGTGCATGGTGTATGTCCATGTGAGTGCCGTTGCCCCTTGCGTGCGCGGTGGATGTACGTGTGTGTGCAGCCACCCCTTTCGTGCGCGGTGTATGTACATGTGAGTGCCGTCGCCCCAAGCGTGCATTTTGTGTGTAAGTGTGTGTGCAGCCGCCCCTTGCGTGCGCGGTGTAGGTACGTGTGTGTGCAGCCGCCCCAAGCGTGCGCGGTGTATGTACGTGTGTGTGCAGCCGCCCCAAGCGTGCGCGGTGTGTGTACATGTGAGTGCAGCTGCCCCAAGCGTGCGCGGTGTGTGTACATGTGTGTGCAGTTGCCCCTTGCGTGCGCGGTGGATGTACGTGTGTGTGCATGCCGGCAATTGCGTGCATGGTGTGTGTACGTGTGTGTGCAGCCGCCCCTTGCGTGCGCGGTGTGTGTACGTGTGTGTGCAGCCGCCCCTTGCGTGCATGGTGTATGTCCATGTGAGTGCCGTTGCCCCTTGCGTGCGCGGTGTATGTACGTGTGTGTGCAGCCGTCCCTTAATTGCGTGCGCGGTGGATGTACATGTGCGGGCAGTTGCCCCTTGCGTGCGCGGTGTATGTACGTGTGTGTGCAGCCGTCCCTTGCGTGCGCGGTGTATGTACGTGTGTGTGCAGCCGCCCCTTGCGTGCATGGTGAGTGTAAGTGTGTGTGCAGCAGCCCCTTGCGTGCGCAGTGTATGTACGTGTGTGTGCAGCCGCCCCTTGCGTGCGCGGTGTGTGTATACTGTGTGTGCATGCCGGCCCTTGCGTGCATGGTGTGTGTACGTGTGTGTGCAGCCGCCCAAGAGTATGTACATGTGAGTGCCGTCGCCCCTAATTGCGTGCATTGTGTGTGTAAGTGTGTGTGCAGCAGCCCCTTGCGTGCGCGGTGTATGTACGTGTGTGTGCAGCCGGCAATTGCGTGCATGGTGTGTGTACGTGTGTGTGCAGCCGCCCCTTGCGTGCGCGGTGTGTGTACGTGTGTGTGCAGCCGCCCCTTGCGTGCATGGTGTATGTCCATGTGAGTGCCGTTGCCCCTTGCGTGCGCGGTGTATGTACGTGTGTGTGCAGCCGTCCCTTAATTGCGTGCGCGGTGGATGTACATGTGCGGGCAGTTGCCCCTTGCGTGCGCGGTGTATGTACGTGTGTGTGCAGCCGTCCCTTGCGTGCGCGGTGTATGTACGTGTGTGTGCAGCCGCCCCAAGCGTGCGCGGTGTGTGTACATGTGAGTGCAGCTGCCCCAAGCGTGCGCGGTGTGTGTACATGTGTGTGCAGTTGCCCCTTGCGTGCGCGGTGGATGTACGTGTGTGTGCATGCCGGCAATTGCGTGCATGGTGTGTGTACGTGTGTGTGCAGCCGCCCCTTGCGTGCGCGGTGTGTGTACGTGTGTGTGCACTCGCCCCTTGCGTGCGCGGTGTGTGTACAGGTGTGTGCAGCCGCCCCTTGCGTGCATGGTGTATGTACATGTGTGTGCAGCCGCCCCTTGCGTGCGCGGTGGATGTACATGTGTGTGCAGCCGAACCTTGCGTGCATGGTGTGTGTACCTGTGCGTGAAGTCGCTCCTTGCGTGCATGGTGTGTGTACGTGTGTGTGCAGCCACCCCTTTCGTGCGCGGTGTATGTACATGTGAGTGCCGTCGCCCCAAGCGTGCATTTTGTGTGTAAGTGTGTGTGCAGCAGCCCCTTGCGTGCGCGGTGTATGTACGTGTGTGTGCAGCCGCCCCGTGGTTGCGCGGTGGATGTACATGTGAGTGGAGCCGGTCCTTGCGTGCGCGGTGTATTTACGTGTGTGTGCAGCCGCCCCAAGCGTGCGCGGTGTGTGTACGTGTGTGTGCAGTTGCCCCTTGCGTGCGCGGTGTGTGTACATGTGTGTGCAGTTGCCCCTTGCGTGCGCGGTGGATGTACGTGTGTGTGCAGCCGCCCCTTGCGTGCGCGGTGTATTTACGTGTGTGTGCAGCCGCCCCAAGCGTGCGCGGTGTGTGTACGTGTGTGTGCAGTTGCCCCTTGCGTGCGCGGTGTGTGTACATGTGTGTGCAGTTGCCCCTTGCGTGCGCGGTGTATGTACATGTGTGTGCAGTTGCCCCTTGCGTGCGCGGTGTATGTACGTGTGTGTGCAGCCGCCCCTTGCGTGCGCGGTGTAGGTACGTGTGTGTGCAGCCGCCCCAAGCGTGCGCGGTGTGTGTACATGTGTGTGCAGTTGCCCCTTGCGTGCGCGGTGTGTGTACGTGTGTGTGCAGCCGCCCCTTGCGTGCGCGGTGGATGTACGTGTGTGTGCAGTTGCCCCTTGCGTGCGCGGTGGATGTACGTGTGTGTGCAGCCGCCCCTTGCGTGCGCGGTGTGTGTACATGTGAGTGCAGCTGCCCCAAGCGTGCGCGGTGTGTGTACATGTGTGTGCAGTTGCCCCTTGCGTGCGCGGTGGATGTACGTGTGTGTGCAGCCGCCCCTTGCGTGCGCGGTGTATGTACGTGCGTGTGCAGCCGCCCCTTGCGTGCGCGGTGTATGTACATGTGTGTGCATCCTTGTCCTTGCGTGCGCGGTGTATGTACATGTGTTTGCACTCGCCCCTTGCGTGCGCGGTGGATGTACATGTGTGTGCAGCCGCCCCTTGCGTGCATGGTTTATGTACATGTGTGTGCAGTCGCCGGCCCCGTGCGTGCGCAGTGGATGTACGTGTGTGTGCAGCCGCCCCGTGCGTGCATGGTGTGTGTACGTGTGTGTGCAGCAGCCCCTTGCGTGCGCGGTGTATGTACGTTTCTGTGCATGCCGGCCCTTGCGTGCATGGTGTATGTACATGTGCTTGCACTGGCCCCTTGCGTGCGCGGTGTATGTACGTGTGTGTGCAGCCCCCCTTGCGTGCGCGGTGTATGTACGTGTGTGCGCACTCGCCCCTTGCGTGCGCGGTGTATGTACGTGTGTGTGCATGCCGGCAATTGCGTGCATGGTGTGTGTACGTGTGTGTGCAGCCGCCCCTTGCGTGCGCGGTGTGTGTACGTGTGTGTGCACTCGCCCCTTGCGTGCGCGGTGGATGTACATGTGTGTGCAGCCGCCCCTTGCGTGCATGGTGTATGTCCATGTGTGGGCAGTTGCCCCTTGCGTGCGCGGCGTATGTACATGTTTTTGCACTCGCCCCTTGCGTGCATGGTGTATGTATGTGTGTGTGCAGCCGCCCCTTGCGTGCGCGGTGGATGTACGTGTGTGTGCAGCCACCCCTTTCGTGCGCGGTGTATGTACATGTGAGTGCCGTCGCCCCAAGCGTGCATTTTGTGTGTAAGTGTGTGTGCAGCAGCCCCTTGCGTGCGCGGTGTATGTACGTGTGTGTGCAGCCGCCCCGTGGTTGCGCGGTGGATGTACATGTGAGTGGAGCCGGTCCTTGCGTGCGCGGTGTATGTACGTGTGTGTGCAGCCGCCCCTTGCGTGCGCGGTGTAGGTACGTATGTGTGCAGCCGCCCCTTGCGTGCGCGGTGTATGTACGTGTGTGTGCAGCCGCTCCAAGCGTGCGCGGTGTGTGTATGTCAAGGACATGGTCCTTGTATTTGTACCCACCTGACCTGGCTAGATAGATAGAGGCTCTTGTACAGGAGCCACTGTTTTTTATCCCGTTGGATTTGGCCTACAAATGAGAAAGTTGTGGCCAGTTTTAGTAATCAGGGATTAGTACCTATGCCAAGTGGATCCTTATAGGCAGCTGACAAATCTGTCTATGTCAGCTGACCTATGACATGTCAGATGAGAATCTATGACAGGACAGTTGACTGATTGACATGTACACTGTGCATGTCAGATGTGGCGCTGATATGTTCACGCCAGATTTACTTCATCATCATCAGATCACACACAGAGAGATCTTTTATTAAATAGTTAGATTACTGTGCAGCAGTTACAAGTTAAGACTGTACATCAGTTACAAGATAAGGCTGTACAGCAGTTACAAGATAAGATTTATTCTTGTCTAGATCTGATTGGTAGCCTGTACACTGACCTAACCTGATTGGTGGCCTGAGTATTACATGAGAATATTCCTAGGCACATTCCTAGCCAGCCAATCAGGTCATTCCAGTTTTCTGCCTGTGTTTTTTCCTCGAGTTAATAAAACAACTGAGGAGCCTTGCCAAAGGTACTCCTCACTATCATTCTGCCTCAAACTGAGTCTCTGTCTCTTTGCTTCCATCCTCCATAGCCTGTACCTGCAAGGACAGGCACATTTGGGTTCCAATCACAAGCATTGTAGAAGGCAAACCCATTAGTTCTTTCAACATGGTATCGGAGGTTTGATGCCTACCCTGCATTTGAGGAGCAGAGACATTCATCTGACTACCCCAGAGACAACACCCAGACCCAGATCAACCATGGAGGATCAAGACACCCAAACTGCTACCAGACAGCCTGACTACACCTCTCTTGTTTCAACAGTTGCCAAGAGCTGCAAGAAATTTGTTGGTGCAGCTGGTGATGATTACAGCAAGTGGGAGGAGTGGAAGAATTTGTTTTTGGCTGTTGTCAGTCTTTTCAGTTTGGATGCTGTCCTGCTGGGTACTGAGGAGAATGACAGGGCTGATAAGGCCCTGTGGGCAGCTTTGCTCACCTGTCTAACAGGTGAAGCTGCACGCCTAATGGCCACTGTGGCCAACAAAACTGGTAGCCAAGCATGGCAGTGTCTCATGGAGAACTATGAGCAAACCAGGCTAACCAAGAGTCACAGGTTTGAGCTGAGGAGCAAGCTGCACCGCCTACAGAAGCTTCCTAACGAGACCATGCAACAGCTTGTGAGGAGGGCGGAGCTTCTACGTGCTGACTACCAGGCTGCAGGGGGAGTCATCCAGGACCGTGATTTTGCTGCCATTCTACTGGGAGCACTGACAGACGAGTACCGCCCTGCGCTGGTGTCTGTACGGTTCAACGAGGAGGACCCACTACCTGTGGTGAAGAGGGCACTCATGGAGGCGGAGGATCTGCTCAAGGGGGGACGTGCTGTGGTGAAAAAGGAGAGTGCTGGCACTGGCCAGGCCTACCACACCAACAGCAAGGGGAACGGGGGGACCAAGAAATGCAGTCACTGTGGCCTGTCAAATCACAAGGACAAAGACTGCTGGAAGGAGCATCCTGAGAAGGCCCCACGCTGGTACCCCAACCAGCACAGGGGGGCAAGGGCGGCAACCGAGGGAACCAGAACAAGGGACGCAACGCACCTGCTGGATCCGCTGCCAACGCAACTCAGGAGGCGGCTGAACTGCCGCCTGGCTTCTGCATGGTCACCATCGCCGAGGAGTCGCCGTCGACGCCGCTGGAGGCTGCTGCTCTCACGCAGTATACGTGCGACAACCTCACCTGGGTGCTGGACTCGGCTGCGAGCAGCCACATGTCCCCGTGCCGTTCTGACTTTGTGTCTCTGACCCCCCACAGCAGGGCAATCGCTGGCTCCGGCGGACAGCTGCACGCTACCGGCCAGGGCACCATCGCTGTGGAGCTTCCTGGCCACAGCGTGCGCTTGCAAGGAGCGCTGCTTGTACCTGGCCTGAATGCACGACTCCTTTCAGTCGCGCAACTCGCAAAGGCAGGTCACAAGGTGGATTTCCACAAAGAGACAGTGGTGCTGGATAACAAGCATCACAAGATCGCCATGCAGAACAACATCTACGTGTTACCTGCGGCGAAGACAGCGCCAGCGATGGCTGCTGTGACGGTGGAGCGGCCGGTTAACCTGCTGCTGCACTGGCGTTTGGGCCATGCTGGTGCCGACCGCATCAAGAAGCTGGTTGCCATCCCTGCATCCAACTTGACGACGAGGAGTCCAACTGCTCCTGGCTGCCCATCCTGCCCGGCTGGCTTCATCAAGCGCCAGCCATTTCCGCCAGGGCAGCGGCGATCCACTGTGCCGCGCGCCAAGCTTCATGGCGACCTGCTGGGCCCGATGAGCGTCGAGTCGCTGGGGGGAGCCCGCTACTTCTTGGGCATCACTGACGATGCCACTCGGTGGCGATGGGGGTTTGCGCTCAAGACCAAGGACGAGGCGGTGGGGCGGTTTGCAGAGCTGCTCGTCCGCGATATTCGCCCCTTCTACGCCGGCTCTGTCGTGCTGCGCACCGACAATGACGCGGTCTTCACCGGTCAAGCCTGGCGGGCGGTGTGTGCTGAACACCGCGTCCACCAGGAGTTCTCCGCGCCTTACTGCCCTGAGCAGAACGGCGTAGCGGAGCGGCTCTGGGGCCTGGCAATGGGCATGACTCTAGCGATGTTGACACACGCCGGCCTGGGGAAGGCATACTGGGCATTGGCACTCCAGTGTGCTATTTATATCGTGAACCGCCTGCCGTGCTCCTCGAATCCTGGTGATGCCACGCCACACTTTTTGCTGACAGGTCATCACGCTGATCTGTCGCACATGCGCATTTTCGGCTGCCCAGCCTGGCATCGTGTGGAAGGGCATCGTGGCAAGCTGGAGGCCAAGGCCATGCCTGGCATTTTTGTCGGTTATGCTCCCGACTCGCCGGCATATCTGATCCTGGACTCCGCCACTCGCACTTTGGTGCAACGTCGCCACGTGGCCTTCAATGAGGCCTGGCGCAACGACGCCCTGCCATCACCTCAGCTGCTGCCGGCACTGGTGGAGGGGGAGGAGGCTTCCGAGCTTCTGCTGCCACCGGTCACTGAGAATTCTGTCCCTGGGCCTGATACTACTCTGGCCCTACCGCCCTCTGGTCCTGTGACTAGAGCCATGGCGCGGCGCGCCGCTGCCAGCAGTGAGGACGCTGCTGTGGGCGCTGCCAGCAGTGGGGGCACTGCTTTGGGGGATGCCAGTGGTGAGGGGGGCTCGCCACTGGAGGCTTTGTCGGGGGATGCCAGTGGTGAGGGGGGCTCGCCACTGGAGGAGGCGCCAGCGCCAAGTCCTGAGCCCAAACCCGCTGAGTCTGAGTCTGCACCTGTTTTCGCACCAAGTCCTGCGCTGGAGGCGTCGTCGGCTTCTACCTCTACACCACCTGGACACGTGTCGACGGCAGACACACCTGCTGCTGAATCTCCTTCTTCGTCCCAGCTACACAAATTAGTGCAGGCCCTCCGCGGCAAGCAACCGGCTGCCGCTATGGCCACTGCTGCACTGGTGTCCGACGGCGTTGCACATGATCCCCTCGCTCAGGTGTTACCCACAACCCCTCTTGATCGTGTTTCCCCTAAATGGGCTCGTTTTTACCCTGACTACATGAGTGTGCGTGATCTGTTTGATACTTTCTCACTCCACACTAGCTCAGGTTCCACGTCCATCCCCTCCTCTTTTGCTGAGGCCCATGCTAGCCCTGAGTGGCGTGCTGCGATGGATAGTGAGCTTTCTAGCATTCGCGAACATGCAGTATATTCACTCGTTTCTTCCAAGTCTCTTCCTCGCACTGCCAAGGTCCTTCCATCTCGGTGGGTGTTTGCTGTCAAAAGCGATGGCCGTTTCAAGGCCCGTTTTGTTGTGAAGGGCTTTGCTCAGCGGGAAGGCATAGATTTCACTGAGGTCTTTAGCCCTACTGTTCGTTCCTCCACCATTCGTTTGGCACTAGCTTTTGGTGTCTCGTCTGGGTATGTGCTGAAGCAACTTGATGTTCGCACTGCGTTTTTGTACGCCCCACTTTCTGAGGACGTCTATGTGCGTCCTCCTGCTGGCTTTGAGCAGCGTGATGCCGCTGGTGATGTGCTGGTGTGGAAGCTGCAACGCAGCCTCTATGGCATCAAGCAGGCACCACGTAACTGGCACAAAACATTTAGTGCCTATCTTCTCTCCGATGGTGCTGTACAAAGCCCAACGGATTCCTGCCTGTACGTGTATCCCACGTCTCGTACGTTTGTGTTTGTCCATGTCGACGACATTATTGCAGGCAGTCCTTCCTCTTCCTGGCTGGCCTCGTGGTCTCATCGTTTGGCCAGCAAGTTTCAGATCACCGAGTCCGATGACCCTTCTTTTTTCCTCGGTGTTTCTCTCCATGTCGACCCTGTTTCCCGGTCTCTTTCCTTGCACCAAACTGTGTATATTGAGGCCCTGGCTGCCCGCTTTGGGCTTTCTCCCTCCTTCCCTGTACGCACCCCGGTCAGTGTGTCCCGTGTTAGTCCCCAACGCGAGGGGGGAATGCAGCTCAATGCCCCGGACACCCAGCTGTATCAGTCCAAAACCGGTGCCGTGCTGTATGTCGCGCTGTGGACACGTCCAGACATTGCTTTTGCTGTCAACCAACTGGCTCAGCACATGCAGGCACCCACGGCAGCCCACATGGAGGCTGCCGACCGCCTGATCCGGTACCTCTACACCACGAGGGACAAGGGTCTGCGGTATGGTCAGGAAGGGGGGCTGGAGGCCTGGACTGACGCTGACTGGGCTAACTGCCCAGAGTCCAGACGCTCTGTGACGGGCAACCTGGTCCTGTTCCGGGGTGCGCCCGTGGAGTGGTGCAGCCGCAAGCAACCCATTGTTGCTCTGTCTTCCTGCGAGGCAGAGTACATTGCTGCGAGCAGCGTCACCCAGCTGGTGCTGCCACTCAGGCGCCTGCTGGGAGACCTGGGTGCACCGGTGGAGGGGCCCACGACCGTGCTGTGCGACAACACTGGCGCGGTGGCCCTGGCCAAGGATCCTGTGCACCCCAAGCGCACCAAGCACATCGACGTGCGCTACCACTTCATCCGTGAGCAGGTGGAGGGGGGCTCCATCTGCATGCGTCACTGCCCTGGCAAGGACAACCTGGCTGACATCTTCACCAAGGCCCTGGGAAGGGCACGGTTCATCACCCTGCGGGACAAGCTGCTGGTGTCTACTTAGATATGCAGTTGTATATGCCCACAGGGGCTGAGAGCTTTTTTTGCTCTAAGTGTTATACTTGACAGGATAGCACTAGAGCAAGGTCATGTGTTGTAAGGGGGGTGTCAAGGACATGGTCCTTGTATTTGTACCCACCTGACCTGGCTAGATAGATAGAGGCTCTTGTACAGGAGCCACTGTTTTTTATCCCGTTGGATTTGGCCTACAAATGAGAAAGTTGTGGCCAGTTTTAGTAATCAGGGATTAGTACCTATGCCAAGTGGATCCTTATAGGCAGCTGACAAATCTGTCTATGTCAGCTGACCTATGACATGTCAGATGAGAATCTATGACAGGACAGTTGACTGATTGACATGTACACTGTGCATGTCAGATGTGGCGCTGATATGTTCACGCCAGATTTACTTCATCATCATCAGATCACACACAGAGAGATCTTTTATTAAATAGTTAGATTACTGTGCAGCAGTTACAAGTTAAGACTGTACATCAGTTACAAGATAAGGCTGTACAGCAGTTACAAGATAAGATTTATTCTTGTCTAGATCTGATTGGTAGCCTGTACACTGACCTAACCTGATTGGTGGCCTGAGTATTACATGAGAATATTCCTAGGCACATTCCTAGCCAGCCAATCAGGTCATTCCAGTTTTCTGCCTGTGTTTTTTCCTCGAGTTAATAAAACAACTGAGGAGCCTTGCCAAAGGTACTCCTCACTATCATTCTGCCTCAAACTGAGTCTCTGTCTCTTTGCTTCCATCCTCCATAGCCTGTACCTGCAAGGACAGGCACATTTGGGTTCCAATCACAAGCATTGTAGAAGGCAAACCCATTAGTTCTTTCAACAGTGTACATGTGAGTGCAGCTGCCCCAAGCGTGCGCGGTGTGTGTACATGTGTGTGCAGTTGCCCCTTGCGTGCGCGGTGGATGTACGTGTGTGTGCATGCCGGCAATTGCGTGCATGGTGTGTGTACGTGTGTGTGCAGCCGCCCCTTGCGTGCGCGGTGTGTGTACATGTGAGTGCCGTCGCCCCAAGCGTGCATTTTGTGTGTAAGTGTGTGTGCAGCCGCCCCTTGCGTGCGCGGTGTAGGTACGTGTGTGTGCAGCCGCCCCAAGCGTGCGCGGTGTATGTACGTGTGTGTGCAGCCGCCCCAAGCGTGCGCGGTGTGTGTACATGTGAGTGCAGCTGCCCCAAGCGTGCGCGGTGTGTGTACATGTGTGTGCAGTTGCCCCTTGCGTGCGCGGTGGATGTACGTGTGTGTGCATGCCGGCAATTGCGTGCATGGTGTGTGTACGTGTGTGTGCAGCCGCCCCTTGCGTGCGCGGTGTGTGTACGTGTGTGTGCACTCGCCCCTTGCGTGCGCGGTGTGTGTACAGGTGTGTGCAGCCGCCCCTTGCGTGCATGGTGTATGTACATGTGTGTGCAGCTGCCCCTTGCGTGCGCGGTGGATGTACATGTGTGTGCAGCCGAACCTTGCGTGCATGGTGTGTGTACCTGTGCGTGAAGTCGCTCCTTGCGTGCATGGTGTGTGTACGTGTGTGTGCAGCCACCCCTTTCGTGCGCGGTGTATGTACATGTGAGTGCCGTCGCCCCAAGCGTGCATTTTGTGTGTAAGTGTGTGTGCAGCAGCCCCTTGCGTGCGCGGTGTATGTACGTGTGTGTGCAGCCGCCCCGTGGTTGCGCGGTGGATGTACATGTGAGTGGAGCCGGTCCTTGCGTGCGCGGTGTATGTACGTGTGTGTGCAGCCGCCCCTTGCGTGCGCGGTGTAGGTACGTATGTGTGCAGCCGCCCCTTGCGTGCGCGGTGTATGTACGTGTGTGTGCAGCCGCCCCAAGCGTGCGCGGTGTGTGTACATGTGAGTGCAGCTGCCCCAAGCGTGCGCGGTGTGTGTACATGTGTGTGCAGTTGCCCCTTGCGTGCGCGGTGGATGTACGTGTGTGTGCATGCCGGCAATTGCGTGCATGGTGTGTGTACGTGTGTGTGCAGCCGCCCCTTGCGTGCGCGGTGTGTGTACATGTGAGTGCCGTCGCCCCAAGCGTGCATTTTGTGTGTAAGTGTGTGTGCAGCCGCCCCTTGCGTGCGCGGTGTAGGTACGTGTGTGTGCAGCCGCCCCAAGCGTGCGCGGTGTGTGTACGTGTGTGTGCAGCCGCCCCAAGCGTGCGCGGTGTGTGTACATGTGAGTGCAGCTGCCCCAAGCGTGCGCGGTGTGTGTACATGTGTGTGCAGTTGCCCCTTGCGTGCGCGGTGGATGTACGGGTGTGTGCATGCCGGCAATTGCGTGCATGGTGTGTGTACGTGTGTGTGCAGCCGCCCCTTGCGTGCGCGGTGTGTGTACGTGTGTGTGCACTCGCCCCTTGCGTGCGCGGTGTATGTACGTGTGTGTGCAGCCGCCCCTTGCGTGCGCGGTGTAGGTACGTGTGTGTGCAGCCGCCCCAAGCGTGCGCGGTGTATGTATGTGTGTGTGCAGCCGCCCCTTGCGTGCGCGGTGGATGTACGTGTGTGTGCAGCCACCCCTTTCGTGCGCGGTGTATGTACATGTGAGTGCCGTCGCCCCAAGCGTGCATTTTGTGTGTAAGTGTGTGTGCAGCAGCCCCTTGCGTGCGCGGTGTATGTACGTGTGTGTGCAGCCGCCCCGTGGTTGTGCGGTGGATGTACATGTGAGTGGAGCCGGTCCTTGCGTGCGCGGTGTATGTACGTGTGTGTGCAGCCGCCCCTTGCGTGCGTGGTGTGTGTACATGTAAGTGCAGCCGCCCCTTGCGTGCGCGGTGTATGTACGTGTGTGTGCAGCCGTCCCTTGCGTGCGCGGTGTGTGTACGTGTGAGTGCAGCTGCCCCAAGCGTGCGCGGTGTGTGTACATGTGTGTGCAGTTGCCCCTTGCGTGCGCGGTGGATGTACGTGTGTGTGCATGCCGGCAATTGCGTGCATGGTGTGTGTACGTGTGTGTGCAGCCGCCCCTTGCGTGCGCGGTGTGTGTACGTGTGTGTGCACTCGCCCCTTGCGTGCGCGGTGGATGTACATGTGTGTGCAGCCGCCCCTTGCGTGCATGGTGTATGTCCATGTGTGGGCAGTTGCCCCTTGCGTGCGCGGCGTATGTACATGTTTTTGCACTCGCCCCTTGCGTGCATGGTGTATGTATGTGTGTGTGCAGCCGCCCCTTGCGTGCGCGGTGGATGTACGTGTGTGTGCAGCCACCCCTTTCGTGCGCGGTGTATGTACATGTGAGTGCCGTCGCCCCAAGCGTGCATTTTGTGTGTAAGTGTGTGTGCAGCAGCCCCTTGCGTGCGCGGTGTATGTACGTGTGTGTGCAGCCGCCCCGTGGTTGCGCGGTGGATGTACATGTGAGTGGAGCCGCCCCAAGCGTGTGTACATGTGTGTGCAGTTGCCCCTTGCGTGCGCGGTGGATGTACGTGTGTGTGCATGCCGGCAATTGCGTGCATGGTGTGTGTACGTTTGTGTGCAGCCGCCCCTTGCGTGCGCGGTGTGTGTACGTGTGTGTGAATCCTTGTCCTTGCGTGCATGGTGTATGTACATGTGGGTGCAGCCGCCCCTTGCGTGCGCGGTGTATGCCAGTGTGTGTGCATGCCGGCCCTTGCGTGCATGGTGTGTGTAAGTGTGTGTGCAGCCGCCCCGAGCGTGTGTACATGTGTGTGCAGTTGCCCCTTGCGTGCGCAGTGGATGTACGTGTGTGTGCATGCCGGCAATTGCATGCATGGTGTGTGTACGTGTGTGTGCAGCCGCCCCTTTCGTGCGCGGTGTGTGTACGTGTGTGTGCACTCGCCCCTTGCGTGCGCGGTGTATGTACGTGTGTGTGCAGCCGCCCCTTGCGTGCGCGGTGTATGCCAGTGTGTGTGCATGCCGGCCCTTGCGTGCATGGTGTGTGTAAGTGTGTGTGCAGCCCCTTGCGTGCATGGTGTATGTACGTGTGTGTGCAGCCGCCCCTTGCGTGCGCGGTGTGTGTACGTATGTGTGCAGCCGCCCCTTGCGTGCGCGGTGTATGTACGTGTGTGTGCAGCCGCCCCTTGCGTGCGCGGTGTAGGTACGTGTGTGTGCAGCCGCCCCAAGCGTGCGCGGTGTGTGTACATGTGAGTGCAGCTGCCCCAAGCGTGCGCGGTGTGTGTACGTGTGTGTGCAGTTGCCCCTTGCGTGCGCGGTGGATGTACGTGTGTGTGCATGCCGGCAATTGCGTGCATGGTGTGTGTACGTGTGTGTGCAGCCGCCCCTTGCGTGCGCGGTGTGTGTACATGTGTGTGCAGCCGCCCCTTGCGTGCGCGGTGTAGGTACGTGTGTGTGCAGCCGCCCCAAGCGTGCGCGGTGTGTGTACATGTGTGTGCAGTTGCCCCTTGCGTGCGCGGTGGATGTACGTGTGTGTGCATGCCGGCAATTGCGTGCATGGTGTGTGTACGTGTGTGTGCAGCAGCCCCTTGCGTGCGCGGTGTGTGTACATGTGAGTGCCGTCGCCCCAAGCGTGCATTTTGTGTGTAAGTGTGTGTGCAGCCGCCCCTTGCGTGCGCGGTGTAGGTACGTGTGTGTGCAGCCGCCCCAAGCGTGCGCGGTGTATGTACATGTGTGTGCACTCGCCCCTTGCGTGCATGGTGCATGTATGTATGTGTGTGTGCAGCCGCCCCTTGCGTGCGCGGTGGATGTACGTGTGTGTGCAGCCACCCCTTTCGTGAGCGGTGTATGTACATGTGAGTGCCGTCGCCCCAAGCGTGCATTTTGTGTGTAAGTGTGTGTGCAGCAGCCCCTTGCGTGGGCGGTGTATGTACGTGTGTGTGCAGCCGCCCCGTGGTTGCGCGGTGGATGTACATGTGAGTGGAGCCGGTCCTTGCGTGCGCGGTGTATGTACGTGTGTGTGCAGCCGCCCCTTGCGTGCGTGGTGTGTGTACATGTAAGTGCAGCCGCCCCTTGCGTGCGCGGTGTATGTACGTGTGTGTGCAGCCGTCCCTTGCGTGCGCGGTGTGTGTACGTGTGTGTGCAGCCGCCCCTCGCGTGCATGGTGAGTGTAAGTGTGTGTGCAGCAGCCCCTTGCGTGCATGGTGTGTACGTGTGTGTGCAGTTGCCCCTTGCGTGCGCGGTGTATGTACGTGTGTGTGCAGCCGGCCCTTGCGTGCGCGGTGTGTGTACATGTGAGTGCAGCCGGCCCTTGCGTGCGCGGTGGATGTACATGTGTGGGCAGTTGCCCCTTGCGTGCGCGGTGTATGTACATGTGTTTGCACTCGCCCCTTGCGTGCGCGGTGGATGTACATGTGTGTGCAGCCGAACCTTGCGTGCATGGTGTGTGTACCTGTGCGTGAAGTCGCTCCTTGCGTGCATGGTGTGTGTACGTGTGTGTGCAGCCGCCCCTTGCGTGCGCGGTGTAGGTACGTGTGTGTGCAGCCGCCCCTTGCGTGCGCGGTGTATGTACGTGTGTGTGCAGCCGGCCCTTGCGTGCATGGTGTGTGTACGTGTGTGTGCAGCCGGCCCTTGCGTGCGCGGTGGATGTACATGTGTGTGCAGTCGCCCCTTGCGTGCGCGGTGTAGGTACGTATGTGTGCAGCCGCCCCTTGCGTGCGCGGTGTATGTACGTGTGTGTGCAGCCGCCCCGTGGTTGCGCGGTGTATGTACATGTGTGTGCAGTTGCCCCTTGCGTGCGCGGTGTATGTACGTGTGTGTGCAGCCGGCCCTTGCGTGCGCGGTGGATGTACATGTGAGTGCAGCCGGCCCTTGCGTGCATGGTGTGTGTACGTGTGTGTGCAGCCGCCCCTTGCGTGCATGGTGTATGTACATGTGAGTGCAGCCGGCCCTTGCGTGCATGGTGTGTGTACGTGTGTGTGCAGCCGCCCCTTGCGTGCGCGGTGTATGTACGTGTGTGCGCACTCGCCCCTTGCGTGCGCGGTGTATGTACGTGTGTGTGCAGTTGCCCCTTGCGTGCGCGGTGGATGTACGTGTGTGTGCAGCCGCCCCTTGCGTGCGCGGTGTGTGTACGTGTATGTGCAGCCGCCCCTTGCGTGCATGTACATGTGTGAAGAAATAAGCAATAGTGAATGAAATAGTAAAAAGAAAATCATTCCAGCATATGTATGTACAAGTTTTTAGTAGTACACTATGACTATCGTCAAATATAACAATTTTCTATATTTTCATACACACACGAACAACACACCCAACACACACACACACTATGTTTGCACCCAAGACACACACCAACACCTAAAAACAAGACACCAACACACAAGACAGCCATGCAACACACACCCAACACACACACGCAACACACACATAACACACCTAAGTATAGTTGTTATAACACACAACACATAGGTACATCCCGCCCCCCCACACACAACACCAACACATGACAATTAACAGGCCACAACACACACACTGACACACATGCCCCAACACACACACACACATGCCCCAACACACACACACATGCCCCAACACTGCACACACAACAACACCCAAACACACACCACACACACAAAAGACACCCAACACACATACCGAAAACACGCACACACAACACCTACTAAAAACAAGACACCAACACACAAGACACCCAACACACACCCAACACACACACACACACACAATGTTTGCACCGGTCGGCCCACGACACCCACACCCAACACACACATAACACACCTAAGTAACACACAACACACACGTACATCCCCCCCCCCCCACACACAACACCAACACATGACAATTAACATGCCACAACACACACACATGCCCCAACACACACACACACATGCCCCAACACTGCACACACAACAACACCCAAACACATACCACACACACACAAGACACCCAACACACATACCGAAAACACGCACACACAACACCTACCAAAAACACCAAACACACAAGACACCCAACACACACCCAACACACACACACACAATGTTTGCACCCACGACACACACACCAACACCTAAAAATAAGACACCAACACACAACACACGTACACGTACATCCCCCCCCCCCACAACACCAACAATAACATGCAAACAACACACACACAACACACCTAAGTCACACACACAACACACACGTACTTTCCCCCCCCCCACACCCAACACCAACACACAAGACACTTTGCACACACCCTACACACACCCACACCCTTTATGAACACATGTACACCCAACACACACACGCAACACACACCTAGGTCGATCACACACAACACACACAAAACACACCTAAGTCACACACAACACACACGTACACCCCCCCACACAAACCCAATACCAACACACAAGACACTTGGCCCCCCCCCACCCACCCACACACCCACACCCACACCCACACCACACATCCAACACACACAACACACACACTACACACTTAAGTCACACACAACACACACATAACACACCTAAGTCACACACAACACACACGTCCATCCCCCCCTCACACTCAACACCAATACATGACAATTAACATGCACACAACACACACACGCACACGCCCCAACACACACACACACAACATACATACACAGAGCACACACACACGCCTCAACACACATACCGAACACACACACACAAGACACCCAACACACATACCGAACACACACACACACACACTATGTTTGCACCCGACATACACACACCCAACACCTACTAAAAACAAGAAACCAACACACAAGACACCCTACACACACACAACACACACACACACAACACATATCCAACACAAACAACACACACACCTAAGTCACACACACAACACACCTACTAAGTCACACACACAACACACATGTACCTCCCCCCCCCCACACCCAACATCAACACACAAGACACTTTGCACACACCCTACACGCCCCCGCACCTTCATGAATGCACCCAACACACACACCCAACACACACGCCCCAACACACATACCCAACATTCACACAACACACCCAACATATAAGGGTAAATATGGTTTAGGAGTGTAGGGGTTTAGGGTTTAAGGCCTACCATACACCCGTATGTAAAAATGCAACAACACGCCAAGTCATCCGCCACCATGCAAAAATATATAAACACAACTGGTCATCCTCAACAAGAATGCCCATTTTAGTACCTAATCCGCACTTGGCACTTGTCCAGTTTCGTAAGTCCAACGGCCGTTGGCTTTGAGAAATTAAGATATGCGACATGCGCCATGCAGCCAAGCTAAAGTATAGGCTGATTGCCCTGTATGTAACATTAGTAAGGTGAACGACCGTCGACAAAAAAACACATGCGACATACAAACACCAATTTTACACAGTAATGTTTGGAATGACGTACCGTAATTTCGGCGTCCACCTTCTTCGCAATTGTGAACCAGCCCTGTCGCGTGTTGTCCGGATGTCCTTCCCACTTGCCCTTCGTGACCTTTGCGACGCTCAGGTAGCACACGATTGCAGTTAAGGGTTCTCGGTCGTCTGGGTTCCAGAAGAAGCGTCGGGCGTCCGATCCGGAGGAGGAGCACCTCTCGAAGTATTTTACGTACATTACCCAGTTGCCTTTCTTAAAAACCTCGCCCCCCCCCCTGTATGTTTGTTTAAACACTCATCCTTGTCGAGTTGGTGGGCGACTCGAACAACTTTCGCCAACCAGTACGGGTGGTCGGGCACATGGTCCTTGTGCCCCCTCTCAGATGCGACTGCGACGGCCTCCCCCTCCTGCAAACCACGCCCCAACTCGTTTCTTGCCGTTTGAACGTGGTTCAGGCGGGTTCCCGGATATCGCGTGGGGTTCCGCGACTTACTCGCCTGGAGTTTTACAGTCCACGACGAGCTGCTCCAATCGTTTGGGCATGTCGTCCACTTGCCCTCTCGGCACTCCGCACAACTGAAGCATGAAAAACGCCTGAGCTTTACCACCTCGACCCGCTCGCCCTTTTTGTCCAGTCGCCACTGGTGTGCCGTGGAGATATCTCGGATCGGGCCTCGCTCCTTACCGGACGTGAGAATCTGCAATTGTAATTCCATGAAACAACATCACAGCACATTTCCCAACTCCAACGGCCGTTGGCACTCAACAATTATAAGATTTCCCAACTCCAACGGCCGTTGGCCCTTGGAAACTTTATATAAGTACATTTCTCAACTCCAACGGCCGTTGGCACTCAACAATTATACGATTTTCCAGCTCCAACGGCCGTTGGCCTTATGAAACTTCAAACTGCATCAAGGAAGCTGTCCTCTGTAAAGTGTAACCAGAGACAAATTATAGAACTGCACTTGACCACCAGAAAGCAACTGTCTTTACTTACGTTATCGAGAAGAAATGCCCGTCGAACCACGTCCGATTGTGCCGATGGTCGACTCGAGTCTTTGCCGGTTCTCCAATCCCGGTTCAGGTAGGCCACCAGTGCCTCCACCGTATTCAGGTTCCGATTGTCCTCCTGCATCTGCGCTCTTTTGAGGATGCTTTTGACCGTCCCCCCCTCCCCGTCCGACTCCCCCTTCCCATGTCCTGCACACGAGTAGTTCCACTCCAATGATTCCAAGTCGGGGTCGGCCTCGAGCAGGTCCGCAGCCATCGCCAACACATACCGGGATTGGAACTGCTCCTTACAGTTGTCGGACCAACTGATCCAGTTCCTCACCTCCACCCCCTCCTCCCTCAGCACGTTAAGGGTATTCTTCATCACGAACTCCAGGGTCTGGGCATTCCTCGGTACGTCCTTCCCCATGTAATCGTGCTTCACCCTTTTGATTTCCAGCGATACGGGATCACGGTACATCACGATCACCGGCATCAGGACGTAACTACTTGGGTACCAGTACTGCGCCTGCAACTGTTTCTGCAGGTGGTCCGAATAGTTCTCCGAGTAGTCCATCAGGACCACCACCGTTCCCAGCGGCATCACGTCAATGCACTCCTTGTAAGCGTGGTGCTGCCAGGCCCATGTATGGACGTGAATGGCGAATTCCGGGAAGCGCGCCGTAATGAGTTCATGGAGCTCCGAGAGGGTTGACTTGATGAGTTTTTGCTGCAGGTTCATTTGCGGCGCCACATCCTCCTCCTGCAACACAACACACCCGCGCACCATGGATTGACCGAAGAATGGAAGTCAGCAGCTGGGAATTTCCCAACGCCAACGGCCGTTGGAAGTATGAAAGTCTACATATATATATTCAACGATGCAAATATACATGCCCGCGCACCATGGATTGACCGAAGAATGGAAGTCAGCAGCTGGGAATTTCCCAACGCCAACGGCCGTTGGAAGTATGAAAGTCTACATATATATATTCAACGATGCAAATATACATGCTTACCGTCCCACGGGGCGCTGTGCCCTCCTTTATGAAGTCGAACCACGTGTACTTCTTTGTCCACCCCTTCATCTGGTCCGTCACGATGAACTCGGAAATCCCACACTCGTTGCACGTCCCTTCCAAGCAGTTCATTGGGACGTTAACGAACGGGCCGCCCGTCCTCCCCCCTCCTTGCCCCCCCTCCCCCCTCTCAGCCCTGTGGCAGGTGAAACGTCGAACGAAATCATGGGCATTGTCAGGCACGGAAGGGATACCCTCCCTCTCCTCGATCTCCAGCGTGCTCTTCAACTCCTTGACGCCTTTGGCGAAGGCAGAGAGCAGAGACTCGAAGACGACGTGCTTTTCGCATGCGCACAAGTCCCGGTCCTTCCACACGCCCTTTACGCACTTGGGCATGAACTCCACGAACTTCGTGTACCCCACCTTGTACCTTGTCCCGTCCGCAGTCGTCACGATACCTCCCTTGTACGGCGACGCGTCAGAACAGAACCGCTTGTAAATCGTTTCAAGCGAGTCCAAATAGTACCTTCCGCCCTGGGAGGAAATGAGGATCCTGGCGTTTCCCTTCCTTTCGAACTCATTGACCACGTCCTTATGGTTGGGAGACGCCCTCGTGTTTAGGTCTGACAACCAGTAACTCCCGACGATGTCTTTGACCTCCTCCGGAAACTTGTCCGACCGTAAAGCACGAGGGGGCGCCTTCAGGGCGGGAAGGTCGCCCCCCATCCTCATTCCCCTTGCGGTCTGGATATCCTTGGGCGTGACGTGAAGCAGCCGCGCGAGAGTGCAATGCCCTTGATTGTTCATGCCGTCCTTTCCCAAGCACATTGACAGCACAGCGCACTTCGCGTTCCTGTGCTCATCCGACTTGCCCAATTCCTGGAAACCTTGCACGATATTAGCGACAACCTCCTGAGCGAAGGACTCCGACGCCTTTCTTTTCAGCGCAGGGCGGTACTGTTTCCCCATAACCTTCACAACCGCACCTGGCAGCCGCTCAAGCGCCCTCAAGCCTACTGCAGTTTTCGTGTTTTCAGTCTTGTGATTGTTGTCCTTCAGCAAGTATTCCATTGCGCTGGCCATGTCGAGGGCAAGTTGGTTGCCCTTGATCTCGACGTACTTGAGACTTAGGTCTTTGTTGTGCGCTTCACCTGCATCCGCGCGCATACAGAATCCAGACGAAGTTTTGACTTTTTATCAAATTATTGCTTTCCAACAATTACCCAATTTGTAGGTCCCAACGGCCGTTGGACCCCTGAAAGTACGCCTGAAACACGCCAACACATGCATTTTCGACACCCAACGGCCGTTGGACCCCCGAAAGTGGGCCTGAAACACGCCAACACATGCATTTTCGACACCCAACGGCCGTTGGACCCCTGAAAGCGGGCCGAAAACACGCCAACACATGCATTTTCGACACCCAACGGCCGTTGGACCCCTGAAAGTGGGCCTGAAACACGCCAACACATGCATTTTCGACACCCAACGGCCGTTGGACCCCTGAAAGTACGCCTGAAACACGCCAACACATGCATTTTCGACACCCAACGGCCGTTGGACCCCTGAAAGCGGGCCGAAAACACGCCAACACATGCATTTTCTACACCCAACGGCCGTTGGACCCCTGAAAGTGGGCCTGAAACACGCCCTTTACATGCATTTTCGACACCCAACGGCCGTTGGACCCCTGAAAGCGGGCCGAAAACACGCCAACACATGCATTTTCGACGTCCAACGGCCGTTGGGCCCCTGAAAGCGGGCCGGAAACACGCTAACGCATGCATTTTAGACACCCAACGGCCGTTGGACCCCTGAAAGCGGGCCGAAAACTCGCCAACACCTGCATTTTTTACACGCCAGGATGTGAATTTCCGAATCCCAACGCACTTTTTATAACCTTAACGACCGTTGGAACCCAGAAATTCGACTGAAATGTTTCCATAACACACGTAACAACAAATTTGGTGGTCAACAACCCCGTAAATCCGTAACCCTGCACGCACCTCTTGCCGCCATAGCTCTTGTTCGCAGCAGGTGGGCCCTGAAGACGCCTTTTGGTCTTGCACCTGTTGGTTACAATTGCATGGCATACCAGCAATATATTGCACATAGCATTGTATTTCACACAATTATTATATTCATGCCACAAATAATAATAATAATTGTATTAAACATAGGGGGGCAGGTTGCATATTCGTTTCATTGCAGTCTAATATCAACATATTAAAAATTTCCATGCCCATAAACATTTTTGATATAGCTATTAGGTTGCTTATTATATTAAATCTTACCAGCCGTGTAGTGGTTTGCGGATTGCTTTATAGGCTTGCCACACCAACCCAAAAAAAAATGTTACGACGGGAGTTGAACCCGGGCCTACTAGACGTGTTCACGAGGTACTACGAGGATCAGCCAAGAATCTGTCCCGTACCGGTGTGGTTCACCAGTTCCGCACACTAGCATGGTCTCCGCGTCGCGCTCGTTCATTAAATTTCGGAGAAATTTTGCCTGCTTATATACGTTTTTGAAGCCCCTCGGCGTCGCGCCGTGAAAAGCTTCCTCCGCCAGGCGTCCAATCAGGTAGCAGGAATGTGAAAAAATGGGCTCGAGCTGTGTGCAGCGCCGCGTCCATGTGGCGCCACACGGCGTCAGGAGTCGGCGTGGCGCCATATATGGCGCTGCGAATTCCCTACCGTGTGGTCTGCAGCGCCACGTCACAGTTGCGACTGCAAGTATTTTTCAGCGCGGCGCCGTCCCGGCGCCGCGCCATATCGTTTGGCGCGTCAATTTTTTTCCCGCGCGCGGCGCCTTTTAGGCGCCGCGCCATTCCATTTGCGCGTCGGCATACCAGCACCAGGGAATTTGAATTTGCTGGTGCTGCGTTGGCGCTTTCCAGCCTCCCTGGAAGACCGACACCGTGGATGCACCTTGCACCCGAGCATCAACGGCGGGTATTCGCGACATCGGCCGAAAGTGACAACGATATTAGCAACCCGACAGCCATATTCAACTGAGCAACGCCATTGTCGACACACACGGTTAAGAAAGAGGTGAGCAATGGCGGTGGATGTACATGGATGCTTTTGACAGATAGTGGTTTTATGATTGGCGTAATCGGCCAGATAATTTTGTCGCTTTTTTGGTGTCGTGGTGCCGGTCGCTGACGGGGAAATGAATGGGTTTTTTTGGTGGTTCTCGTTTGGTTGCAGGGTTCTCGTTTGCTATCAGTTTTCTTTTTGCCGCCACCGCTGCCCCCGAAGGACAAGGATAAAAAATAAGAAACATCTATAAAAAGGTACGACGCGTGGTGTGTTGCGTGCTTTTTTTCTTGGTTTTCTCGCTCCCTTGCAGCTCAGGTTTGCTGGCACATGTATTTATGCATGCCAGATAACACAGGCTGTGTGTCTGACTTTTTTTCTTCCCTGTCATATGCGGTCCGCCTCTCTTTTTTCGTGTTTTGTTTTTTGTTCGTATCTTCTACGGTACAACGCGACATGTTCACGGCGTCATCTGCGCGGTGTCACTAGCTTCATTTTTGCCGCCACCGCCGCCCCCGGCCGGCCCCATTAAAAAAAAGAAACATCTATCTATAAAAGGTACAAAGCGTGGTGTGTTGCGTGCTTTTTTTCTTGGTTTTCTCGCTCCCTTGCAGCTCAGGTTTGCTGGCACATGTATTTTTGCATGCCGGCACCACACCACATGTATTTATGCATGCCAGATAACACAGGCTGTGTGTCTGACTTTTTTTCTTCCCTGTCACATGCGGTCCGCCTCTCTTTTTTCGTGTTTTGTTTTTTGTTCGTATCTTCTACGGTACAACGCGACATGTTCACGGCGTCATCTGCGCGGTGTCACTAGCTTCATTTTTGCCGCCACCGCCGCCCCCGGCCGCCCCCATTAAAAAAAAGAAACATCGATCTATAAAAGGTACGACGCGTGGTGTGTTGCGTGCTTTTTTTCTTGGTTTTCTCGCTCCCTTGCAGCTCAGGTTTGCTGGCACATGTATTTATGCATGCCGGCACCACACCACATGTATTTATGCATGCCAGATATCACAGGCTGTGTGTCTGACTTTTTTTTGTCCCTGTCATATGCGGTCCGCCTCTCTTTTTTCGTGTTTTGTTTTTTGTTCGTATCTTCTACGGTACAACGCGACATGTTCACGGCGTCATCTGCGCGGTGTCACTAGCTTCAGTTTTGCCGCCACCGCCGCCCCCGGCCGGCCCCATAAAAAAAAAAGAAACATCTATAAAAAGGTACGACGCGTGGTGTGTTGCGTGCTTTTTTTCATGGTTCACCCCACTACACCCATCCATGCATGCCAGCACCCCATGACACCCATCCACGCATGCCAGCACCCCATGACACCCATCCATGCATGCCAGCACCCCATGACATCCATCCATGCATGCCAGCACCCCATGACACCCATCCATGCATGCCAGCACCCCATGACACCCATCCATGCATGCCAGCACCCCATGACACCCATCCATGCATGCCAGCACCCCATGACACCCATCCACGCATGCCAGCACCCCACTACACCCATCCATGCATGCCAGCACCACACCACATGTATTTATGCATGCCAGCACCCCCCTAGGTATTTATGCATGCCAGCACCCCCCCTAGGTATTTATGCATGCCAGCACCCCCCCTAGGTATTTATGCATGCCAGCACCCCCTCTAGGTATTTATGCATGCCAGCACCCCCCCTAGGTATTTATGCATGCCAGCACCCCCCACATGTATTTATGCATGCCAGCCCCCCCCCTAGGTATTTATGCATGCCAGCACCCCCCCTCGGTATTTATGCATGCCAGCACCCCCCTAGGTATTTATGCATGCCAGCACCCCCCCGACGTATTTATGCTTGCCAGCACCCCCCTAGGTATTTATGCATGCCAGCCCCCCCTAGGTATTTATGCATGCCAGCACCCCCCCTAGGTATTTATGCATGCCAGCACCCCCCCATAGGTATTTATGCATGCCAGCACCCCCCCTAGGTATTTATGCATGCCAGCACCCCCCCTAGGTATTTATGCATGCCAGCACCCCCCTAGGTATTTATGCATGCCAGCACCCCCCCTAGGTATTTATGCATGCCAGCACCCCCCTAGGTATTTATGCATGCCAGCACCCCCCCTAGGTATTTATGCATGCCAGCACCCCCCCTAGGTATTTATGCATGCCAGCACCCCCCCTAGGTATTTATTCATGCCAGCATCCCCCCCTCGGTATTTATGCATGCCAGCACCCCCCCTCGGTATTTATGCATGCCAGCACCCCCCCTAGGTATTTATGCATGCCAGCACCCCCCACATGTATTTATGCATGCCAGCACCCCCCCTAGGTATTTATGCATGCCAGCATCCCCCCCTCGGTATTTATGCATGCCAGCACCCCCTCTAGGTATTTATGCATGCCAGCCCCCCCCCTAGGTATTTATGCATGCCAGCACCCCACCCGACGTATTTATGCATGCCAGCACCCCCCACATGTTTTTATGCATGCCAGCACCCCCCCTAGGTATTTATGCATGCCAGCACCCCCCCTCGGTATTTATGCATGCCAGCACCCCCTCTAGGTATTTATGCATGCCAGCACCCCCCCTAGGTATTTATGCATGCCAGCACCCCCCCTAGGTATTTATGCATGCCAGCACCCCCCCTAGGTATTTATGCATGCCAGCACCCCCCCTAGGTATTTATGCATGCCAGCACCCCCCTAGGTATTTATGCATGCCAGCACCCCCCCTAGGTATTTATGCATGCCAGCACCCCCCTAGGTATTTATGCATGCCAGCACCCCCCCTAGGTATTTATGCATGCCAGCACCCCCCCTAGGTATTTATGCATGCCAGCACCCCCCCTAGGTATTTATTCATGCCAGCATCCCCCCTCGGTATTTATGCATGCCAGCACCCCCCTCGGTATTTATGCATGCCAGCACCCCCCCTAGGTATTTATGCATGCCAGCACCCCCCACATGTATTTATGCATGCCAGCACCCCCCCCTAGGTATTTATGCATGCCAGCATCCCCCCCTCGGTATTTATGCATGCCAGCACCCCCTCTAGGTATTTATGCATGCCAGCCCCCCCCCCTAGGTATTTATGCATGCCAGCACCCCACCCGACGTATTTATGCTTGCCAGCACCCCCCCTAGGTATTTATGCATGCCAGCACCCCCCCTAGGTATTTATGCATGCCAGCACCCCCCCTAGGTATTTATGCATGCCAGCACCCCCCCCTAGGTATTTATGCATGCCAGCACCCCCTCTAGGTATTTATGCATGCCAGCACCCCCCCTAGGTATTTATGCATGCCAGCACCCCCCCTAGGTATTTATGCATGCCAGCACCCCCCCTAGGTATTTATGCATGCCAGCACCCCCCTAGGTATTTATGCATGCCAGCACCCCCCCTAGGTATTTATGCATGCCAGCACCCCCCTAGGTATTTATGCATGCCAGCACCCCCCCTAGGTATTTATGCATGCCAGCACCCCCCCTAGGTATTTATGCATGCCAGCACCCCCCCTAGGTATTTATTCATGCCAGCATCCCCCCTCGGTATTTATGCATGCCAGCACCCCCCTAGGTATTTATGCATGCCAGCACCCCCCCTAGGTATTTATTCATGCCAGCATCCCCCCCTCGGTATTTATGCATGCCAGCACCCCCCTCGGTATTTATGCATGCCAGCACCCCCCCTAGGTATTTATGCATGCCAGCACCCCCCCGGTATTTATGCATGCCAGCACCCCCCCTAGGTATTTATGCATGCCAGCACCCCCCTCGGTATTTATGCATGCCAGCACCCCCTAGGTATTTATGCATGCCAGCACCCCCCCTAGGTATTTATGCATGCCAGCACCCCCCCTAGGTATTTATGCATGCCAGCACCCCCCTAGGTATTTATGCATGCCAGCCCCCCCCCTAGGTATTTATGCATGCCAGCACCCCACCGACGTATTTATGCATGCCAGCACCCCCCTAGGTATTTATGCATGCCAGCACCCCCCCTAGGTATTTATGCATGCCAGCACCCCCCCTAGGTATTTATGCATGCCAGCACCCCCCCTAGGTATTTATGCATGCCAGCACCCCCTAGGTATTTATGCATGCCAGCACCCCCCCCTAGGTATTTATGCATGCCAGCACCCCCCTAGGTATTTATGCATGCCAGCACCCCCCTAGGTATTTATGCATGCCAGCACCCCCCCTAGGTATTTATGCATGCCAGCACCCCCCCTAGGTATTTATGCATGCCAGCACCCCCCTAGGTATTTATGCATGCCAGCACCCCCCTAGGTATTTATGCATGCCAGCACCCCCCTAGGTATTTATGCATGCCAGCACCCCCCTAGGTATTTATGCATGCCAGCACCCCCCCTCGGTATTTATGCATGCCAGCACCCCCCTCGGTATTTATGCATGCCAGCACCCCCCCTAGGTATTTATGCATGCCAGCACCCCCCTAGGTATTTATGCATGCCAGCACCCCCCCTAGGTATTTATGCATGCCAGCACCCCCCCTAGGTATTTATGCATGCCAGCACCCCCAGGTATTTATGCATGCCAGCACCCCCCCTAGGTATTTATGCATGCCAGCACCCCCCCTCGGTATTTATGCATGCCAGCACCCCCTAGGTATTTATGCATGCCAGCCCCCCCCTAGGTATTTATGCATGCCAGCACCCCCCACGTATTTATGCATGCCAGCACCCCCCTAGGTATTTATGCATGCCAGCACCCCCCCTAGGTATTTATGCATGCCAGCACCCCCTATTTATGCATGCCAGCACCCCCCCTAGGTATTTATGCATGCCAGCACCCCCCCTCGGTATTTATGCATGCCAGCACCCCCCCGATTTTATGCTGCCAGCACCCCCGTATTTATGCATGCCAGCACCCCCCCTAGGTATTTATGCATGCCAGCACCCCCCCTGGTATTTATGCATGCCAGCACCCCCCACGTATTTATGCTGCCAGCACCCCCCCTCGGTATTTATGCATGCCAGCACCCCCCTAGGTATTTATGCATGCCAGCCCCCCCCCTAGGTATTTATGCATGCCAGCACCCCCCCTAGGTATTTATGCATGCCAGCACCCCCCATGTATTTATGCATGCCAGCCCCCCCCTAGGTATTTATGCATGCCAGCACCCCCCCTCGGTATTTATGCATGCCAGCACCCCCTCTAGGTATTTATGCATGCCAGCACCCCCCCTAGGTATTTATGCATGCCAGCACCCCCCCGGTATTTATGCATGCCAGCACCCCTAGGTATTTATGCATGCCAGCCCCCCCCCTAGGTATTTATGCATGCCAGCACCCCCCGACGTATTTATGCTGCCAGCACCCCCCCTAGGTATTTATGCATGCCAGCACCCCCCCTAGGTATTTATGCATGCCAGCACCCCCCTAGGTATTTATGCATGCCAGCACCCCCCCTAGGTATTTATGCATGCCAGCACCCCCTCTAGGTATTTATGCATGCCAGCACCCCCCCTAGGTATTTATGCATGCCAGCACCCCCCTAGGTATTTATGCATGCCAGCACCCCCCCTAGGTATTTATGCATGCCAGCACCCCCCCTAGGTATTTATGCATGCCAGCACCCCCCCTAGGTATTTATGCATGCCAGCACCCCCCCTAGGTATTTATGCATGCCAGCACCCCCCCTAGGTATTTATGCATGCCAGCACCCCCCTAGGTATTTATGCATGCCAGCACCCCCCCTAGGTATTTATGCATGCCAGCACCCCCCTCGGTATTTATGCATGCCAGCACCCCCCCTCGGTATTTATGCATGCCAGCACCCCCCCTCGGTATTTATGCATGCCAGCACCCCCCCTCGGTATTTATGCATGCCAGCACCCCCCCTAGGTATTTATGCATGCCAGCACCCCCCTAGGTATTTATGCATGCCAGCACCCCCCTAGGTATTTATGCATGCCAGCACCCCCCTAGGTATTTATGCATGCCAGCACCCCCCCTCGGTATTTATGCATGCCAGCACCCCCCTAGGTATTTATGCATGCCAGCACCCCCCCTAGGTATTTATGCATGCCAGCACCAGTATTTATGCATGCCAGCACCCCCCTAGGTATTTATGCATGCCAGCACCCCCGGTATTTATGCATGCCAGCACCCTAGGTATTTATGCATGCCAGCACCCCCCCTAGGTATTTATGCATGCCAGCACCCCCCCGGTATTTATGCATGCCAGCACCCCCCCTAGGTATTTATGCATGCCAGCACCCCCCTAGGTATTTATGCATGCCAGCACCCCCCTAGGTATTTATGCATGCCAGCACCCCCCTAGGTATTTATGCATGCCAGCACCCCCCTAGGTATTTATGCATGCCAGCACCCCCCTAGGTATTTATGCATGCCAGCACCCCCCTAGGTATTTATGCATGCCAGCACCCCCCTAGGTATTTATGCATGCCAGCACCCCCCTAGGTATTTATGCATGCCAGCACCCCCCTAGGTATTTATGCATGCCAGCACCCCCTAGGTATTTATGCATGCCAGCACCCCCCTAGGTATTTATGCATGCCAGCACCCCCCTATTTTATGCATGCCAGCACCCCCCTAGTTTTATGCATGCCAGCACCCCCCTCGGTATTTATGCATGCCAGCACCCCCCCCTCGTATTTATGCATGCCAGCACCCCCCCTAGGTATTATGCATGCCAGCAACCCCCCTAGGTATTATGCATGCCAGCACCCTCGGTATTTATGCATGCCAACCCCCCCTATTATTATGCATGCCAGCACCCCCATGTATTTATGCATGCCAGCACCCCCCCC
>RPFO01000115.1:1500323-1658067 GCA_009746045.1 Mesostigma viride | reverse complement strand
GGTGAAGTTAATAAAGTTACATCGTGGCACGTCACTATAGCATCAAGTTGCATCATTGTGCATAAAGTAGTTTAGCACTGAGTTGGCATGCCAACACCAGGTACACTAAATAAATTAAAACCAGAATTGATAAACAACCCAGTATCCAAATACAGTATCCATATATATGCAGGTCGTACTACAGGTACAGCCACGGCTGCCACGCGGCTTCTGCAGCGATCACGCTCTTTCTCCTAGACAATTGCTCTACTGGTCCCTACAGGTCGGTCGACTTGGACCATGATGCGTCAAGAACAGTTAATTGACCGACTTAAACAAGATGTTTGTCTACATGCAGCTGTCTGCACCTAACTAACGCGAAACCGCGTGCTACCAAATATAGGGGCAAATGCATGAGTAACACATGTCAACGCACAACCGGTGGAAATCACGCGATACCAACCGCGGCAACAGTGGTGTGAACATAGCGGGCACTGACATGCAAAAAAGCACCAGCAGCGGCATCAGTAGCAAATTGTAGTAGCGGAACAATAGCCACTACATCAATGCAACAACACATCAGCCCAGCAACACAGCAGCAGCATGACCGTAGCACAGCAGCAGCACAACTGTAGCACATCAACACGGCCGCATAGCAGGAGCACAAGTCAGCGCAGCAGCAACTTAGTATGCCGATTCCTGAATTTCCTATCAGTGGACTATAGTCCATTGATAGGAAATTCACTAATAGGCAGTACTAGCTCAGCAGCACGGCAGCAATGCAGCAGCAGTGCATCAACACAGCAGCACGACAGCAATACATCAGCGGCACGGCAGCAATGCAGCAACACATCAGCACAATAGCACAGCAGCAGTACGGCAGCAATGCAGCAGCAATAGCATGGCAGCACAGCAGCAGCAGCAGCACATGAGCAGCTCAATGACAACAACGCTGCTTGCGCTTCAGCAGTCGTCGTCGTCGTCATCGTCATCGGCAAGGATGAGCGCTCGCTTCCGACGCCGGGAGGCGCCTGCGTTGTTGTTCTCCGCCACAACGTCGCTGGGTGGAACCATCTCGCGCAATCGAGCCTCGGCCAGGGTGATATCCGGCGCTTGCAACGCAGGGACGACCACACCGGGGCACCCGCAGATCTGTGCCTCCAGCTCGTGGAGAGGCACGCAAGAAACCGCGTCCTCCTCCCAACGGGCACCCCAGTACATGGCTACCATGTCGTTTTGCGTGTCGACAACAGCGACACGACCATGGTACCTGCCGTCCCGGCTTTCGGTGCGACCGTCCGCGGATGTCACACGCTCCGACGCCCAATGACACACGACTTGCCCTACGAGGTTGCGGCTGCCACTCTTGACCTGCAGCGTTACGCCTTCCCAGCATGCCTTCGCCATGCCGACGATGCCCTTCGAGCATTCAGCATCTTGCCACTTCACGACCGGGTGTTCCGCGTCATAGGGCACCTCCTTCAGCGCCTTTAGGCACTCCTTGGTGAGCTTTTCGTTCGCACCCAAGGAGACTCCATGGGGCGGCTGACCTCGCTTGCCCACCACTTGTGTCAAGACGAGGTCTGAGGCGGTGATGATCACCGTGTGCGCCGCAGTGGTTGGCGGATGGGGCCATTGCGCAATGTCTGTATTCCACGGGTGCCACGTGTCATGCAAATGCTTAGCGCGGTATACAAAGAGCTCAATAGAAGGTTGGCCGCCATCCTCCTTCGCAACCACCTCCTTGATGATGCCAACGAGGACTGGAGTCCACGTGAGCTTCGAGTTGCAGAGAATACCAGCTGAAGGGTGCCAGTATAGAACAGCGGAGCCTTTCTCAACGCCTTGCATGCGCTTCAAGTAAGCGACCTTGGCTGCCATGGCCCTGTCTTCTGCCGCCCATTCCTGCTGTGTGTGGCCATCATGACGAACTCGGTCTACCAGCGGGGTGACGCGCACCGCCTCTGCGTCGACCAACGCCATGAAGTGCTCTTCTTGCGTCGGTGGTGGTTCAGGCGCTGCATCGTGCTCACGCAGGGCGGAGATGTCCGCGCGAGATGGCCACGGCAAAGGGCGCCACTCCTCAGGCACCTCCTCAGGGGCATGTGGGACTTGACTTGCGAAAAAAGGCCTTGTTTGGCTTGATGGTGTCGGGCGGAAAGTACCACTGCCAGATGCCATGGGGCAACTTCTCGACCCTTGTTTTGATCGACTCCAGCTCCTTCCCCAGAAACTCCATGTTCAATGGTGCGAAGGCTGGGGTGTCCTGCAACATCGGAATGCGGTCTGGATCCACAAGTCGGACGCCAAACAGCGGCCGCCCCTCCGCATCAAACCTGTATGGCTGTGTCATCGCCTTCCCGCACCGTGGCGCGCCTTCCTGTCGAGTCCCCGCGGGCTGCCACGGCGTCTTTTGGGACTCCGTGGTCCGGTAGGACAACCAGGTCTCTGTGTTGCCCTGTACCTGGAAGAAGACGGCGTGGTGCACCTTCATTGAGCGACCGCGTTTTTCAGGCACCGGCTGTGCCGCTCCGCCGCTCCGCCGCTCCGCCGCCCGCCGGCTGCGCCGCCGGCCCGCCGCGCGCCGGCTGCCCCGCCCCGTAGCCCGTCGACAGGCTGCCCCGCCCCGCCGCATGCCAGCTGCGCCGGCCCGCCGCCCACGCGCGCCGGCAGCGCCGTTGGCCCCCGCGCGCCGACGGCCCTGCCCCGCCGCCCGTTGACAGCCCCGCCCCGCCGCATGCCAGCTGCGCCGGCCCGCCGCCCATGCGCGCCGGCAGCGCCGCTGGCCCCCGCGCGCCGACGGCCCTGCCCCGCCGCCCGTCGACTGCCCCGCCCCGCCGCCCGTCGACAGCCCTGCCCCGCCGCATGCAGGCTGCGCCGCCGCTGCCACCTCGCTGCGCGCTGGCTGCGCCACCTCGCCGCCCGCCGACGGCGCCGCCCCGCCGCGCACCGGCTGCCCCGCCCCGCCGCCTGTCGACTGCCCCGCCCCGCCGCATGCCAGCTGCGCCGGCCCGCCGCCCACGCGCGCCGGCAGCGCCGCTGGCCCCCGCGCGCTGACGGCCCTGCCCCGCCGCCCGTCGACTGCCCCGCCCCGCCGCCCGTCGACAGCCCCGACCCACCGCATGCCAGGTGCGCCGGCCCGCCGCCCGCGCGCGCCGGCAGCGCCGCTGGCCCCCCGCGCGCCGACGGCCCTGCCCCGCCGCCCGTCAACAGCCCTGCCCCGACGCCCGTCGACAGCCCCGCCCCGCCGCATGCCAGCTGCGCCGGCCCGCTGCCCACGCGCGCCGGCAGCGCCGCTGGCCCTGCCCCGCCGCCCGTCGACTGCCCCGCCCCGCCGCCCGTCGACAGCCCTGCCCCGCCGCATGCCAGGTGCGCCGGCCCGCCGCCCGCGCGCACCGGCAGCGCCGCTGGCCCCCGCGCGCCGACGGCCCTGCCCCGCCGCCCGTCGACAGCCCCGCCCCGCCGCATGCCAGCTGCGCCGGCCGGCCGCCCATGCGCGCCATGCGCTTCGCAGGTCCATTGGGATCATGAGGCCTGCGCAGAATCTCACCTCGGAGGCCCGTGCTACTTCTAGTAAGATGCTTGCATTTTCAATGCGTCACCTATATGCAGGCATAGAGGGTGGTACATGGCGCTAGACTCATCAAGGGATAGGAGCCATGCCCTCAGCAATTACTCACCTCCTGGCCCTTGCTGTTGCGGTCTCGGATGAAGATGATGGTCTACACGCCGCCGCATGCAAACAAGGAATGAGAGACAAAGCCGTGCGAGGCCAATATGGGCACAGTGAGAGAAACAAGTCGACGCGAACCTACATCACGAGTGTCAGCGAAGGGGACCCATGGGAGAAGTCTCCCTCCCATGGTATCATTCACGGACACACGCAGCGGCCATGGGAACAGCCAAAACAGCAGGTTCACACACGCAAGGGCAACGACCTGCAGTGCCTGACCAGCATGTCGGTCAGTTGTGATTGGCAAGGCAGAGCCACACACACCAGGTACACGCTGCATGGGCAGGGAAGACGCTCTTACATGAGAAAAAGCGAGGAAACGTGCGCGAGAAGGATATTAAGAGCGATCCGCGCTAGAAGGATGCTACAATAGCATCATATATTCAAGAATTAGCAAAGAAAGATGTAGAAAAGAGACAAAAGAAAGAAATACGAGAGAAAGCAAAGACAGGGAGCTGCCAAACAGGGCAGACAAAAGGTTACGAGCGGCAAGAGTTGTGAACGCTGCACTTGATTGCTTTCTCTGACTTGTCAACTGCGAAGAGTGACTGACTTACCTCTCTGGAAATGGTATGCTCAGCATCCCATGGTAATGAAATGGTGAGCTATGCTGTCAGACATGCCTATATAACATAGCTACCCTAGGGTCCTAATACAAAACTAGAAATCAAACCATACCGTGAGTTTCCCGGCTCGCACGGCCTCCTCCCTTTGTGCCGACGCCTGCAAACACAACGGGCCGTGGAGGAGGGTGGAAAGGTGGGCAAGTGTGGAGGAGTTTGGGGGGGACCGGGTTGAGCAGCGGTGGGGGAAAGATGTGCCGGTCATGATGTTGTCAACTACAGCTGTTGTATCGTGATTCACCTTCAATAAGTCTACTGTTCTACATCCGGTGGTGGATGGACACAAGCAATAAAGGCCCCGCCCACAACTCAGATTTCTTTAGAAAATCTACTGATCTACATTCGATGGCGCCTTCACAGAAGCAGGAAACTCCGCCCACCGGTCAAATGTGACGCCCAACAAAGCCCCAACTTATTTCTTCAAGAAGTATACTGTTTTACATCCGGTAGTGCTTGGACAGAAGCAATATGTAAAGCCCGCCCACAAATCGGATTTCTTTACGAAAAACCTGTTTTACATTCGATGGGGTCTTGACAGATTCAAGCAGCAATACTCGTTTCTACCTGCGTGCGACTGCAGCGGCCGAGTGCTGCAACTTGCCTTCACGTCCCAGTCTTCACGTGTCAGTCCTGGTCTTCACGTCTTCACGTCTTCACGTCTTCACGTCTTCACGTCTTCACGTCTTCACGTCTTCACGACTTCACCTGAACTTGCGGCGTATCGTATCTTTGATACCTTGCATGCACGTCTTCACGTCTTCACGTCTTCACCGCGTCTTCACCTGTCTTCACCACGTCTTCACGTCTTCGCGTCTTCACGTCTTCACGGCTTCACCTGAACACCTGAACTTCACCTGAACTTGCCGTATCGTGTCTTCACGTCTTCACGTCTTCACGTCTTCACCGCGTCTTCACCTGTCTTCACCACGTCTTCACGGCTTCACGGCTTCACGTCTTCACGGCTTCACCTGAACACCTGAACTTCACCTGAACTTGCCGTATCGTGTCTTCACGTCTTCACGTCTTCACGTCTTCACGTCTTCACGTCTTCACGTCTTCACCGCGTCTTCACCTGTCTTCACCACGTCTTCACGTCTTCGCGTCTTCACGTCTTCACGGCTTCACCTGAACACCTGAACTTCACCTGAACTTGCCGTATCGTGTCTTCACGTCTTCACGTCTTCACGTCTTCACGTCTTCACCGCGTCTTCACCTGTCTTCACCACGTCTTCACGGCTTCACGGCTTCACGTCTTCACGGCTTCACCTGAACACCTGAACTTCACCTGAACTTGCCGTATCGTGTCTTCACGTCTTCACGTCTTCACGTCTTCACGTCTTCACGTCTTCACCGCGTCTTCACCTGTCTTCACCACGTCTTCACGGCTTCACGGCTTCACGTCTTCACGGCTTCACCTGAACACCTGAACTTCACCTGAACTTGCCGTATCGTGTCTTCACGTCTTCACGTCTTCACGTCTTCACGTCTTCACGTCTTCACCGCGTCTTCACCTGTCTTCACCACGTCTTCACGGCCTCACGGCTTCACGTCTTCACGGCTTCACCTGAACACCTGAACTTCACCTGAACTTGCCGTATCGTGTCTTCACGTCTTCACGTCTTCACGTCTTCACGTCTTCACGTCTTCACCGCGTCACGGCTTCACGGCTTCACGTCTTCACGGCTTCACCTGAACACCTGAACTTCACCTGAACTTGCCGTATCGTGTCTTCACGTCTTCACGTCTTCACGTCTTCACGTCTTCACCGCGTCTTCACCTGTCTTCACCACGTCTTCACGGCTTCACCTGAACACCTGAACTTTGCGTATCGTATCTTTCATACATTGCATCATTTGCATGCCTTGGAGCTGCACGTCTTCAAGCAGTGTCACCCAGTTCCCGCTTGATTCAAATGCACTTCGCGCTTGAATTCGTGACTTCGCCCCGCTCAAGGTGGAAAGAATGATGGGCACTAGCCACGGGAACTATGCCCGATGCTGATAGCCGAAGCGATGACATGGACGAATTGATTGATTTGTGTTATGCCGGGGACGATTGTAGAAAATGGGTGCTAGGAAAGAAATCTGGTGCCATGAAAGTAGATTTTTTGGCCGGTGCAAACCACCAATGCGCCGGCCGATGTGGCAAGGTCCTGCACGGCAGCCAGAGCGCACCCAGCCAGAGCGTACCCAGCCGCTGCCGCCGCCGACCCCCGTACTGGTGGGCGTGGAACAGACGATGAGAGAGATGCAACGAGCTATGGAGAACCAAAGCAAGAAGGTTGAAGAGCTTGGTTTGCAGCTGCGTCAAGAGGTGCAGAAACAAGTGGTCCAGCTGGAGCAGCAGCAGCAGCAGCAGCAGCAGCAGCAGCAACTGCAGCAGCAACTGCAGCAGCAACTGCAGCAACAACTGCAGCAGCAGCAGCAGCAGCAGCAGCAGCAGCAGCAGCAGCAGCAGCAGCAGCAGCAGCAGCAGCAGCGCTTCAGTTCCCGCAGGCAGCGTCGGCAATGTCGCAGTTTCCACAGGCATTGTCGGCACTGCAGCAGTTTTCGCAGGGACCGTCGGCAGCAGAGCAGTTCCCGCAGGGATCATCGGTGGTGCAGCAGTTCTTTGTGAGTCATTCGTGTAGTGTTGAGTGGGTGGGGTGGGGGGGTGTGTGTGGGGGGGGGGTGTAGGGGGGGTTTGACTGTGTGACTGCGTGGCTGCTTGGCTGGAAAGGAGGGTGCGTGGCTGTGTGGCTGCGTGGCTGCGCTGCTGCGTGGCTGCGTGGCTGCGTGGCTGCGTGGCTGCGTGGCTGCGCTGCTGCGTGGCTGCGTGGCTGCGTGGCTGTGTGGCTGCGTGGCTGCGCTGCTGCGTGGCTGCGTGGCTGCGCTGCTGCGTGGCTGCGTGGCTGGAAAGGAGGGTGCGTGGCTGTGTGGCTGCGTGGCTGCGCTGCTGCGTGGCTGCGTGGCTGCTTGGCTGGAAAGGAGGGTGCGTGGCTGTGTGGCTGCGTGGCTGCGCTGCTGCGTGGCTGCGTGGCTGCGTGGCTGCGTGGCTGCGTGGCTGCGTGGCTGCGTGGCTGCGTGGCTGCGTGGCTGCGTGGCTGGAAAGGAGGGTGCGTGGCTGTGTGGCTGCGTGGCTGCGCTGCTGCGTGGCTGCGTGGCTGCGTGGCTGCGCTGCTGCGCTGCTGCGTGGCTGCGTGGCTGGAAAGGAGGGTGCGTGGCTGTGTGGCTGCGTGGCTGCGCTGCTGCGTGGCTGCGTGGCTGCTTGGCTGGAAAGGAGGGTGCGTGGCTGTGTGGCTGCGTGGCTGCGCTGCTGCGTGGCTGCGTGGCTGCGTGGCTGCGTGGCTGCGTGGCTGCGTGGCTGCGTGGCTGCGTGGCTGCGTGGCTGGAAAGGAGGGTGCGTGGCTGTGTGGCTGCGTGGCTGCGCTGCTGCGTGGCTGCGTGGCTGCGTGGCTGCGCTGCTGCGTGGCTGCGTGGCTGTGTGGCTGCGTGGCTGCGCTGCTGCGTGGCTGCGTGGCTGCGTGGCTGCGTGGCTGCTTGGCTGGAAAGGAGGGTGCGTGGCTGTGTGGCTGCGTGGCTGCGCTGCTGCGTGGCTGCGTGGCTGCGTGGCTGGAAAGGAGGGTGCGTGGCTGTGTGGCTGCGTGGCTGCGCTGCTGCGTGGCTGCGTGGCTGCGTGGCTGCGTGGCTGCTTGGCTGGAAAGGAGGGTGCGTGGCTGTGTGGCTGCGTGTAGCTGCGCTGCTGCGTGGCTGCGTGGCTGCGTGGCTGCGTGGCTGCGTGGCTGCGTGGCTGCGTGGCTGGAAAGGAGGGTGCGTGGCTGTGTGGCTGCGTGGCTGCGCTGCTGCGTGGCTGCGTGGCTGCGTGGCTGCGTGGCTGGCTGGGGGGGGGGGGGGTGCCGGGTGCGTGGATGCGTGGATGTGTGGCTGGGTGGGTGCGTCACTGCGTGGCTGGCTGGCTCTGTGGCTGCGTGGGCGGCTGGATGGCCGGGTCAGCGTGGCTTCGTGTTCAATGGGATGCTAATATGTTGTTGCCTTTGGATGCCACAGTTCATGGATTCTTTTGTTCACATGCAGGTGCTGCCGTCTTCCCCATCGACGTCGTCAAGACCGATGTCGCCAAGAAGGATGATGCAATCACTCTCGGCCATGTTTAACTCATGTGGGCCTTCATGGCCATACGGGAAATATTATTGAATCAGTTCTTTGACACTGAGTTGGCACTACGCAACACCTTTGATGCACATGAGTGCAGGGCGCATGTGTTGAAACCATGCAACCATGGCGATCCCTCAAAAAGTTTGGTTATGTAATAAGTGACACAATTATTCCGGACGTATGATGGCCCAACGTCCTGTAAGGTTGAGTTGTCTTGGAGGAGGAGCGTGATGACCGCGGAAGCCGCGTGGGTGTCTGTAGTGCTATATCTTGAAGATGTACGGTCTTGGAAGAGTTATGGTCTTGGAATCATATAATAATGAACTTGGAATAAAGTTGCGGGCAGCCTTCAATTGGCATATGTTGTCTCATTGATGTTGTCTCATTGCGTTAATGGGTCAATTGTCTTAGTTTATATAATGTATATCTTGGGAAACTCATTGCTTCAATAAAATGCATGCTAGGCGCAATCAACCCCCACAAACACATCTGAAAACTGCACAGTGCATCAAATGTATCCTAGACAAAAAAATGTATCCTAATCCGGTAAAACCACCCTAATGCCAAGCTAATTGTACACACTTATATTGGCTAGCAATACCAATTACAAATGGATAATTGCCCCGGGCTCAATGTGTAGGCGTATTCGCACTTATCATTCATTAAACCAAGAGGACGAGACTCTCGTCCTCGGACCAATTTAACCTAGGGTGATTGCGGCGCAGATACACGCCAATTTCCCTAGAACAATCCAAGTCACTCATTCCACGTAGGATCCGGGCCGACATCGACCCTCAACTATAGGATCCACGCCTAGAACTACGGACGGACTCAGAACTGGCGCGCCGCCACGGCACCGGCCCCTAAAAGGACAACCTAGGACCAAAATAACTAGTCCAATTCACACAATGGCCAAGGTCCATAAAACCCAAATACAATAGACCAAACAGCCTTAGTAATTTATTCCATTGTTACGTCCGACCAAAAGGGCTGGGACGTAACATCGCCTTGGGGCATGATAATGCACCACCATGATGTCTCAGAGCTCAACCCAACTACTTAGCTAAGGGGGGCCTGCCATGGGGGGGAAGATCACCATGGCTGTACAAGATAATCAGAATACGGCAAGAGCTAGGGCATGCATATGGCTTCTCATCGATCAGAGAGCCGTGACTCTCTGTATAGGCAGGGCTGAGCTAATTCTTAATGCATCATCCATGGGGGTCCCACTATAGGCAAGGCGTGGCTAATTTCTTGGGAGATCATGTAGCACACGTATTCAGTTCCCTTGCTGATGGGTCAGTGGGGGTGAGCGAAGCCACGAAACCTAACTGAGCTAACTCTAAGCTACTCTACTTCAGCAAAGCGCCCCCTCCTCACTGGCCGGGGGGGGGGGGGGGGGGGCTTGCCCACAGGCCGGCGGGGGGGTGGCGTGTGGGCCTGGACAATGCAGTGTGCGCCACCTCTTCTTGTCCTGCACGGCAGCTAGTTTTATAGTCTAAGCAAGAGGGAGGGTCGATCGAGGAAATTTATGCACGGTGTTCAAACTGGGCTGGGACCACTAGGTCGGGCGCGGCTCCTGCGGTCATCTTCACGTCAAGTTCCTCTCAGTACAACTAACCTAGGTAGTCCTTCCAAGACGTTGGAACGACATGCGTCGAGGATCGAATAGTTGCCGTAATAATATTCCATCAGTCCTGAACGGGCTCGACAAGTACGCGGATATGATAAATATTACATCAGAAATTACATCAGGCTCAATATACCCTCGAAGGACCTGGTGGGCGAGGACCGCAAGCGAGTACTCTTCAAGGTCCTGGTCGTCTCGGTGCTCACCTATGATGGCGCGCCGAGGCATGGGCACTCACGGACAAGATGGCCACACGGCTGAACAGCACGGTTTACAGGATGCTCCGACACTGAGGTCGTGAACGTAGGTTTTTCCACACATAGGTCGTTAGATCTTTGTGTGAAGACTCGAGTCTTTGTATTATAAGGGTATGCCGGCCTCGCATTACGGATGAGATTAGGCAGCGTAGCAATGATAGCATTCGTAGGACATCTTGCTCGCACCAGCGGTCAGGTAGACACCGCCGGCGCGCCCTCGGCCTGGCCGGCCCCCAGTGGCTTGGCCAGCCAGGGCGGCATGTATCCTGACCTGGCATAGTGGCCCCAAGAACCGATTCCTAGAAAGACTAAACGTGCCATGAACTATACACAGCAGTTTTACACATCCTTGCACCTGCACTCAGGTTGTAGCCCATATATATTATAAAAATATAACCCTTGCACCTGCAGGTTATAGCCCATATATATTAATAATATAATTACTTACAGCAGAGTGAAATCACTCAAACCAAAGCAAACGCCCAGCTATAAACCTATAGACAGAGCCATGTCAAAGCTCTATACTACGATAAGACCAATGGAAACGCCTAACGGGAGGAACCTAATAGCCCTGCTGCACCGCAAAATCAGCCCGCGTACGGCGGAGCATGATGTCAGCCATGGCCCGAGTCAGCGCCACCGACAAGCGCTGACGCCAATATGACGTCCAGGTCCGCGCCGACCATGGGGCCCGTTGGCCCTCCAGGTCCAGCCGGTCCTCCCGTCGAGCCGGCAACACTCCTTGAAGAAGGCGGAGGTCAGGGGCCCCATGGCCCCAAACTCCTCCAGGACAAAGGGCACCACACGATGGTGCCCGACGTCGCCGTAGGCCATGCAGGAGCTTGGCCCGCTCCGCCCGGTCCGCCGTGTAACCTGCCGTGAGGGAGGCCCCAGCCACGTGGCTAACCCCTAAATGGGCGGAAATGCTGCCGATAAATCGGCAGTAACTCACCTATTTTGTAAACCAGCCCCTGTACAACCTAGCAATATCCAATGGCTGTCCTTGGGGGGCAAGCATGTCCATGAGTTGCCCTAAGCCATGATATATCACAACCTCACATATATTCATCGTAGGCCATGTATAACTGCCGTCAAAGTCAGGGGGGTCAAGACGAGCGTTTTCATTTTTGGTAGAATGTGCATTTTGAATTATGTTGTAAGAGCTAGGCACCTACCACTTCAGGGATGATAAACAATTAGTTGCTGAACAGTTTGAGCCATTGGGGTCATCATTTGGGTGGGTATACCAGCAGTTACACCCAGTACAGCCCATAGGGGTACCGTTGGTAAAAAGCAACCAAGGGGGTAGGAGTGGGCATACTACCTACTAATACCTACTAATATGGCCCCCAACCATGCCAAACAATACATTTCCCTTCCACAATGATGGGGAAACATAACTGCATCATCACACTGCCCTTACTACATGGCACCTATGTGCAGGTGCCACCTTGTCCATGCACGTAGGTAACGTGGTACGGATACCCTACGCAAGGCATGCATTCTAGGAGGCAGCCACCAACAAACTAGTGATTTTAAGCCTATTTCAGCCTGCCCTAGCAAGGATAAACTAGGCCTAAGCTGCTATAGCTTTCCAGGTGATGGCCAGCACACCTGGTGGCACATGCTGACAATGGGAAGCTTCTACTCACCGGTTACATGCTTGATGATGCCACAGAGACCAGCCAACTGCCTCACACTCATGCAATATGTGTGTGGGAAAAGTATAACAAACATATATGGAGGTATTCAAACCCATACAGCCTCTAAAACTTATCACCATCACCCTGTGGCAGGTCAACTGACTGAGGGAAGCATCTAAGAAGGGTGTTTTAGAAAGGGGCCAGGCCAGGGTCAAGAAAGAGCATGAATAATGCAAAAAGAATGTGCTACACAAGCTAGAACGTATATATAAACGTCAAACATCGATAGGAAAACGATGCTTAAGCTTTACCAGGCATGGATGGCGTTACCTTGGCCCAGGCGGTGGCCGCAAAATGGCGCATTTCGGCACACCAAAGTTGTGCAGCATGGTCGCTGGATTCGGCGATTTCTGGCCACCCTTGCACGTTTACGACTAATATGTATCATAAAAAGTACAAAGAAACCGATATATCCTTTAAAATACACCGGAAAGGTATTGCTGTCAACGTTTCTATCGTCCGGCCTGATCGCAGTTTTTTCCAGCAAGAACGCTGCCGACACCTATCAAATGGCATTCCCGCGAACCAAAAATTGGCCTGTATGATCTTTAGGACGTATAAAATCAATATCCTAAGTTTGGCCAGAAAATTCGAACGCAAACGTAAATGCCATGCGTGGGCGCAAGCCGCCATGGCCAGGTCGTCGTTTTCCGGAATGCACGTTGTACGTGAAAAAGTACCCTGACCCCTTGTACTTTGACGGTCTGGAACACCTGTTAAACTTGGTCAAAATATAGCAAACCCTAGTATCATGTTCTGGAGAAACTTATAAACTTTCATTCTTCTCAGCTAAACGTTTCCTAATTCCCAATAGTATTCTCGCAAACTGGTCCCCCGAGTAGGTGCCGACAAATCGGCTGTAAGTCACTTTTTGGCGGAAAATCGGCAGCAAGACCATTTAGGGGCTAAGAGCCAAGGGCCGCGCCACCGAAACGTCGAGCCCATATATATTAAAAATATAATTACTTACAGCAGGGTGAAATCACTCAAACCAAAGCAAACGCCCAGCTATAAACCTATATACAGAGCCATGTCAAAGCTCTATACTACGATAAGACCAATGGAAACGCCTAACGGGAGGAACCTAATAGCCCTGCTGCACCGCAAAATCAGCCCGCGTACGGCGGAGCATGATGTCAGCCATGGCCCGAGTCAGCGCCACCGACAAGCGCTGACGCCAATATGACGTCCAGGTCCGCGCCGACCATGGGGCCCGCTGGCCCTCCAGGTCCAGCCGGTCCTCCCGGAGCCGGCAACACTCCTTGAAGAAGGCGGAGGTCAGGGGCCCCATGGCCCCAAACTCCTCCAGGACAAAGGGCACCACACGATGGTGCCCGACGTCGCCGTAGGCCAGGAGCTTGGCCCGCTCCGCCCGGTCCGCCGTGTAACCTGCCGTGAGGGAGGCCCCAGCCACGTGGCTAAGAGCCAAGGGCCGCGCCACCGAAACGTCAATAAGCAGATGCCGGCCACCCCCCTCAAAGTCCAGCACCACGATGTCAGGCCGGTGGTTGGGGGAATAGAAGGCAGCGCCATCCGCATCCTCGGACCGGATGTTCGCGTGGGGGAAAACCGACCGAATCATGGCGAGCACCACCGTCAGGAGGACAGTGTGCAAATACAAATACCAATTCTGATTCTGTTGGCCCCCCATGCAGGCAAGGTAGTGAGTCCCCGTGGGATCCAGCGGCTGCCCACAGCTACCACAAGGCCGCCCGGCCGGAACAAGAGGCTGCGGGGCAAATAGCTGGTGCCGGAGCGCCACCGAGTAGTGGCTGGGAGCCAAGGCGAATGGGGGGGCCATGGGAAGAGCACGAAGGTACGCCGAGCCCACACTCCGCAAGGAAAGCGAGAACAGCCACGCACGTCCCTGGGCGTTGAGGTCTGCGAAAAGAGCAATCCAATCAGCCGTGTGCAGAATACCCGCGTAGGTTTTCTGGTGTTTATCGATGACGCGAGCAGGGAATGCGGCGGGAGATTGAACGGAGGCGACCGAGGGAGTGCCGCGAGGGAGGTGGCGCTGTACCGCCTGAGCGGCACGGACGGGAGAACAGGCCTGCTGGATCTCAGCATAGGCCTCCTGGATGGCGGTGACGAAGGGCAAAGGGCTGCTGGGGTCCAGGAGGTCAGGCGCTGCCGTTGCCAAAAGGGGCAGGAGCCGGCAGCTTTCCGCCCACGACTGAGCGACGGAGCCCAAAAAGGCTGCTGGGGCCAGCCGGGCGGCACGAGTCAGACCGCAGCCACCCATCCGTGCAGGCAGGGAGGCAATGCGAATAGCATGTGGCGGGAGGTCGGGGCCCGGGACCAGCTGCGCCAAGGCCGACTGGATGCGTTCGTCGTGGCCCTCGGCGGCCAGCCGGACCTGAGACGGAAGAGCGCCCCGGAGCCAGTGAACGACGCGAGGGTGAGCGCAAAACCACAGAAGCAGACCCTTGGTCTGCGAATCATGAAGGCGCGCAATCAAGGGCAGTACCTCAGTGCGTGCCTCGAGGGCGGCCCGCAGAGCATCGATGACAAACGCGGGGTCGCCAACCGGAACGCCGAGGACATCCAACCCATGGAGGCGCTCGTCCCGGCCCAAGAGCTGGGGCGGAAAGCCGGAGCAATCACCTTGGGGCGAGTACACCGCGCACTTGGCAAGGGTCAACTGGAGGTTGATGTCGGCCACCGCGGTCTGCAGTGCCAGCAGAGCCGCGGTGGTGTCCGGCACAGGGCCCAGAAGGTAGATATCATCCAAGTAGGCCTGAATAGCGACCGCCGGGTGGGCAGCATGGACCGCTTGGAGGCAACCCTGGAGGGGGGCGGCAAAGTACAGGGGTCCCAGGGGGTCCCCTTGCTGGGTGCCCGACCGCGACAGCAGGCCGCCGCGAGTGCCGTCCTCCATGATGTGAACCAGTTGGCCGGGCTGGCCGTAGCACACGGCTGTCCAAGCGTACAAGTCCTCGAAGGACTCCATGACGGCCGCAAACATGCTGGCGCGGGACAGACTGTTGAACGCGTTGTGGCAGTCGACCTTGACGACAGCGTGGGTGGGGTGAGCCTCGAGGTAGGCCTGCACCGAATGGATGAGGATATCCGCCCCGCCTGGAGTCGTCACCCCCAGCTGGGCCGCCACCGAGGTCTCACCCGCTGCGAGGGGCGGGCAGAAAAAGGCACGGAGCTCGGGCGCCTTTTGGCGGCAGATCACTTTGCCCACGAGCTTGCGGAGCACCTCACCGCAGGCGATCGGGCGCACCTTGCCCTCGGGGGGGGCAAGACACCCTTGAGCAGAGCGAGGAGGCGAGCGCCCGCTAACCACTCGCGCGCAGCGGGAGGAACGCGACCAGCCGCCAGGTCAATGAGAGTGTCAAAGAGAATGTCCTCGCCCCCATGCCCCACCAGGACCTCCAAGTGCTCGTAGCGCCAGCCCGACGGCCCGGTAGAGGAAGCCCGCGGGACCGCGCGCATCACCTCCAGGAAGCAGTCGCGGTCCAGCCGGAGGGGGGCCGGCAGGGGGTCCGGCACGGGCAGCTGGAATCCGGGCTCCGCAGGGTGAAGAGCCTCCAAGGCCGCCAGGGTAGCCGCATTGGCAGGGGCGAGCTTGGCCATTTCCAAGCGGGTCATGGCCCGGCTGAGCTGCCCCTCGCGGACAAGGCGGATGACGTCGGCGGCCACCCGCTCGAAGTTGACCTCCCCCGACAGCCGGGCCGTGCGCGGGGGCGGCACGCCAAACAGCCCCTCCCAGTCCCCCTGCAGAAAGCGTCGGCAACGGGCAATAACCGCACCCTGGAGGCCGCGCACACCACGCCCGAGAGGGGTGAGGAGCAGGCGGGGGGTCACCATGTGCAGTTTAAAGCCCAGCGGGTCGTCCGGAGCGGCGTGCATGCGCCGGAGAGAAACGATTGCCCATATATATTAAAAATATAATTACTTACCTTGCCCATATATATGCCCCTTCTCAGGGATATGTGTTACATATGCTCCCCACGGAGCTATGAATTATTAACCCGTGTTTTTTTTTTAATTAGAAGGCGATATATCGCGTTGTAAGCTTTTTTTAGAACGCGTATACTTAGCACCTAAGGATTTTTTTTTCATGGTCATGTATATACTTTCCTGAAAGCCCATATGTAAATCAAAGTTTTTTTTTGAGCTACTTAGACCTACAACATGCTAATTCATTAGAGAGATACACTGCCTAATCAGAATACACTGGTTTGAATACAGGGCCGGGGGTCTGACCATGACCGCGATTTGTTGACCCTAGGTCACAAGTCATGTGCTTATTCACAAATGGTTCATGAAAAAAATCTGGCTTCTTGCATGAGCTATGGGCAACATATGCAGGCTTTGTGGAACAAAACTCAGGCCCATTGGGCCACTGGAGCTATTTTTCATCAGCATCACAAACACAACGCAGTACAACGCAGTGGGCTGACTGGGAAAAATGAGAGCCCTTCACAACATGGCGCAACGACACGAGCGCCATAAACGGGGCCATAGTGAGCTTGGAGGGTCAAAACGTTGAAAATAGGTGTTGTATAAGTTATACAGCATCAAACATGCATCAAACATCATGACTGGATGACCTAATATGACTGAATCAGGCAGACATAGCCAAAGCATCATCCACTCTCACAACGTACGTGTTGAGCACATGCCTCGTGGGAAGGGAGGTGCTGGGTTTTCATTCCATAACGCGTGCAATACTGAAAGAAAAAAGAGGCACGTGTAATGAAAGGCTTGGATAGGTTGAGTGATCCATGAGCTTACATGCAATCAAAGATGACGCTGGAATGCATGCTAGCAAATGGTGGCAAGATGCTAACAACACATGATTATGGGCACCTAGCTGATCTTCTTGCACAATCAACGCAGTATAAACCATCAACATCCAATCCTCACGATATGTGCACGGCTTGACGACGTATTAACTCGTCGTCTGTCCCTGGTCCTCTACGGAGGACTGAGTTGAACTCAGTCCTCTCTAGAGGACCGAGTTTTTGGGTTTCGTAGAAAATTCGCCCCGGTCAGAATGTTTGACAAAAAAATTCTCTCAAAATTTATTCAAATACTACGTGAAAAGATCTTTCTTGGACATATTTTTGGGATTTTTTTGGATTTGGTATGAGCGGCTAAATGTACGGTCAAAGTACAGGTGGTAAGGGTACTTTACCACGTGAAACGCGAGTTCCGGAAATGCACGACCTAGCCATGGCGGCTCGCGCCCATGCATGCAGTTTACGTTTGCGGACGAGTTAGCTGTCCAAACTCAGGAAATAGATTTAACATGCCCTAAAGATGATAAAAATACATTTTTAGCTCGCGGGGATGCGATTTACCCGGTGTCGGCACTGTTCTTGCTGGAAAAAACTGCGATAAGGCAGGTCGACGGAATTGATGACTGCGCTTGCTTTCCGGCGCAATTTCAATGGCTGATAGGTTTCTTTCTACATTTTAACATGCATTGTATTAGAATAAATTGAGTGACAGTATAGATTTGATGATTTCGACCATTCTGTCACGTCATGGTCTATGTGCCGCAAAGTGCCACTTTTGCGGGCACCGCCTGGGCCAAGGTAACGCCAGCCGTGCCAGGTAAAGCCGGATAATCGTTGCCTCTTCGTTTCTTGATGTTCGTACATGAGTTTAAGCTTGCGAGGCGTTGTCAGGTTCAAGTCTTGATGCTCTTTCTTGACCGTTGCCTGCCCTCTCTAAAACCCCCTTTTCAGATGATGTTATCAGGCATTTGCCTTGACCCAGTGTAGTTGTGCAGGGTTTTAGGAGCTGTGCAGGTTTAAACACCTTCATAGATGTTAGTTATTCTTTTGCTACGTTCATACTGCATGATTTTGAGGCCACGGGCCGCGTCAAGGGTGCATTCAAGCTTTTACGGGTGAGTGAAAAGTCTTGGTGACAAACCACTGCCATCATGTGCCAGCAACTACGTTGGCCACATCATGGCAAGGCAAAACAGTTATAGCCATATCTATTGTTGTTAGAAACAATGGAAATATGCTTAACCTACCCATTATATTGGTGGTTGACACTTATAACATAACCCTTTGTTGGTAGGGTATCCAAGCCCATTCCCTACATGCATGCATAGGCTCTCACTACATGATAAGGTATGATATACCTGAAGTATGATGATGCAAGTGTGTTGTCCTGTAATGCTTGAAGGGAAATGAGTTGATTGGGATGGTTGGTGGCCACGGTGGTGTGTAGTATGACCGCACTTACATGCTAGCAAAGTTAGCAAAAGCCCCATTCCTCTCCTGAGGACTGAGAGTTTTTTAATTGTTTCAGGCAGTTGCAGTGGCCAAATCGAGCCCAGTTTTTTTCCACGTTTCAAGAACTATATTGTTTACATGCCTATATTTTTTCTTCATGCACGAGGATTTGATTGAATTTTTCCCACTCGTTCTTATCCCGAAAAATGCAAATTCGCGAGGGGTGCCCATCGTCCGTGTAATTTTCAGGTGTTCGGGTCAAGTTTTCACATATGCAGTATTTTTGCCAACAAAATGACATCTAGTACACCCCCGATCCACATCAAAACATTTGGGATGGACCCCCCACCTAGTCGCTACACGCGGTTGAAAATTGTCAACTCAGTCCTCCTGTGAGGACTGAGTTGGGACAGACGACGAGTTAATTAATTAATTAATTAGGAACATCACTCCGTTGGGAGTCGATGTAGCACATATCCCTGAGAAGCTAGGGGCATATGGCTTCTAATACATTCTAGGCTACTTCCTGCAAGGGTGGGAATGTAAGCGACCCTTGCTCTAGGTGCACCATGCAGGGCACCTGCACCCTCATAATCTTCACACTATGCCCAGCTAAGGGGGAGTATGTTATGTGGGGGAATATCATCATGGCTAGTACAAGAGCTAGGACATGGCTTCTCGACAGAGAGCATCTCTCTGCATGGCATAGCATGGGCTAAATTCTTAATGCGACATCCATGGGGGTACCCAAATTCGGTCAGACCACTTGCATTCGATGCGCCTTTCTAAGACGCACTTGCCAGTATAAACGGTTACGGCTGCCACGCAGTATAGACAAAGTTACGCACGTGACCAGCTATGACGACTACCAAAGCAAAACGAGGGCTGGAAAAGGAGCTGGCACAGCTTCCCAGCGCCCAGCCCAACCCTCTCGCCCTCGCCATTGTTCCGCCGCCAGGCTTACCCGCCAACCAGCCGTCTGGGCCTGCCAACCCACCGCCAGCAGCCCCATCTCCCAGCGCCTCGCCTGAGCCCAAGAAACCCTGCCACGCTCGCAAATGGCGCCAGTTCCTCCCCGGCGACCGAGGATTCTCCCTCACCGGGTGGCAAGAATTGTCGCCGCAGGAATGCATTGAGGTTCTCCAGTTCCTCGAACAGGAGCGGAAGCTCTTCGTGAAGGGGGCTATTGACTACGATGGAGACATGTCCTGGCTCTATGCTATGAACGAAGCACAACAACGCCTGGCTATCTTGACCAGCCATTTCCAGCTCCGCCTCATCGACATCACCCGCACGCTCCGCACCCCAGCCCCCGCACAGCCGGCAGCCCCCTCGGCTTCCTCCCTCCGCAAGGATGACATCCGCGCAGTGCTGGAGGAGCACGTGACCTGGCCGCTGGCCGAGCAGCTGACATCGCTGAACACCACGCTCAACACGGTCGAGGCCCGGGTCTCCAACGTGGAAACCAAGGTCGTCCACAAGCTCCAGCCCCAGTTCACGACGCTGCACACCGCGGCACAAGCTTCGGAAACGCATGCGGCACTTGTCTCTCGCCTTAACCAGGTGGAGGGCAAGTGTGGCGTGCTCCTGAAGAAGCTTGAGGCCATCACCGCCCACACCGAGGCCCTGGCCACACAGGTCCCCAAGATAGCGGAGCAGACGGCCACCATTGCATCCCAGCCACCCCGGCAGGATGCTGGCGACCTCCCGCCGCTCTCCTACGCGGACCTGCTGCGGTCAGCGACCGCCTCCACCACCGACGCCATCGCCACAAAGCTCCAGGAGCTGGAGGACCACCGCCAGGCCCAGCAACGGGAGGTCACCGATCGCGCTCGCCGCGAGTGCCGAGTGGTGCTACGTCGCTTCCCCCAGAAGCCAGGTGAGACGTCAACCTCTCTTGCTGACGAGCTCAAGAACCAGCTTCTTACCCTCATGGGCCTGGTAGGTGAGGTAGAACTGCGTGGGTGCCACCGCCTTCCCCACTCACGGGACAAGGCGGCTCCCCCACCAGTCCTACTCACCTTCTCCTCCCCTGAGGATAAGCAGCGGTTCCTCTCTCGTCGCAAGCGGTTGCACGACCTCACCTGGACGCTGGATGACGACCTCACCCCCGCTCAGCAACAGCAGCGACGCGACCTGTGGCCGGAATACCTCCGCCATAAGCAGGACCCCCAGAAGCCCAAGGTGTACTGGAGGGGCGGGGACCTGATGATCAACCACAAGATGTGGACGCCCCCAGCGGGCTAGAATAGCAATAGCCCTAGCTTGTAACCATTGGCGTCACTGCCGCTAAGGCAGCCATGCCTAGAATGTTGCCTAGCTGTGCCAACACACCTAGTCACGTGCCGCCAACGCACGGTACACAACCAGCCATAGCCTAGTCCTAGTACAGCCATGCTACGCCCTGGCTATGTTCAGATTACTTGCCCACGCTCCTTGCTATGATATGCTCACATGGGTCTTATTGCACCCACAGTTTGCCGGATCGTTAGCCTGTCCTTTTAGCTAGCCGCGCCCGATTGCAGCTGTGGCATGCCTTTGGCATGAAGGAGACTGGGGGTCTCTGCCCTTTCTCCTGTAGTGCACACACAGGGATTAAAAGCACTTCGGTGCTCCGTGACTCCCCAACGGGAGCACGAGTTTAATTAATTAATGGGGGTACCATTATAGGCAGGGCGTGGCTGAATGCTAAAGGCATCATCCATGGGGGCCATTATGGGCGCACATGCGCGGGGGCCACATGCTAGGCTAAGCCTTACTAATCGACACTACTGGTATATATTCCTAGTCTGAGGTGGCAGGAGGGGGCTGCCAGGGCTTGTGGTCAACGTGGATGACCGCCCCCCTCCAGTATTATTACCGGCTTCCCCCTTGCGCTCTGCCGGAGCTGAAGGTAGGTCGGCCATAGCTCGCGTCGCCGCTGTTGCTGGGCCAGGGTCAAGTCGTCGCCCAGCGTGAAGCGAGTCTCCGAGAGAGAAGTGACGACGTATACAGCACCTAAATACTGCACAACTGCAACCTGCTATGGCTGACATGCAAGCAACGTCGAGTAGGATGGCGGTCTTAGAGAGGCTGGGCAGAGGTCGGTAGAAATAAGTGGAAAACTGGCAGAAACTAGGTAGAAACACGATATACTTACGCCTGCAAGCACTACTGAGCCGGTGGCTGAGGCCATTTCCAGGAAAATACAGCATACCGTAGCAATAGCCACGGTCACGCCTTACGCTATTTGCAGGCACCATCATGCCCGGAGCTACCCAATAAAAGTGTGCATCTCGGTTTAGCCGAGAGTCCGGGCGTTCGGAATGAATAAACATGTGTTAATGAAGTCGAAACACCATGGAAATACCAAGCATGGTGCCGCAGCAGACCCGAGTCCTGCCGTATAAGTAATATGTATGCCGGTTTCCAGGGTTTCCGCATGGACGTTGGGTGAGAAACTGGAAAAAACTACGTTTCCTTTGCCCCAGTACCTCAACAAACTCGTAGAAACCTAATTATTAACCTTTGAACGCATCATCATGGTCGTGCCACCCAACAGGGCTCCACTGAAATTCGCGCGAAAACTGGCGAGATCTACCTGCCCCCATCACCGTCGTCTTCACCTTCGTCCCGCGAAAATGCCTGATTTCAGTGGTACATATTTGTTTGCAGCTGTCACAAAAAAAATACAAAAAATACCAGGATTTTTTCTTGAACTCTATGAGATGTTTCTAACCTGTGTCAACTGAAAGTTTCAGACCAAAAATCGCATGTTTAATAGGCTAGCTTGCAACGTGTCAGATTACAACGCGATACATCGCGTTCTAACCCGGTACAACGCGCGATGTATCGCGTTGTAAAAAAACACGGGTTAATTAGGAACATGTAACTCCGTTGGGAGTAGATGTAGCACATATCCCAGAGAAGGGGCATATGGCTTTTACTACATTCTAAACTACTTCCTGCAAGGGTGGGATCGAATGTAAACAACACTTGCTCTAGGTGCATGCGCCAAGCCGGCACCTGCACCGCCACGATCTATCAAGCTCAACCCAGCTAAGGGGAGCCTGCCACGGGGGGGGAAGATCACCATGGCTATACAAGAGCTCGAGAGTGCGAGAGGTCCCCAGTTCGATTCCGGCCTGGATTCATTTGCAGATCGCGTTTTCCGCGGACCGGCACTAAACGCAAATGGTTTTCACCTTTGCGGCGTGCCAAATCAGAATATACGCTTGGCTGATCTCGATAGTACCGGCTACGCCCCCTTCTCAAGAAGGTTCCAGCCATGTTCAGCCCGTCTCACGTTTCGAGACTGAACAAGTCTCGAGTGGACACGTGTGTAGTACTCCTACACACACAGATCTCTAATGATTTATCTAGTACCAAATCCGACAGCTGCTTGCATCACTCCCCGCAAAGGAGAACTTTTGCGGATGACTGTAGGTGTCAGTTGGCGATGCCCTAGGATCCAGAGACATCCGTCCTATAGTCAGCAAAAGTTGGTGCGAGAGGTCCCCAGTTCGATTCCGGCCTGGATTCATTTGCAGATCGCGTTTTCCGCGGACCGGCACTAAACGCAAATGGTTTTCACCTTTGCGGCGTGCCAAATCAGAATACAAGAGCTAGGGTCGAAATTAGGGCAAATATGTAATTACTTACTTAATTAATACACAGCAGCTGCTGACTGACCTCGTGGTCCCAGCCCAGTTTGAACACCGCATTTCCTACCTCTCTCTGTCAGTCATGCTTGAACTGCAATGCAGAACAAGAAGAGGTGGCAGACCAATGTACTTGTCCAGGCCCACACGCCAGCCCCTGTGGGCAAGCTAGCTCCCCGCCCAGGAGGAAGGGGCGCTTTGCTTCAGAGTAGAGTAGTTAGGATTATCTAGATTAGCGTAGAGTTATAGCTTATAGTTCGGCTTCGTGGCTTCGCTCACCTCCATGCATCCATCAAGCAAGGGAATACGTGCTGCATGTTCTCCCAACGGAGTCATGTTATATTTTAATTTTTAATTTAATTTAAGATACCTTGGTCCGGATTTTCCAGATTTCTGGCCGGCCTGAGCTGGTTGTCTCATAGATACATTCAAGAACACAGCAATTAATGAAAAGCATGTGATCCAACCAAATCCTTTCAAGTTAACGATACTCACTCCAAAAATCAAACTAATGAATTAGGCCATTTTGCATTAATCTTGCCACGCAGTACCTTGCGCCTGAGCACTGCATTGTGTTCATGTACCTAAGCCTGGGCATGATAACCTAGTGTACATTGTGGTAAAATAAATAATGTAAGATAAACATGCACCCACATTCGCCCCCAGGGTTGGACATGCTCAGCGTGTTTGCACATGTGCAGGTCAATGCAATGCAGGAGGATGCTTTGCCCTGATGCACAGCCAGGAAGTTTTTATCTCTGCCAGGTTGATCCCCATGTCTAAAAAATTGGGGCAACCAGATCCCAAGGTTCACAACACATGCAGATGGCATTCCTAGTCGCCTAAGAATGCATTGAGTGTCGGAATGTCTAAATTGACACCTAACATGCTCCCTAACGCAAAGATGATGTGTGGCCCAACAGAAGAACAAGTCTCAGGTATCTGCCCTAGGCTCTCACTAAAACCCACAAAAGACTGCACACAGCAAACTGAGCTGTCAAGGTACCAGCCACTATCGAGCTCGTATGCGAAACCCTGTAGGAAGGATCCGGCATATGAGCCCTGAACCATAAAATCCGAACAGTGCCTTTGCAGCACATTTTGCTGAAATGATGCAGCAACTGATGGATAACATGGTTGCGCTGCAACAGATCGGGTATACAGCAACCCAGATCTAAGTTCGCCATACATAAGCATCCGATAGAGCCTCCACACAAACACTGATACTTGGCATGCTGTGGTAAAAAAAGAGCCAGCAGTCACGGAACGGTCTCCAAGATAAATCACACAATGTGAAGGGGGCAAGGCCCCCCATGACACACTCAGAAAGCACCCTTACCCTAATATAAACCATGGCAGCAGGCCAGCCCACCTCGGTGCTCCTCACGCGGCCATCAGCCGCGCATGCAGCCATCACTGCAATCCTTATCACCCCGCATCGGACCTTCCACATCGTCGCATGCTTTCCCACCCACTAGACCCCCCTGGCTCCAGTATGCATTGGGAAGGAATGCAAGGGCGCACGACCCTGTCGACATGTGCAATAGCCGCATGTACCGTCCTCTCCTCACAGACACCACAGCAGCACCCGGGAGGAGCCGGTGGATGCGATGCCCGCGTCCACTCGCATCCGTCACGCCCCCTCATGGGGCGCCTGTCAACACCTGTGGCATGCGTGCGAGCCGTGCACTTCATCCATTGGCTTCGTGCATATGCCCACACAGGCGCATAAAATACATAGGCCCATAAAAGGGGCTTGGCACGCGGGCGTCAGGTGTCCACACACGTTCGTGCGCCCACGTAACGCCTTCAGGCTTCATGGGACTTCATGATGCCTTCATGTGGTCATATGGGCTCACATGACGACCTCCTGTGCTCCCACGTGACCACATGGTGCCTTGCTTCTCGCTTGCTCACATGGGTGCGGTCATGCGCCTCTCCTCCGGGAACGTGTGCTCCAGCATCTTGCTGACGAGCGCCTCGAACGAGTACGGCTTGCACAGCACCGCGTTCATGCCGTCGCGCAGGTACTGGTCGTGGTTGCTCTTCAGCGCGTTGGCCGTTACGGCCAGGATCACGCCCTGGAAGCCGGCCGCGCGCAGCTTGCGGGTGACCACGTTGCCCGTGAAGATCGGCATGTTGATATCCTGGAAGGTGTGTGTGGGGGGGGAGGGGCGAAATACACGAGGCACGGGGGGTGGGGCAGGGGGGAGAAGAGCGAACACGTCAGCCGGGGGGGGGACAGAGGGCCAGTATTCAAGATGATGACCACGCGTGGGCAAGCAAGCACACAGAGACAAGCAACCGTAAGAACCGGCGAGGAGGAATGGGTGAGGAGAGAACCGTGGCTTGCGTGTAGCCACAGGTGGGGGCGCGGGTGCCACGGCGGGCACCTGCCAGGAAAGCACCCCAGAGCAGGGTAAGGAGCAGCTGGCGGGCAGCACCTGGGCAAGCATGTACTTCCATGGATGAGTCATGAACATGGATTAAGTGGGATGTGTTGGCGGCTGTCCCAGCAAGGGCAGGAGGCTCTTTTGTACTACCACACAACTTTTTTAAAAAAATCCAAACAGATCACAATAAAAACCACCCACCATGAACACGATGTCGTACACCCACAACAAAGTTCACCATCGTCCACCACCCACCATAGAGTGATAAGGATGATCATCATGCACCCACCATGAGGATGATGTCGTACACCTTGGACGCGCAGTTGTCCAGCACCTCCTGCCCATCCGACGCCAGATCGGCCACAATGCCCAGCCGTAGCAGCTGCATGGTGGTCACACGCTGCAGTACGGGCAGGTCCTCGGCGACCAGCACGTTCAGCCCCTGCAGCCGCTTGACCGCCTCCTGGCTGAAGCACAGCACGGTCGACTGAATCGCGTCGATGGTCCACCGCCGCTCGCGCTTCTTGCGGGGGCCACGCGCCTCGCGTGCCGCAGGGGACTTCGGGGAGACCGCCAGCGAGCCCACCCCCACTCCCTTGCGCATGACGTCCGCATCCAACGATGGCCGCGTGGATGGCGTGCACCCTGTTAGTGCCATATCCCCCCGCGTGCTCAGCGGTGTGCCCGCCCCGCTGTCGCTCGCGCTCCCCGACCCCTCGTACGAACGCTCCAGCTCCAGCAGCTTGCTGGGGATGGCCGAGAGCGGCGGCTGGTCGTCCACGAGCGAGGTGGTCAGGTGGCGGGCCAGGCCACTGGGGGCTGGGGCCAGGGGCGACGCGGCGCCCACACCGCTGGGCATGCGGGCCGGCATGGTGGCAGCCAGCGGATTGAAACCAGCCCCCAACGGCGCAGGTGGCGTGGTCATTGGGGCAGTGCCAGGTGTCACCGGGGATGCTGGCATGGCGGCCTTGGTGGCGAACCGGGCATCTGCACTCTTGACATCCGCACCGACTTGTCCGCTGGTTCGGACGTGCTCTCCTCCCGCCATCGGTGACTGCGCGTGAAGCCCTCCGTTGCCCATGGGTGTAGAAGACCCATAGTTCACCTTGGGGGGGGCACTAAAAAACTGGTGGGGGGTGGCAGGGGCCGCGGTGCCCCCCCAGACTGCTGTGGGTGCCAGCATGGATTGCTTGCTCTCGCTCACACGGTTCGTCACCTCCAACGAGGCCCACACGTCCTGCCTCGATGTGGGTCCCTGCGCCTTCCCTGGCTCTAGGTGCGATGGCGGCCGCTGCTGCTGTTGCTGTTGCTGTTGTTGCTGTTGTCGTTGTTGTGGTTGTTGTTGCTGCTGCTGCTGCTGCTGCTGCTGCTGCTGCTGCTGCTGCTGCTGCTGCTGCTGCTGCTGTTGTTGTTGTTGTTGTTGTTGTTGTTGTTGTTGTTGTTGTTGTTGTTGTTGTTGTTGTTGTTGTTGTTGTTGTTGTTGTTGTTGTTGTTGTTGTTGTTGTTGTTGTTGTTGTTGTTGTTGTTGTTGTTGTTGTTGTTGTTGTTGTTGTTGTTGTTGTTGTTGTTGTTGTTGTTGCTGCTGCTGCTGCTGCTGCTGCTGCTGCTGCTGCTGCTGCTGCTGCTGCTGCTGCTGCCATGACGACTGTGACTGCGGCTGCAACGCCAGCGGTGCCGATGGCGCTGGCGACTGCCTCTCCCGCGCTGGTGGGAGCAACATGGTCGGTGGCGGTTCCTGCGTAAAGGGATAGCTGCCATTCCCACTACCGGCATGCCCGTGGCTGCTCCCCTCCTGCGCCAAGGGGGACGAATGCCCCCCCGGCGTGTCTGGCGCGCTCATTGCTTGCCCCATGCTCGCGTTCAGCCAGTTGCTCACGTTTGAGTCCATGTCCCGATACTCCCCCGGGCCGCTATCCGATGAGTTGCGCCGCCCGCGGCCCAGCTCCCCACTCATCGGCGGTGGCTTGACCACGATCGAAGCGCGCCGCTTCACTGTGCCTGGAAGGCCGAACTGCGGCGGCATCCCTAGCTGCGGCGTCGCACTCCCCGGGGCATGGTGCATGCAGGCCATGGTGGTGGATGCCAGGTCCTCGCCCTCCTGCGGCGGCGGAGACGCATCCTCAAGTGCGAGGCGGAACCAGAAGGTGACCCCATCCCCCTCGGTCCCGCGCACACCCATCTCCCCGTTCATGCTCTCTACTAGCGCGTAGCACAGCACCAGGCCTGGGGGTGGGTGGGGGGTGAGGGAAAAGGGGGGGGGGGAGGAAGAAGGGACAAGGGGAGCAGCAAGGGGGCGGCAAGAAGCACACAAGGGGGCAGCCAAGGGGCACATAAGGGTGGCGACGCTGCAGTAAGGGGCCCGCAAAGGGGGGGCGCATCACGATGGCAATGCTCCCACGGATAGGTGGGCAGCATGCGAGGGTATGGCAACGGCGGCCCTCAACTACTGCAAGCCTTCCCACTGTCACCTGCCACACAGGGGGGACCCACGAGAGCACCTGTAAGCATTGACCCAAGGTCCCGAGCGTGGCACAAGGCTGATGCATAGCTGTGGGGGGGATAGCACGTCGGATGATGGCTGCCATTCGGTGGGGAGTCGGTTGAGTTCAAAGTGAAAGCAACACAAGCGGCCTGTCTTCGGGATTCGCCTCCATGATCTCCGCCTGTCGTCAGGATTCGTCATAACTTTACCCACTAATGTTGCCTAACAGCGGCTGCCTGCAGGCCTTCGCACGCGCGATGGGAGCACGCGCGATAAGGAATGCATGACAAGGGGACGCATGCGCAATCCAGGGGACGCTGCCGAAAGGCGTGGGGGACGACCGAGCGACAGCAAAGGGGCACGGCCACCACAAGACGCCAGAAGATGCCCCACACGCTTGCACACACGCACACACAGGTAGATACGTGCTTGTTCCGGTGTGCAGACGCACACACATAATCTCGTGCCAACACGTAGATACGCACTTGTTCCGATCCCGCTGTCGCCGCCCTCGTCCTGGCGGATGCTGGTGACGGGGCACAGTGTGCGCAGGGACTGCTGGATCTGGCCCACCTGCTTGGGCGTGAGGATGCGGCCTGCCGACACCTGCAGGGACAGCTCCACCTCGTTGGCATGGTGGGCCCCCCCTGCGTTGCCCATCTTGCGTGGCTTGGGCTGTGTTGACGCCGACACAGTGATGGTGCCGTGGTGGGACATCTGGAGGGCGCTCGACACCTGGGGGGGGGAAGGCGGGGGCACGGCGGGGTTGGGGGGAGTGATGGTGGGGTATGGGGGGGGATGCAACAAACACGCAGAGGAAGAGGACAGGTCATGCACGTTTCCATGTTCAGACGGCAGCTCGAGATGCCTATCAAGCACAAAGCGAATCCCACATCCATGGCATACAGCCCGTGCAGAAGAGCGCAGAAGGTCATGCAGTACATCAACCCCAGCGCCTGCACAGACCGCTGTTGGCGCAGGAATGAGGCACCGCCAAGCTCCCCACGCCGTTACCCCTGCAACAGACACAGCCGGGGCCTGCCAGGCACAGGTCAACTGGGCCTGCAGCCTGCAGCCCACGGCTCTACGGACAATGTCACCGCGTCCCAGGCATATGACCCACCATCACCCAAAGCAAGGTAACTGCAGCAGAAGCCAGGGCCGTCGGTGACACCGGGCGGGAGCATGATATATACTAGGTACTCCACGTAAAGCGAATAGGAATGCCACATGTACCAACACGCCAGTCTCGTGGCCCAGACCCCCTGCCCCCAGACGCGCTCCCCTGGCCGTGCCCCTGCCCCACGTACCAGCTCCACCAGGATGCGGCGCATCGAGTTGTGGTCGCCGATCAGCTGCGACAGAAAGCCCACGGATTGTAATGAAAACAAGAAGAAGAGGAAGACCGAGGACGAGGATGAGGGAAAGGGTGAGGGCGAGCCAGCGCCAGAACAAGAGGAGGAACAAGAACAGACGCAATAATGAGACCGACGTGTGTGTGGACAGGTCCATGCAAGAACCAAGTAGTGGCCAGGACGCAGCAGCAACAAGGGGCGCAAGAGTATGTGTCATATGTGAACAACCAGCCCACCTCTGGCATGCCTGCGTCGATGGCAACGTGAGGTAGAGAAGATGCATGGGCACAAGCATGGGCCTGCAGCATAGCCAGGCCACTCATCCCCCTCCTGTTGGTGCCTATCAGCACGCCAATACACCCACCATGGCTGCGTGACGAGCCCACAAGCCACCACCATCACTCACCCACCACGACTGCCTTAATTCTTACACCAACCCAAGTGCACTCCCTGTCACCACGCCATGAATGAGGGCCAGCAAGCGGGGTCAATGTCACATGGACTTCCAAGGCATGTTAAGGACATAAATCCAGAGCTCAGCTTCCCACCGCCGTGGTAATCAACTCGCGAAGCAACTGGCCAGCACCACTCGGATTGCCGCTGCCTCATCGCTCCCTCCAAACTACATGGCATGTGCGCCATGTCATTATTCTGATTTGGCACGCCGCAAAGGTGAAAACCATTTGCGTTCAGTGCCGGTCCGCGGAAAACGCGGAAAAACGCGATCTACAAATGAATCCAGGCCGGAATCGAACTGGGGACCTCTCGCACCAATTTTGCTGCCATGTCATTATCTCCCTGGCCTCTGCAAAAGGCCAGCACCTCCTAGCCTTGGCCCCACCCAGGCCACCACCTCCCTGGCCTGTGCCCCCATCCCCCTACCTGGTCGACGATGCCCGTGGGAATGTCCGCCACCACGCTCACGCCCACCGTGTCGCGCAGCACGTCCCCCCTTGCCTCCTCGATCGCATCGTTGACCAGCCCGCCCAGGCTGAAGGGCTCCCGTTCCGCCAGGTCATCGCCCGCGAGGATGCGCATGAGCAGCAGCGTGTCCTGGACGCCGCCCTCCAGCCGGTCCAGCGCACCCTCCAGCAACTCGAGAGCCTGGCGGGGGATGCAGGGAAGAGGAGGTGCAGCGAGGGGAGGAAAACAGGGCGAGAGGCCAGGCCACATCGATACCGTGCCTGGTCCTGCAATGTCGATATTTCTATTCTTTTGCCACTGTTGAGAACAGCGCAGGGCGTGGGCAGGCACTGTCTCATGAGAAAAACACATCTTCATGGTCTTCTGTGAGCTGCGCTTCAGCACACAGAGGTGGGAAGTGGGCTATTGGTGCCATCTATGTGTCCAACCCCATGCGCGTGCCCCCCGCTGCTGCGAGTACACGCAAGGGCAAGGGAACGTCTCCACGACCAAGCAAGCCTCCACGCACCAACAAAGATGAACAACACAAGCCAGTCCCAAGGGTGGATAACCGTGTTGTCAGGACATGATCTGGCTGGTTGTCTCATTGATGATTTGGCACACGTCGCATGGCCGATGCCATGCCGCACGCACACAGCCACCCAGCTATTTCGTGCCCTGCTGCGACGACCATTTAAAACACAACCAGAGCTGCGGAAAGGACCTTTCCACCCTCCCCCCCCACCTGCGCGCTGGCAGCGTGATTTCCACTGGCCCCCCTCGCCCCCAGCTCATGTGTGCGGCGCCGGATGTCCTTGAGCGGCTTCTGTATCATCTGCGACGCAAAGTTGCCCACCTTGCCCAGTGACTGGGAGCACACGGCACGCGCAGGCCACACAGGGGCAGGGCAGGACACATACAGGTGGTATGGGGGCAGTGGGGAGAGGGCAGCACAAGGTGCAGCTGCAAGCGTAAGAACCAATAATTCAAAAAGCCTGGATTAAGGAGCATTAACAGGCTTCATTGGCGCCATCTCAGAGGGCCCTGTCTGTCAACAAGCCTTGCCATGAAATAGGGGGCCCGATACCCGATAACTACCCTACCCTACCATCCACCCTGGCCCAACCTCCCGTGTTCCCCCCCGCCCTCCCCCAAGCACACACACAGTGCATGGGGTGGAACCATGCATCCCCATGCTTCTGCGGTATGCATGCAGTGGACCTCACGCAGTAGGCAGCAGAAACCGTGCCGGCAGGAAGCATGCATGAGGGAGCACTTGCCATACTTGGTATACCGGCAAGCACCGCCTGCTGAGGAAACCACCCAGCGCCTGGTCACATGCATGACCAGAGCTGTGTGTTTGCTGCATGCAGCGCCCGATCACCACGCCCAAGCACCTGTAAAACTTGCCAACCGACAGACCCACCACGCCCCCATGTACCTGGTTGTTGTGCTTCCCCTTTCGCCCCCAACCCTGAACATTACCCCCAAAGCCACCTGTTGTTGTGCTCCCCCCCCCCCCCGCCGCCCCCCCCTCTCTGGTTGTTCTGCTTCCCCCCTCCCCCCGCGCACCTGGTTGTTGTGCTTCCCGCGCCGCACCAGATCCATCAGCAGCTGGATCTGTCGCTCCTGCCGCTCCTTGAGGTCGATCTTGGCATCTAGCTGCTGGCGAACCATGGCCTTCGTCTCGTCCTCAAACTGCTTCTGCAGGCCCGACACAGTCTGCCAGGGACACAGCCACCCACACGGGGCGGGGGGAGCCCAAATAGGGACAGCATGCGACCAGACAGGGCCAGTGCAGGAGCAGGAGTGTTAAACATCCAGGCTAATGCCAGCGAAACGAATCCCAAACAGGCGCAGTCTAAGGTACATATCTCTGTGCAGGCATGGCCCACCGATGCGAGGTTAGCGCATGCAGGCCCACCAGCCAGCCAGCCATTTTGCTAGAGAAACAGCCGAAGCTGTGCGCGCTTGTGTGCACCAACTTCCACGCGTGTGGCAACTCCCAGGCCTGGCCGCCGGTGGCCACTTTGGCACGGAGGACCTTGTAACCAAGCAGAGCCTGCTATGTGGACCGACAAGCGTCGCGGGGCAGAACGGTCTAGAGAAATTCAGCGAACCGTGACCAATGCTTTGCGCTCGCAGGCATGCAACATTGGATTTCCCAGAGATGCGTGCGCATGCCTACACCAAGGCTCCACAGGCCACCTTTGTCGCCTATGGGCACCCTGATGGTGCCTCATGCTGCCACGCTGTGATATTTAAGTACCAGATGTGCTGCATGTGCCCATGCCACCGCACATCACCCACCCCTTGTTGCGCGCTACCCACCCCTTGTTGCACCCCCTGCCCTCCGACCTTCACACTCATGTGCCACGCTCTCTCCAACCACAACCTCTGCCTCCCTATCTCCTTGTGCTTGTGTGTGAGTGAGGTCACCCCCGTCCTTGCCACCCCCTTTTCTTCTCTTCTCGCTTACGCCAACCTCTGCCCACATACCTCCTTGTGCTTTAACGGGGCCACCCACCTCCTTGTGCTTCTGCTTCAACGCGGCCACGCGCGCGTCGTTCTTCTTCTTTAGCGCGGCCATGGCGTCGGCCATGACCTGCTTGGAAGACTCGAGGATCTTCTCGCTGTTGGCCGCGCGCTGGCGCACCGCCTCGCTTTGCATCGTATGAAAGTCCATCTTCATCACACCTAAACAATTAAAGGCACCTGGGTCTGGTGGGTTAAGGCAGGCAAGAGACAGCGGGCCAAACTTGACCCGACAGACAGGCAGGCCAACACCAGTGCTGAGGGAGCCCATGTTGAGATGACGTGACATGAGAGGCGCCATAGATATGCTGCCCGGTCCTGTCACGCGGCACCGAAGAGTTGCCGCTTGCATCCGCTACCGCAGCAACCCTGACCGCCATCCTTGTGATGCCATGCCAAACAGGGACACAGTCACGCCTCACAGGACTACACTGGAAAGAAAATGTAGAAGGTGTCAACTTAGACTGTGCCGGCTTTGGGGGAGCGATCCCTTGTCCCTCCTCCCAGCATAGCCCCCGTGCACCCACATCACAAGCTCCTTGGCGATGGCAGGCAGCAAGCACACGGTCCACCTCCACAGGCCAGCAGGTCATACACGAAGCTACAGGAAGGTTGCCACAAAAAGGGTGCACAGCACGCCGTAGAAATGAGTCACCAGGTTGACACAGGGTAGGAAAACTGTGTGCCAGAAGCATCTCACAGTGTAACAGGTCAAAGCATCCTGACAAGCATCGCGGCACTTGCGGTACGAAACAACCCGTGTGCTGTGGTGACAAGGCTGGCCTCCTATTGCTGCACTAATGGACATTCTCATGCATGCTCTTGCAAGACTGGCCTCCTATTGCTGCACTAATGAACCTTCCCATGCATGCTCTAGCGAGACTGGCCGCCGCACCAACCAAGCAGCCGTGGTCCACACCTCCCGTTTCCCATCTGGACACCCCACTAGAAGCGGCAAGGCAATAGCTACACACAGATGATAGACGTCCATGATACATTCTTTTTTTCTTCCGCTTCATGGCGTTGCCCCCCAAAACAGCCCATACTGCCAACCACGAGTACACGTTCCCCTTTCAGAGAATCTGTGCGAGCCAAAGGGCATCCTCCCCCGGTGAGCAACAGGACGGTAAGATGCAGAGAAGATGCATGGAAGAGGCCTCTCCTTTGTCGTCTCAACAAGTGGGTATAACCACTTGCCTGAAACTCAGCAAGGCACAGGCCACTGCTGTGCTTCCCACCCACTTCCTGCACTGCGAATGGCACACACAAGAGGGTCCCACCAGGATGGTCCCCCAACGCGCCCTGACTGACCTTGGCCGTTGCGCTCGTTGGACGTATGGAAACCAAGCGAATCGAAGTGCACGTCGATTACGCTCTTGCCGCCGCTGCTGCTGCTGCCGCCCATGCTCATCTCGGAGGGCAGCCGGCTGCCACAGCCCGACGAGTTTGAGGTGCCCACGGCGGTGCTGACCGGTGCAAGGCTGCCCAGTGGCAGCGGGTCCATCACGCTCCCCATCGCGCTGTTGATGACGGTGAGGAACTCGTTGAAGAGTGTGTTGTGATCGTCCTCGTCTCGCTCGCGAGTGCTCGAGGAACCGGACCCGCCCATCCCGCTGCTGTTCGCGTCCACACTCCAACCTCCAGCGGACACACTCGCGGTTGCGGCGGCGGCCACATCGTCGGCGAGCGCGTTGCGCATTCGCAAGTTCTGTTCCTGCAGCTGCAGCTGGAGCTCCATCTTCTCAAGTTCTTGCAGCTCTTGCAGCTGGTGTGGGTGGGGGGGGGTTAATGGGTGAGTGGGTTGGGGGGAGAAAGGGGGGGGAGGGGATGGGGAGGGGATGAGGAGGGGAGAAAGGGGGGGGTGGAGAGAGGGGAGAAGAGGGGAAGGAACAAGGGCGGGGTAAGGGGGGGAAGGAACCAGTGGGGGGGCAGGGGGTAGTAAGCCGCAGTCTCCACGTCACACACAGCACACGAGACACAAACATCAAACAAGGGGTGCATGTGCAGTATTTTGGTGTTGAATGGGATGCTGCCGGAGTAGCAGGCACAAGGTTGCATCCACAAGACCAGGGAGAAAAAGCCGTGGACATTAGAAACGTGGTGGATGCCTCTGTCCAAAGATGCCCCACTCTACGGACCTGCACTGAGCCAACCATCAACCGCTCAATCCCAGCTGACCACACACCGTGTCACTAACCACCCTATCGCTAAACACGTGCCCACACAGGTCCACCGGCACCATCGCATGCACATTCGCAACAACACAAGGCAACTGGCCCAGTGGAACAAGACGCCAAGGGCGCGTGAGAAGCCCGCTGCCATTGCCATCGCCACAACGCAATGCATACGTGCTTGAACCGTCCTCATCCTATCCCCAGCATCGACAGCTATGGTTGCTATGGCCTACCTGCTCCCCCTTGAGCCAGCACGTAGTTGCCTACCTGCGCGGTCTTCAGCGACTGTTTGAGCTTGTTGGCCAGAAACTGCAGCTTGTCGAGCCCCGCCTGCTGCTCCTTGCGCAATGTCTGCAGCGCGTCCGCATTGGCGGCCTGCAGCTCCTGCAGCTCCTGGCGACACCTTATCTGGTTCTCGAGCAGCTTGTGCGCCTGGTGCAGCCGCAGAGTGTTCAGCTGCGCGGTGAAGTGCACCGACTGGGCCTCCACCTCCTCATCCAGGTGCTCCATGAAAGCCGCTTCTTGCCGCCGCAGCTCGCGCTCGGCGTGGGACAGCGCCCCGAGGGACATGCCCAGCATGGTGCGGTTGAAGGACTTGTGGCGCTGGAACGCCTCCACGCGCTCCTGCGCCACCTTGTCCTGCTGTGCGCGCGATAGCTCGAACTTGCGCTCGAACGAGGCGCGCAGCTGCGCAAACTGCTTGTGCTGGCGCTCCAGCGTGGACAGCTTGCGCGCCAGGTGCGAGTACTCTTCGCTGCGCGCGTGCTGCAGGTTGGTGTACACGTCCATCTCCAGCTTGAACGAACGGCTTTCCTGCGCACACACAGCCAAGGGAACGAGGAGGGAGCGCAGGGAGGAGAGATCGCACGTGACCGGGGTGGTAAGGAACCCACAGCAGAAAGCAATACCGCAACCATGGCCGGCGGGGGGGGAGGGAGGGCAAGGGAGGACGGCTTGCAGCCAGGAGGGATGGGGGAGAAGGAGCCCACGGGAGGGAGCACACGGACTACCGCGACCAGGGGGAGTGCCATGCCGTCCGGTCACAACTCCAGATGAGCAACACCATGAGAACACCCGTGAAAACACATGCTGGCAAACGCTGCCGGTGAGTGAGACAGACCACACTTGAGGCGGCGAGCTGTGTCGCGCACGCAACTCCCTCAGCCACCCACGGCTCGTCCGCCATGCTAGCTGCATGACAGCTTACATGAGTCACAGGAGGACTGGTGATAAGAATGTAACAACTATTTTAGGGTTGATGAAGGACCAGAAACTGCACCTGGGACTCACGATTCCTTGCTACCGTAGCGGCTGACACCGCTGTAACGTTCCTTATTAGCTTTGCGGTTCCTTGCCAACGCGGCTCCCAGCCAACCGACCCATCCTCCCTGTGCCAGCGCATCTGATCGTGCACACGCAGCACGCACACATAACTGTATTGGCGCACACACACACACAACGCCACACTTAAAGGGATGCAAAATTGACTACATCTCTGCAGGACCGGCTGCACCTCGTGCCCGGCGAGGACATTTCCCCGGTTCCAGCCAGGCAGCTTGCCAGTCCCAGCCTACCGCTTCGAGGCGGCCCCTTGTATTGGTGGTCGGATTCTGCTGTCATCTGCACGCGCCAGTGGATGTGGCGGTGCCACGTCCCCATGTGATGCGGCCCAGTTTTGCCACGTGTACAACGTCTTGCCATGGGTGCACGCCGCCCATTCACCTTACCCTTGGCCAGACTGGCACACCCATCCAGGATGTTGTCTAGGTGTAAGGAGGACGGCGCAAACGGACACAGAGCGCTGCCCCCGGAGTACTGCCCCCAATGCTTATGGATTACGATCAGGTCGTCAGCAGCAAAATGTCGGGATATGCTCTTGTGAGAAAGGTGGGATGCGCCCCGCAGTAGGTCATCCACATTAAGTTAGGTTTGGAGCCCAAACAGTTGAGTTGAGTTTATTCCCGCGCCGGTGAACCGACAGGGTTATTAATAGTGGATCCAACGGCTGGTCCTGCCTTATGGGGTGGCAAACAAGGTGAGAGCCCAAACAGTGCGAAACCAAGTTGAACGCGAACCGACTTAAGATGAGAATGGTGGTAAGATGTACCACCTGAAATACATACTACTGCAGAAGTTGTAATAACTGCTGCCCCTTCACGCCTATCTTACGTTAGGGTCTGGAACCAGTTTCTCTCAGGGGAACAAACTATTTCCCGAAGTTCCTCTCACGCTTTCCCGAAGTACGTCCTTGATTCCAAATTGGATCGGCACGGCACCCTGCTGTTTGGCTGGGCGGCACCAATTTCGGCTTGTCCCGACTCCGGGCTTGGGACAAGGACGAAGTTGGTAAAGAGGACTGCTCTGAACGTGCATTGGACACAAGTCGTGCGTCCTGCAGAACGTGCCGTTCCTAGTACGTAGTTGTGAGTCTGATGTAGTAAGTTTATGTTCAGATGCACATGTCTTTCCCGCGTGTGTAGTGACTTTACGACAACAAACTTAAAGAATTGGATGGGAAAAAGTAAATTGGTCGCCTGGAATATGCTACGGAAATGGTGCTTGTCCCAAGCACAAAAAAAAACTGGGACAAGCTGGGACAAATCCTGAAAAACAATAGGTTCCGGGCGCTCAAGCAAGAGCGAGGCCTCAGACTTGGCTGTGAAACCGTGGCCGCAAACCTCGGCCACATAATGCACCAGGCAAATCCAACTAAAACAAACCCTATTCAATCACTGTATACATAAATAATTGTACTGAATCAGCTAACGCCTATTGATTTCACATCCACTCTACGACAGGCAACCGATGGGGGAAAAATATTAATAATAAAAAAACAAACAAGACAGAGCCAGGGAGCAAGGGAGCAAGGGAGCAAAGGAGTAAGGAAGGGAGGGAGCAAAAGAGAGAGGGAGCCAGGGAGCCAGGGAGCACACGCGACGCTCACCTCGGCCGCCTGCGCCTTCACTTGCTGCAGCTCCTGGAGCACATCCAGCTGTTGCTTCTCGAGCTCCTCTTGCTCCTGGATCAACGCCTTCCGCGTGGACAAGGCGCGCCCAGGCGTGAAGCCTTTCAGAAAATATCCAGAGCTCTCCAGCCCGGCGTCCTGGAAACTCTGGAAGACATCGGGGAAGGAAAGTGAACAGTGTTCGTGACCGGGGTAAGAAGCAAACAAGCTGTTTCAGCCATCCAAACTAATACAACGAAGACTAAAGAAACGAAGACGCGCCTCAACGATGCGCACCTGCTGCTCATGAAGCTGAGAGAATAATGCCAGGCGTTCCCGGGCGAGACGGGCGGACCAGTCCATGATGGAGGAAAAGGCCTGCACAATTTGCCAGAATACAAGCAATGCAAGTCGGTTAGCCTTCCTTGTATCTCGTCGCGTGGGTCATTAACTTTATCAACGGGTAGAAAACCTTGGGCAGTAAATTACGAAAACTTGCTTCCCAAATTTGCTGCCCACCTCGTCGGAGCCTTGGCCCTGCTTTGCAATTATTGCGCTCGTCCTGCAGCTGTGAAGCTCCATACGGCCGTGCTAAAGAACCACTTCAAACAGCAAACGTGGCTCTTGCAGTGACAAACAGTTCTTGACGCTCATTTCACTCTTTACCCATGACCAAAAACTAGATGTCTGACACTGCGATGATACATTACTGGTGTCTATGGCACGCTGCACATGCAACGGCACAAGGCCGTGATATTCGGCGAAACTCATTGAAATACAACTACAGTAGCTTTAAAACTACATGTGGGGGTTGATGGCGCCCCTCCAAAATGGAAGCCAAACACAGCGGAGAATTTATCGCGAAAAACTGACATGGCCACTTTCTCTAATATCCGAGCCAACGCTCGCGGCCTGGTTCTTTTGTTTTGCAAGCGAAAAGCTGGTGCGAAGCAGCAAGGGCCGGCCGACGCTCTCGGAGTTACGGCAAGGTACGGATAACATGCAAAAGGCACAAAAAGGTCTCAGATAGCCTCAGATATTTCGGGGAAATGGGTATATCCAACTATATTAAAACCATCGGGCAACCTGTGGCGGATGTCCGTAGTTTTCCGGTCTTTTCAGGTGGCCGTACACCGTAACTTTCCGCACATTTCAGTGGATAACTCGTGATCGACGGGTGTCCTTTTCGCCTTTTACCGTTGGGCACATTTATTATCCAATTATGGACCAGAGAGGTGAAAGGGGAAATGAGTATCAGCGAATCCTTAATGAAGGTGGCCTCCGGACATGTTGCTAGGCTGCCTATTTCACCGGAAAAAGTTTAGTCGAGTTGAGTTGTATATTCCCGCGCCGGTGTACCTGTTGTTGTTGTTGTCGTTGCCCACGCCGCACATGGGCAGCAGAGATTTGGAAACGGCCGAGGGCCAAGATACTGAACAGCATGCCATCACAAACGTACAAGAAACAAAGATATTTAGCGGGGACATGGACGGTTTCATCATCCGGTGTACCTATCATCCGGTGTTGCTAGGCTGGTGGCACACGGACTACGGAGTCAGGGGAGAGTTCAGAGCAGTACAGTTGAGTTTAGATTCCCTAAAGATTCTCTGCTGCTCATGTGCGGGGTGGGACACAACAACAACAACAACAAAGCCAGTTCAGTCAGGGTTCAGCTTATGACTTTAATATAGCCGTTGCGCACGACGATGCTTCACACCATATGGCAAGTTCGCAACGAGACCGTATTCACGTTACTTGTCCACGGCGTGGGACAAGTGCACAGCCAAATTCCCTGCGATCACTGTGATTCCTTTTTGCCTGGTACCACTCGCAGATTTGACCGTCAGATATTCGGCCCGCCATTCTGAACTGTCGGATCTTGGGTTTGAAATAAAAGTATGACACTTTTGAAATGTTGGTGGTTTTGGGGAAACTATGGAAAAGGTGGCGCCCTGGCGCGGTCGTATGCGTGGCCGTAGATCAATCATCGGACGGTTAAACTGGATGAGCGGAAACCCAGAACGAGAGGTCTGTCGTCCGGATGAATTAAACCAGCGGCGAAAATCGTTGGTGGAAGGGCGGGGGTGGCGGGTCGGGAGGTGGCCCCCCTAGAAACCGCCCCAAGAAGCCGCGGCAGACTACGGGCGCGCTGAACCGTTGTGGAGGGGTGCCCAAGAAACCGCGGCAGTTACAACAAGGCGCCATGACGGCGCGCACTGGACTTGTCAGCCTGGAACTGGTCAACAAGAATATTCTGCCGGCAGCCTGCTTCTTTTCCGGGCCTGGACACTTTCTAGATCGGAATCTGTATTGTCTGGCCCACTCTGGTTCCGGGAGACAATCTCTACTAAAATGGCAGCCTGAACAAGGCCTGAAGATTCAATCATGGCTCCGGACTGCTCCGGAACTTGGATTCTCCCTTTTTTATTTCCGCGAGGCGGTTACTGTTCAACTGAACTTTTCACGCGGACAAACAACAGGTAGGTACTGCAATCTGGTTCAAAAGCAACTACCCCGCCTCCCTGGAAACTGAACCCCCGACGCAGTCGGGGCACGTGTAGGGTGTAGATTCCGTAACGTCTTTATTTCATGTCCATCTACGGACACGATGGTCCGAGAAATGAAAAATTCATTGCTTTGGACCAATTCTGACCAAATCTCGGGACAAATCTACCAGTTCGTACTTGTCCCACTGCAGTGGTACAAGTTCCGCACTTGTCCCACTTGTGGACAAGCTGCTTGTCTCACTGGACACTCGTGGGACGCAGCGCTCTAGTGGCCAGTGGCCACTCGGGACGACTTGTAGCCACTCGGGCCATGCGGCCCTCGTGACTACAAGTCGGCCCTCGTGACCACTATAGCGCTGGTCCCACTCGGGTCTAGTGAGACAAGCTACACGTGCCGCGTACACGAGAGGTGCCGTGGTCCGCCGGTTTATCTCATCTTGGAACCTGGCTATGCGTCGTTACTGGCTCCTGGCGACGGACGGAACAACACAAAGTATGGGACCCGGGCCCTAACAATGACACCCCCAGCCCACTGGAAGTCTTCCATGCACTCATGGGCATGAACCAGGTCTTTACACGTATGCCGGATGACGATATATCTACAGTACAATGGCTACCTTGGTCGCAGGGCGCGCCTTACAGTATTAATGCGGGCAACCCAATTTAGGCACAACTAGGCATTTCAGGCTATTTCTGGCATACCTGGGTCACCTTAACCCGTGTTTTTTTAATTAGAACGCGATATATCGCGTTGTAAGCTTTTTTTAGAACGCGTATAGCACCTAAGGAAAATTTTTTTTCATGGTCATGTATATACTTTCCTGAAAGCCCATAAATCAAAGGATTTTTTGAGATACTCAGACCTACAAAATGCTAATTCATTAGAGAGATACACTGGTTTGAATACAGGGGGGTCTGACCATGACCGCGATTTCTTGACCCTAGGTCACAAGTCATGTGCTTATTCACAAATGGTTCATGAAAAAAATCTGGCTTCTTGCACGAGCTATGGGCAACATATGCAGGCTCTGTGAAACAAAACTCAGGCCCATTGGGCCACTGGAGCTATTTTTCATTAGCATCACAATTACAACGCAGTACAACGCAGTGGGAAAAATGAGAGCCCTTCACAACATGACGCAACGACATGAGCCCCATAAACGGGGCCATAGTGAGCTTGGAGGGTCAAAACGTTGAAAATAGGTGTTGTATAAGTTATACAGCATCAAACATGCATCAAACATCATGACTGGATGACCTAATATGACTGAATCAGGCAGCCATAGCCAAAGCATCATCCACTCTCACAACGTGTTGAGCACATGCCTCGTGGGAACGGAGGTGCTGGGTTTTCATTCCATAACGCGTGCAATACTGAAAGAAAGAGGCACGTGTAATGCAAGGCTTGGATAGGTTGAGTGATCCATGAGCTTACATGCAGGCAAAGATGACGCTGGAATGCATGCTAGCAAATGGTGGCAAGATGCTAACAACACATGATTATACACCATGATTATGGGCACCTAGCTGGTCTTCTTGCACAATCAACGCAGTATAAACCATCAACATCCAATCCTCACGATATATGCACGGCTTGACGACGTATACAGCACCTAAATACTGCACAACTGCAACCTGCTATGGCTGACATGCAAGCAACGTCGAGTAGGATGGCGGTCTTAGAGAGGCTGGGCAGAGGTCGGTAGAAATAAGTGGAAAACTGGCAGAAACTAGGTAGAAACACGATATACTTACGCCTGCAAGCACTATTGAGCCGGTGGCAGAGGCCATTTCCAGGAAAATACAGCATACCGTAGCAATAGCCACGGTCACGCCTTACGCTATTTGCAGGCACCATCATGCCCGGCGCTACCCAATAAAAGTCTGCACAATTCTCGGTTTAGCCGAGAGTCCGGACGTTCGGAATGAATAAACATGTGTTAAGAAGTCGAAACACCATGGAAATACCAAGCATGGTGCCGCAGCAGACCCGAGTCTTGACGTAATAATATGTATGCCGGTTTCCAGGGTTTCCGCATGAAAGTTGGGTGAGAAACTGGAAAAAACTACGTTTCCTTTGCCCCAGTACCTCAACAAACTCGTAGAAACCTAATTATCAACCTTTGAACGCATCATCATGGTCGTGCCACCCAACAGCCACTGAAATTCGCGCGAAAACTGGCGAGATCTACCTGCCGCCATCGCCGTCGTCTTCACCTTCGTCCCGCGAAAATGCCTGATTTCAGTGGTACATATTTGTTTGCAGCTGTCACAAAAAAAATACCAAAAATACCAGGATTTTTTCTTGAATTCTATGAGATGTTTCTGACCTATCTTGAAAGTTTCAGACCAAAAATCGCATGTTTAATAGGTTTGCCACGTGTCAGATTACAACGCGATACATCGCGTTCTAACCCTACAACGCGATGTATCGCGTTGTAAAAAAACACGGGTTAACTGTTATATGGAAATAAACTAACACCCATTTCACCGGAAATATAGCCGTTGTTCTTGAACTTGTTGTTGTTGTTGCCCACGCCGCACATGGGCACTGGGCAGCAGAGATTAGATAATTTAGCCGTGTGACCTGGAGTATTGGGAGCTCCGCAAGTATGCCTCCAATCACCAAGGAGTATTTGGCTGCCGGGCCAATCCGCAAAGCGCCAAGCGAGCAAAGCGAAGCGACCAGCGACTTCAGCGGCCTGCTCTCCGCCCTCCGGAGGACCGTTTCCTGCTGCCCGTGTGCGGCGTGGGCAACAACATCGGCTCCGTCGCAGCGAAGGAGCACGTTACGATTCCTCTCCAGAGCGCAGCGAAGGAGCACGTAACTCCGATCATATAGTGATGGGCACTAGATCAGATAGATCAATAAATAAACAGATAGACATCCGATCAGATAGTGATGGGCACTAGGTAGTCATGGGGATGAATCTTCATCATGGATTACTACAGTAAGGTCTTTCAGAACACGCATGCCGAACGCCGATACACTACCCCCCGCAATATTGTCAGTTTTACTAAAATCATCATTATGAGTGAGGCTGGGCCTCGACCGACCACCTGCAATGAACTCAGTGACGGAACGCCGGATAAACTAAATCAGTAAAAGAAAAGATTTTCAAATGAATTAATTATGATTCCCGAGCGGTGTAGTAGTCCCAGGTTCAATGCATCATGTCGGTCATGGTTTTCTAGCAACCTTAAACAAACAAAAGAAGTGTAGATAAGTATTCTTTGACTGCCAAAAGCGCTTCTTTTGCGGTAAAAAAACAAAGAAATATGTCATCTTAGTTGGCTGACGAATGTGCTTCATTTATCACTGGCGGTAACCGCATCATGATGATCATTGAGCAGCTCTCACTCTTGCAGACCGACGGCTATAGGTCAGTTATACAAAACACTGAAACAAAGAATTATTAACCGACTGAACTGCGCAGCTAGTTCAACAGTCCGGTCATTGTTTGATCAAACAAACACAGACTATGGTCGCCGCGGCCGGGCCGGGGGCCGGCCGGGGGGCGCCGGGGGGCGGGCGGACTGACAGCGGGATGAGCCGGCGGGATGACAGCGGGATAGTGGGCGCGGCACAGCGGGCAAACGCGTGGCGCACGGTACCCGGCGGGCCATGACCGGCACAATTCACTACCGGCAGTGAGCGGGCGGCGGGAGACGGCCGGCGAGGGTCCGGTTGACCATGGCCGCGTGCGCGCCTCATATCACTAGTAGTAGTACGCCGTACGGGTGCGTCGGCACTGACTGACTTCGCGGGGCGGGCCGCCGTGTGCGGGGGGCGCGGAGCGAGCTGGGGCCGGGCCGTGCGGCAAAGCCCGCCCTGCCGCCAGCGGTCGGTGCGGTAAGTAGGGCCGTGGGCCGGGCAACCAGACGGCGGCCCGTCCCCCCGCCTGTTAGGCGGGGGCTGGGTCGGTGGGATGCACTAACACGGGGGATCACTTCAAGCACTACGGATGTTGCTTAGTGCTAATTGCTTGGATAGCCGACAACTGAAAAGGAGGGTCAACTGGCTGCTCGCCGGACTGCCACCTGAGTAGGGTTGGGCGGAGCCAGCGGGTGACTGACTAGTCTATTTTATTCATCTAGTCAGTGCACATGATGCCGCGATGGCGGTGCCGGTGGAGGCCGGATGGAGGTGGTGTGCTGCTTCAGTATCAGGCCGGGCCCACTTCAAATGTTCCGCCGTCCAAGCCAAGTGTGTGACACTTTTTCGCTATTTTCGCAAAAAAAAAATAAAATTTCGCACGAGTTCGCGTGATTTTCGCGTGATTTTCGCAAAATTTTCACACATTTTCGCACGATTTCGCACGATTTCGCACAATTTTGCATGATTTCGCACAATTTCGCATGGATTTCAACCAAGGGTCGTTTTGGGGAGTGACGTTTGACAAAATTTCGCATGAATTCACACACGTTGTGCACATCAAAATTTTTTACCGTCGACATTTTTCACATGAAATTTCGCACAATTTCAGCAAATTTCGCACAAATTCGCACGATTTCAGCAAATTTCACACGATTTCAGCAAATTTCGCACAATTTTGCACAATTTCGCACGACGAATCACTCTGCAGAGTGACGATCGTCGAAAAAGTCAAAAAAACGACCAAAAGTGTCACACTTTTCGGAACATTTGAAGTGGGCCCGGCCATCATGTCCGCCCATGCAGGTCTGGTGGGGATCGAGGAGCCTGATCATCGCCTACAGGGCCATCAGGGGCTGACATGCAGGCTTGGCGGCAATGTCCTTCACCGCCCGGCCTGGGCGGTGAGGCCTGCGCAGGTGTTTTGCGGGCACTCGATGGCGATCAATGGCGTTGTCCTGGAGGAGCTTGTCGATGTCACCGAGCTGCATGGGCGGTGATGGCGCCGGTGGATCCTGGAGGTGCATGGTGGGGGGGGTGGAGGCCGGTGGAGGCGAGGACGGTGGACTGAGGTGGCGGTGCATGGAAATAAATAAATTAATTAAACTATATAAACTCGATCGTGCTCCCGTTGGAGTCACGGAGCACGAGAGTGCTTGTAATCCCCGTGTGTGCACAACAGGAAGAAAGGGCACTTAGGGCAGAGACCCTCTTTCTCCTTCATGCAAGAGGCATGCCACAGCAGCAATCGCCAATCGGACACGATAGACGATCCGGCAAGTTCTGTGGGTGCAATCACTGCAATGCGACCCCTAGCACAGTAGTCTCACTTCATATATATCATAACAAGGAGCGTGGGCAAGTAATCTGATCATAGCCAGGACGTAGCAGGGCTGTAGCGTGGCGGTGGAGATGGCGGGGAGCTCGGCAGCCACCGTGCGGCCCACGGCAGCCTGCCATGCACATCTGCAACGAGGGGGGTCACGTGCTGCATGCGCGATGGCTTCCTGAAGGTGACGTGGATCGAGGAAGGTGGATTCAAACAAGGGGGAGGGGACCCAGAGGTCGTCGGCAGAGCGCTTTTAAGGATGGAGAAGAGACCGGCGAGCTGAAGGCGAGGACGGGACCAGCCGGGCGCAGGTGGTCGATCAGGTCTGCGGTGGGAAAACCGGCCGTCAACTCCGTTGCGGAGCTTAGTAGGCGAGAGTTGGCTTCAAGCTGCTGGCCCAGGGCCAGGAGCGAGGCGTGCCAGTTGCGACCCATAGCTAGGCCATAAAACACGAGCTCCAGTATCTTCTTGTTGATGCATGGGGGTCTGTTGAAAATAGCGGCCGGGCCTGTCGACGTCAAAGGTGGAAAATAACCTTAGTAGCTGTCGACGTCAAATTAATTCGCGCTCGGACCAGCTAGGTTTGCCGGTGCGACTGCACTTGGGCTCAGGCAATGCCGAAGTCGAGGCAAGTCCGGGCCGTCCGGAGGGACTTGGGCGCCCACCAGTGCTCGACTAGCATGCACTTGTCACCGCTGCGCATTGCCTTCCGGGCCTGAGGGCGAGTCTGTGCACAGCCGGAGCTGCAGATGTATTTTCAGGGCTAAGCGTAGCCACCAGGCTCCGTTGCGTAGTATAGAGGAGCATTTGCTCGTCATGATATTAATTGCGTAACAGCTTCGGAAAAATTTATACATCAGCGTGTGCGTCTCAGAAAGACGAAGCGATTGTGATATTCACCACAGCGACACAGCCGAATTTGGTGCCCTTACGTGAAAGTTATGAGCTCCGCCGTCAGCCATATGCGTGGCTACCTCGTGGCTCGTGGCTCGTGGCTTGTGAATGCATAGATGACCGGGCACCATGCATGGGCGCTGCAAAATCGAACTCCTGACCCATATACCGTAGTGGCTCTTATATGTGTACGCTTAATTATGGTACGAGGGCTTTTAGCGATTTTTGTTACGCGTACGGGGGTTTTGGGATTTTTTCTTAGTGTACGTAGGTATATCATAAGGGTATATCGTAGGTATATTTGGGAGGCAGTACCCTAGGGACAACATATGGAAGCCCCTCGTACGTATATCGTAGCATCTGAGGGTGATATCTTGGGATGTACGAGGCCGGAAGGAGTTTTTTTTTCGGCCTGTACGGGGTCGATTCGTACATAATTAGGCGTACTGATATATAAGAGCCACTACGGTACTCCATGCAACGTACGTCCGCCTGTGCCTTACCACATCCCAGCAATGAACTTTCCTTTATTCCATTTAAATTGTTTGTTTTTTTTATTACTCTTTACTTTGTCTTTAGTATTTATTATTGTTCGTATTATTACCATGACCATTTTCTTTTCTTTTTTCTTTCTTTCTTTTTCTTTTTTCTTTAATTCCCTTTGTAATGTACTAAAATTAAATTAAAATTAAATTATATAACATGCCTCCGTGGGGAGGTCATGTAGCACATATTCCATGAGGGATGGGGTGGAGGAAGACGCGTGATCGAACTATACTAACTCTAAGCTATCTAGAAAATCCTAACTATAGTTAGGTTTTCAATTGACATCACGGACATGCTGGCCACCACCCAGCGATGAAAAAACATTGCATTTGCATTGCAACTAACACATGAATGCAGCCAAATCAAGTTACAGAACAACGTTGTGCTAACAATTAACATGCAACGCTTTGTGAGCGAATTCAGGGTGCATGTAACACGTAAACCATACTGTATATACTGTCCGAGAACACCCTGAACGACTGCAGGCCATAGGATCAGCATGGTTTATAACTAACACATGAGTAGAACTGCTCTTACGCATGTGTGTTTTAGCTGCAGCGCGGATGACGAAGATAGAGACGGAAAAAACTGTATGACGTAAACCAACTATGTGTGACAGTTATGTGCACAGAGAGCGTCCCCTCTTTTTATAGGCATATAGCTTACTCCTTGATATAGCTTACTGACTCAAAACACCACGACAGCGTTGCCAGTTACACTCATGATCTAGGACACCCCGGCACGTACCTGCTACTTACGTCGCCTCATTCATTCCAGCTGTTTGCAAAAAAGTCGCTGAAATCCGCAGCGAGGTCATGCAGCTACTAGCTTTCTGAGAGCTGAGCGCACCAAAGCTGGCTGGCCAACCGGTTCGAAAATGATATAAACCATGCACGCTTGTGCTGCGTTCTAGGTCCAAGAAATACCGAAAGTGAAGACCTATAAGGTGCGCTCGCTGCCCAGCCTGAACGTCCCTAAAACATGGTCGACAATGGAAATCGGGCAAGAATATGATTCACGGCCCAGCTGCGCTCCCATGTCAAATACTCCGTTTATTATAAACTCCAGACTATAATCAAAATCGTCCACAAAAATTTCCTGGCTTGATTCGCACCACCATTGCTAATACACTGACATGTTTGTGCCAAAATCGACCCTCCGCGAGCAGGTGATCTGCGAAATTTAGTTTTTATGTGTAGCGCTGTAGCACAGCGGCACAACACAAATGGGTCGACCCATTTGTGTTGTGCCGCTGACAGCACAGTGCTATACAGCGCTACACATAAAAACTTGCGCACGAAAATTTCACAGCCTTTAAGCATAACTAACAACCTTTCGTTTTTGCTACTGCATGGGCGCCCGAAATGATAAACGCACGTGAAAACGCCGGCCACGATTGTCAGGTCGCCATATCCACCTCAGATCATTCCCGCACCCACTTTTTCGCTCCAAAATCGGTTATATTTTTGGTCGAGGTACCTACTTTCCCGCCATTATATCCGGTACCCGGGTACGGAATCCGGGTACCATGTGCCGGTACCACGGGTCGGGTACATCATGCCGGGTACGGTCCACATGGGGTACGGTCCATATAGTGACCCCCCCCCCCCCAGTACCTCGCGGTTATAGTGAATTGGTCCTAAATTTAGGACAAAGTCCTAAATTAAGGACCGTGGTAGCTAGCGCTAACAGTGGCCCCCCCGCAGGACGTTGCGACCAGCTCAGCCTGCCGGCACCTCCTGACGTGGGCCGGGCCCCGTGATGTTAGACGCCGCAAGGCCCGCGCACCTAGTTCAAAGAACAGCTCGTAGAGGACGGACATGGGGGGCCTAGGCCTCTCCGTGATTTGGAAGAAGATGATGGACAAGTGGGCCCAGGTCATAGAGGATGGACAAGGCCAAGTGGGCCCAGGTCATAGAGGACAACGAGCCCCCCCCCATGTGGGGAAGCGCCCGCGTGCATGTGCAAACCCGCGGGAGGCACGCCAGACAGCTCCCCTAGGGCAGCGTGATGCTGCTTAGTTAGATAGATGTTAATTGTACTTAGTGATGCTGTTAGATAGATGTTGTAGGTCGCTGATGTAGATAGATTAGACCGGTAGGACTGTTTGCACCCATCCATCCATCCATTGGGGTTAATAATGCTCCGTGACTCCCCAACGGGAGCACGAGTCTAATTAATGGCTGGTTGTACAAGCTAGGGCTAAGCTAAGGCTATACCAGCTGACTCACGAGCATTATTTTACCATGTACATGTGTGCCTATGATGTCGGCCACACCCCAGATGCTGCCTAGCTTTACATATTTAGTTCAGCTGTGCCCATGCAGGCTCTCTGCTGAGAGGCCACACCTAGCTTTTGTATAATTAATTTAATTAATTAATTAAAATCATAGCTCCGTTGGGAGCATATGTATAACACATAGCCCTGAGAAAGGGGCATCTATGGGTTTGTAATACAATCAGGGCGACAACCTGCAGGTGGACCTCGATGTACAACTATCATCACCTGCTCTGGGTGCACAAGGTGCACCTGCACCGCCATGATGGTTCATGCCTCGATCCGAAGCACAGGCACCCGCCAGGGCGGCTTGAGGAGAGGGCCTAGAAGGCCTGCATGACATATGGGGTGTAAGTACTGGTATGTGGCTAGGCTATAGCTGGTGTACACATGGCATCTCAGCACTGAGAGAGTAACTGCATAGATCACATCAATCCAAAAACGCGTTTTTGTGCCCTGGTAATTATTTCAAGATAGGCTAATAGTCAGTTTGGCCTCAAATTTGGCACCAAGGTACCTAATCAGATATCTTATGATGCCATGTGGTCAAAAAATTTTTTGGGAGTCGGCACCATGGTAACATGGTGACATTTGCTAGCAAAAAATACCGTATTTTCAGCACTTTCTGGCATGTATGCATATATAATGACATCAAATGAACTCAGTTGGGCCTGGAACTTTGCACATGTTCTAAACACATCCCATGCAGCATGCCCACAAAGTTTCAGGCTGGTTGGATGACAAATTGGTGACAAATGCTAGCATAAATACCCAAAAAATGCAGTTTTTCATGGTTTTTTAAGGGTTTTATCACACATATGCATACATAATGACACCAAATGAACTCAGTTGGGCCTGGAACTTTGCACATGTTCTAAACACATCCCATGCAGCATGCCCACAAAGTTTCAGGCTGGTTGGATGACAAATTGGTGACAAATGCTAGCATAAATACCCAAAAAATGCAGTTTTTCATGGTTTTTTAAGGGTTTTATCACACATATGCATACATAATGACACCAAATGAACTCAGTTGGGCCTGGAACTTTGCACATGTTCTAAACACATCCCATGCAGCATGCCCACAAAGTTTCAGGCTGGTTGGATGACAAATTGGTGACAAATGCTAGCATAAATACCCCAAAATGCAGTTTTTCAGTGTTTTCCAAGTATTTCATCATAGGTTTGCACATATATAAGACCCAAGTGGACTCAGTTGGAGCTAGAACTTGGCACATGTTCGAAACACATCCCATGCAGCCTGCCCACAAAGCTTCAGGCTGGTTGGATGACAAATTGGTGACAGATGCTAGCATAAATACCACAGAAAAAGCAGCTTTCTATTGTTCTTACAAGGGTTTCATGGCAATCATTCCACCTTGGTGTACAGAAGGTTCCAAACAACACATCATTACATTATGCATCATATTTACAATGCAGGAAGGCATACTTGGGGGCACATGCCTATAGTACAATGCATTAATAACACACCTCTAGCCAGCTAGCTAGCTATATAGTGGCTAATGCCACACCCGGGGGCACGTTCTCACGGCCCTGCTGCATCCTTTTCCTTTTCTTCTTCTCTGCATCTGACAGGGGCCTGCCCCCCATCTTCTCATCCACCAGCCTGGTGAGCACCCTGACGTTGGTGACTTGCGTCCGCTACCCTACCCCCATGGCACGCTTGGCCTTACGCTTGGTGAAGGTGGAGGGGTGGGTGCGACAGTTGGTCTGGGTTTTCATCACCCCCTTCCTCCAGTGCATGCGTGTGCTCCAACGCCTAAGCAGAGAAGCACACACACACACACACACACACACATACACACACACACGTCGATCCCTTACCCACCCACACACACACATACACATGTATCCACCCACCCATGCATACACGTAGGCACGCACGCACGCACGCACGCACGCACGCACGCACGCACGCACGCACGCACGCACGCACGCACGCACGCACGCACGCACGCACGCACGCACGCACGCACGCACGCACGCACGCACGCACGCACGCACGCACGCACGCACGCACGCACGCACGCACGCACGCACGCACGCACGCACGCACGCACGCACGCACGCACGCACGCACGCAGTCATACATACCCTCCCTCCCTCCCTCCCTCCCTCCCTCCCTCCCTCCCTCCCTCCCTCCCTCCCTCCCTCCCTCCTCCTCCTCCCTCCCTCCCTCCCTCCCTCCCTCCCTCCCTCCCTCCTCCCTCCCTCCCTCCCTCCTCCCTCCCTCCCTCCTCCCTCCCTCCCTCCCTCCCTCCCTCCCTCCCTCCTCCCTCCCTCCTCCCTCCCTCCCTCCCTCCCTCCCTCCCTCCCTCCCTCCCTCCCTCCCTCCCTCCTCCCTCCCTCCCTCCTCCCTCCTCCCTCCTCCCTCCCTCCTCCCTCCCTCCCTCCCTCCTCCCTCCTCCTCCTCCCTCCCTCCCTCCTCCCTCCCTCCCTCCCTCCCTCCCTCCTCCCTCCCTCCCTCCCTCCCTCTCCCTCCCTCCCTCCCTCCCTCCCTCCCTCCTCCCTCCCTCCTCCTCCCTCCCTCCCTCCTCCTCCCTCCCTCCTCCCTCCCTCCCTCCCTCCCTCCTCCCTCCCTCCCTCCCTCCCTCCCTCCCTCCCCTCCCTCCCTCCTCCCTCCCTCCCTCCTCCTCCTCCCTCCCTCCTCCCTCCCTCCCTCCCTCCCTCCCTCCCTCCCTCCCTCCCTCCTCCTCCCTCCCTCCCTCTCCTCCCTCCCTCCCTCCCTCCCTCCCTCCCTCCCTCCTCCCTCCCTCCCTCCCTCCCTCCTCCCTCCCTCCCTCCTCCCTCCCTCCCTCCCTCCTCCCTCCCTCCCTCCCTCCCTCCCTCCCTCCCTCTCCCTCCCTCCCTCCCTCCCTCCCTCCCTCCCTCCCTCCCTCCCTCCTCCCTCCCTCCCTCCCTCCCTCCCTCCCTCCCTCCCTCTCCTCCCTCCTCCCTCCTCCCTCCCTCCCCTCCCTCCTCCTCCCTCCCCCTCCCTCCCTCCCTCCCTCCCTCCTCCCTCCCTCCCTCCCTCCTCCCTCCCTCCCTCCCTCCCTCCCTCCCTCCCTCCTCTCCCTCCCTCCCTCCTCCCTCCCTCCCTCCCTCCCTCCCTCCCTCCTCTCCCTCCCTCCTCCCTCCCTCCCTCCCTCCCTCCCCTCCCTCCCTCCTCCCTCCCTCCCTCCCTCCCTCCCTCCTCCCTCCCTCCCTCCCTCCCCTCCCTCCCTCCCTCCCCCTCCCTCCCTCTCCTCCCTCCCTCCCTCCCTCCTCCCTCCCTCCCCCTCCCTCATTCATACACCCGTTCATTCATGCATGCAGCCGCTCATCATTAACACGCCTCCGTTGGGAAACTCACGGGGTATGAACTATGAAACGGGCGGTAAGAAAGGAAGAAGGAGCCGCCTCCCCAACATGCCGCCCGGCAAAGGCAGCGATGGGCCGTCCAGGAGGGAAACACTGCGCTTTGCCTTGTACGCCGGGGTGCGCAGGCGACGTGCGGGCACTGTCGCGTGTAAATTTGCCTGCCCGCCCCAGTCCTTCTCGGAACGCCTCCCCAGAGCATGCCGTCATGGTAAGAGCTCTTTTCGCCCGTCGCCGGAAGCTTAAACCTGACAAGAATACGCCGGTTAATGACCAGAAAATGGGGGGTTGTCGACGTTATAAACCAGTAGCTGTGGTTTTTCCCGCACCCCGAGCACACTCCGGACGGGGCCAGCAAGCCCCGCCCACAGGAAACACAGCGCAGAAGGTTGCTCCGGCCGAGCGAAGTCATATAGCTGCAAGAAAAGACGAAAAAGCGATTAAAAGCACGACATGCAGTGTTGCCCCTGTCAGCGCTCCTATAATTCTCACTTTTTCGCGGAAGGGGCGTAAAAATCGGAAACGCAAAATTAAGGGAAATCCTACGCTGGGTTAATTCTTTAAAATGATGTAAGGAACTGGTAGAACGTGTTCGCTTCCACCGTCAAGTGGTTTGGGCAACGAGACCTTACCTTAAAGATGCACGGGTCTGGTCGGACGGCGAGCAAAAACTGCGCCAACTGCGTGCTTGTCCTCGTTCACACCCAATACAGCAGCGTTTCGCGAGTTTTTTTGTGAATATTATTTTTCCCTATGACAATGCCGTTCGAACAAGCGAAATCCGGTACACAATGGCTTCGTATTCCGTGAGCAATAAATTTTCAGCTACCATAGCCTTGCACACCGAATTTCAGTCAACATTGCACGCGCGCACCGAATTTCGTCAACTTTCGCGCGGGAATTACCGCGGAACGCCCCGGCGCTGCGCCGGATTGATGTGATAGGCATAGCATGGTCAGTGTCAACGTCGCTGGATGACCGCCCCCCTCCAGTATACCGGCTTCCCCCCTGCGCCATGCCGGCCGGAGCTGAAGGTAGGTCGGCGCCATAGCTCGCGTCGCCGCTGTTGCTGGGCCAGGGTCTAGTCGTCGTCCAGCGTGAAGCGAGTCTCCGAGAGCTTCTTGCGGCATGTAAGGAACGCCATGCAGCTTGTCCGCCATGTACTTAAAGGTGAGGAGCACAGGTGCCGGGCCAGCCAATTACGCCGCGCGCGGGGAAAAGGCGGACATGCAGCTGACGTACATCTGCAGCTCACCAGTGAGTTGCATGGGGGCAAGAATGTCGCGCTTAAATGCCGTGAGGAGGCTCGTCGGGGTCTCACCTGCATATGCCGGCTGCCGGTCGAGGTGCTTGATAGCTTTTGTATAGCTATGCTGATTTTTGTATCAGGGCATGCCTCGTATTTCGGACGAGATTAGACAGCGTTGGATAGCATTTGTAGGACACCTTGCTCGCACCAGCCAGGTCTCGAGACACCGCCCTAGCTTGGTCTGGCAGCCCCCCCGCAGCTTGGCCAGCCACGGCGGCACATTCTGACCTGGCCTGGCCCCAAGGGCATTCCCAAAAGGGTAGGGAAACATGCCACGAACTATTAATAATTAATTAATTAATTAGGAACATAACTCCGTTGGGAGTATATGTAGTGCACATAGCCCAGAGAGGGGGCATATGGCCTATATTACATTCTAAGCTACTTCCTGCAAGGGTGGGAATGTAGACAACACTTGCACTAGGTGCACCAGGGCACCTGCACCCTCATGGTCTATCACGCTATATGCATGCCCAGCTAAGGGGGAGCATGCCATGTGGGTGAAGATCATCATGGCTATACAAGAGCTACTAGGGCATGGCTTCTCAGCAGAGAGTGACTCCCTGCATGGGCACTGCATAATTAAATAAAGCTAGCTAGGCATCATCTGGGGTGTGGCACATCATAGGCACACATGTACATACATGACTAAAAAGGCTAGGCCTAAGCTGGTATAGTGCCTGTAGTAGGCGGGCATGTACAAGGCCACTGTCTAACTATTCTACACTATACTGCTGCTGTATTCCCCTAGGCTGGGGCTTCTGGGGTCGCTGGGGCCGCGGTGGTCGAGGGGGTCGCGTGCCAGGGCTTGTGGCCGACGTAGATGGCCGCCCCCTTCCAGTACACCCGCCTTGGTCTGCCGGAGCTGGAGGTAGGTCGGCCATAGCTCCCGTCGCCGTTGTTGCTGCGCCAGGGTCAAGTCGTCGTCCACGGTGAAGGGAGTGCATGTTCTCGAGCCGCTTGCGGCGTCTGAGAAACGAAATCTTGTCCGCTGGGCTCTCAAAGATGAGAAGAAGCGGAGGCGCCCCGGCCTTACCCCGCGCGCGGGGGAGGCGGTGGGCGGTCAGCTTAATCTCACCAAGGAGGCCCATGCGTGCAAGGATTTTGCTCTCAAACGCACGTGCAAGCTTCTCGGAATTCTCACCTTCCTCCATGTCGAAGCGTCTGCCGTTGGAGCTGCATGGGCTGCGACGGCGGAGGTATTGGAGGTGGTATGTTGCTCAGTAAGCATGTCCGCTCAGGTCGTGATGGAGGAGCATCGCCGGCCAGGCCTGCCAGCAGGGGCTGGCTTGGCGGCAACTGATGTCCTTCACTGCCTGGGCGGTGAGGCCGGCGGTGTTCTGCAGGACCTCGATAGCGATTGCATTATCCTTGAGGCGCTGGTCGATGTCGCGGAGCTGGCCGGGCGGTGATGGCGTCGGAGGTGGAGGTGGTGGCGGTGGAGGAGGCGAGGAGGGTGGAGGTGGCGGTGGAGAGGAGGGGAAGCTCGGCAGCCAGCGTGCTGCCCACGGCCCGGCCACATCTGCAGCAATGGGGGCCACGTGCTGCTCGAGGGCCTCCTTAAGGGGGCCTCCACGAACTATGTCCAGATGTTGCTGGATGAACTACTGGTCCCATGCAGCCCAGTTTGAATAGCGCATCCACTCTCTCTCCCTAGCTTCTTTGGACTGCCATGCAGAACAAGACGCGGCCGGTGGCAGAAGATTGTCAAGGCTCACACGCCCGACCCTGTGGGCAAGCCACCTCCCCCCAAGAGGAGGAGGCGTTTTGATGAGTAGGGTAGTTAGGATTTTTCTAGACTAGCTAGATTAGCGTTAGGTTAGTCCGATTACGCGGCTCTCTCCACTCCACCACCCATCAAGGAATATGTGCTACATGATCTCCCAACGGAGGCATGTTATAATTTAATTTAATTTAATGCTGATTTCCCCCCCCATGCATGACAGGCTCCCCCTTTGCTGGGCATAGCTTGATAGATCATGGGGCTGCAGGTGCCCTGGGGCACCTAGAGCAAGTGTCGTTTACATTCCCACCCTTGCAGGAAGTAGCTTAGAATGTATTAAAAGCCATATATGCCCCTTCTAGATGGGATATGTGCTACATATTCTCCCAAAGCCATGGCTGACGGCGGAGCTCAGAACTTTAGCGTCTGAGCCCCAAATTCCGTCAGATCACTTGCAACCGATGCATCTTTTCTAGGCGCATCTGCTACTATAAACGGTTACAGCTGTAACGCAGTATTGTGACCAGCCTGCAGCTATTACGCGAACTGCTATTATGACGAGCAAACGCACAACAACGCAACGCAGCCTAGCGGCTGCGCTCGGCAATGAAAATACGTCTGCAGCTCCGGCTGCAGCTTCGCCCACCGGCCCAGAAGGCAGCGGCGCCACTAGCCAAGCTCTAGTGGTCGCCCAGCCCCCTCTCGGGCTTGCCTCGCCAGCAGCGTCGCCTGAACCCAAGCGCAGTCGCCCTGCCCCTGCCGAGCCGATTTTTGACGAATTTGACGCCAGCCAACCTGGCTTTTTCGACAAGCTCACTGCAGACCGCATCGTGAACTACGTGTTCTGGGGATCCACCGCCTCGCTTATTGAACTGTGCAAGCAGCTCTTCCATCAGGGTCGTCTCATCAATGCTCAGCAGCAGCATCGCCCATACGAGTACATCTTCACCGCCCCCCGCCCCCGGCTGCAGATATACGCCCTCTTCTCCCTCCTTGGACGCTCCATCGGGGAGCTCTGGCCCCCCAAGCCCATCACCACCACCTTGACCGAATCCTCCATCCGCGCCCTCCTTAAGGAAGCTTTCGAGCAGCACGTGACCCCCCTTGCCACAGATGTGGCGGCAATGGGCGGCACGCTGGCTGCTGAGCTCCCCACCATCTCCACCGCCACCTCCACCCTCCTCGCCTCCTCCACCGCCACCACCCCCTCCTCCGACGCCATCACCGCCCAGCTCCGCGACATCGACCAGCGTCTTAAGGACAATGCCATCGCTATCGAGGTCTTGCAGAACACCGCAGGCCTCACCGCCCAGGTGGTGAAGGACATTGCCGCCAAGCCAGCCCCTGCTGGCCTGGCCGGCGATGCTCCTCCCATCACGACCTGGGCGGACATGCTTAAGCAGCACACCACCTCCACCACATCCGCCGTCGCAGCCCAGCTCCAGCGGCAGACGCTTGACCTCCGCGAGGAGGCCGAGCTTGCCAAGCGCAGCCTCAACGTCATTGTCAAGAATCTCAAGATGGAGGAAGGTGAGAATTCCGAGAAGCTTGCGCGTGCTTTTGAGAGAGAAATCCTTGATCGCATGGGCCTTACTGGTGAGATCGAGCCAGCGTACGCCAATACGCCGTATAATACGGTAAATACGCCGTATTATACAATACGGCGAGGTTTGGCGTACTAACGTACTAGAAATACGCCGTATTGCGTTCTCAACGCAAATACGGCGCATAATACGTATTTTTCGCGTATTATACGGCGCCCGGCTCCGGAATTTGGCGCCAGAGCTAGTTTTGGCGTTGCTGACCTAGGCAGGTACGCAGCCTGAACCGTACTTGGGGAGTACGGGCCTACGGTTGGTCCCGCTTGTCATCTCTGCCAGTTGACGGCGTGGGTAAACGATGGCAAAACGAGACCGACTTGCATAAATATGATAGTTGACCTCCGCGGCCATGGAGGTGCAGAAATCTGACTGGTATGGGAGCATGGCTTGACATTTTGAACTGCAATTTTGCAGGCATGATCCATAGGTCCTAAACAGCGTATATCATTGGCAGGCAACGCCTGGGTGTGCGCAGATATGTCTCGACCCTATGCTCGGTGCAGCAACCTCGTTTGATCAGCGACCAGGTCGGTCGCCGTGCATGTGCTAACTGTTACTAGGCGGGAAATAAGTCGATACGTTTGTACGCGGATAGATGTGTAAAATATATTGCTGACATGTCTTATTGGCGACGACGGCCAGGAAAGCGGCTCGCAGCTACATCGATGAGGTGGGCATCCGGCTAGCTCCAGCAAGGAAGGTAATTAATCTGCGGTTTTGATCTGGTATGTGCTATCCTGTTCACGTTTTATTGCATACTGTATCAAGGTTTTGGGTCGAATCGTATACCTATCAATAAGTTCATGGTTGTAATAAGGAATTAGTTCAATTAGCAATCTATATACCATGCAGTGGATGAGTATCACACTTCATGACCTTTATGTAAACAACAAACTGTCGACACCCCCTAGGGCTCCCCCAGAATAGATTCTAGCCAGCTGTCTAGAAGAGGGCAATCGACATAGCTTTTACATTATAGCATGACTTGCCATGTATTTCTCGAGCATAGTATACTGATCTAGCCCCAACGGCTTAGAGTAGCCCCAACGGTTTAGAGTGGCATGAACGCAATCACATTAGCCCAGCCATGGCTCAGCGTGGCCATTTGCTTATGCCTTAGCAGACGCCCGTTGAGCCCACTTCACCTTTCTTGTACAGCATCAGCTATGCTTCAGCCTACCTCTGGTATCGTTAATAATGGTTGTCCCACAGTGATGCGCCCCGGCCCCGTGATGTGGATAGAGCGCTCGATGTGGCCTGCCCACCGACTGGTGGGCGGTGGCAGTGAGAGAAGCTAGGGCGCCCTCCCTCCCTCTCATTGTGTACAGGGGTTGAAGGTTCCTCTACTTTGTATTGGCACCCACGTGACGCAGTCACGTGATAATTAACTAATTAATTAATTAATTACACTTCATGCAATTGATGAGACAACCAAGTGAGTGTCAAACGGCTACCGGCGACCTCTACGTGCATTGTATTGTTTTTCATCAAGATTGAGACATTAGCTAGAGTTTTTGAGAGGCACGCCCATGGGATAAACACCTTAGAATATTTTATCCTAATTGAAAATCCACTTTTCCGGTCAAAAAACCACTTTTTTTTGGGGGGCGTATAATACGCGTATAATACGCGTATAATACGGCAATACGCAATACGCCGAGGTTTTGCCGTATTGCCGTATTGCCGTACTGGCTCACACTGGATCGAGCTGGTCGCCCACCGCCTTCCCCGCGCGCGGGGTAAGGCAGGGCCGCCCCCGCTCCTTCTCACCTTTAAGACCCCAGCGGACAAGATTTCTTTTCTCAGACGCCGCAAGCGGCTCGAGAAGACTCTCTTCACCCTTGATGACGACTTGACCCTGGCGCAGCAACAACGGCGACGGGAGCTATGGCCGACCTACCTCCAGCTCCGGCAGACCAAGGCGGGCCAGCCGGTGTACTGGAAGGGGGCGGCCATCTACGTCGGCCACAAGCCCTGGCAGGCGACCCCCGCGACCCCAGCGACTCCAGACGCCCCAGCTTAGGGGAATACAGCAGTAGTAGTGTAAAATAGATAGACCGTGGCCATGTACATGTACGCCTCCTAGAGGCACTATCCCAGCTATAAGCCACGCGCTTTACTTAATCATGTACATGTGTGCCTATGATGAGCCACACTCCAGATGATGCCTAGCTTTATTTAGTTATGCTGTGCCCATGCAGAGAGTTGCTCTCTGCTGAGATGCCACGCTCTAGTTTTGTATAGCCATGATGATCTTGGCCGGTCCCCAGCGGCTTGGACAGCCAGGGCGGCACATTCTGACCTGGCCTGGCCCCAAGGACATCCCCAAAAGGGTAGGGAAACCTGTCACCAACTACGTTCAGATGTTGCTGGACGACCTCGTGGTCCCAGCCCAGTTTGAGCACCGCATCCACTCTCTCTCCCGTCTTTGGACTGCCATGCAGGACAGGGAGCGGTGGAAGAAGATTGTCAAGGCACACACGCCCGACCCTGTGGGCAAGCCACCTCCCCCCAAGCGGAGGAGGCGTTTTGATGAGTAGTGCAGTTAGGATTTTCTAGATAGAGTTAGGATAGTTCGATCACGCGGCTTCCTCCACCCCATCCATCATGAAATATGTGCTACATGACCTCCCCACGGAGGCATGTTATAATTTAATTTTTAATTTTAATGATGATCTTCCCCCTCACAGGCATGCTCCCCCCCTTACCCGGGCATAGCGTGATAGACCATGAGGGTGCAGGTGCCCTGGTGCACCTAGAGCAGGGGTCCTTTACATCCCCACCCTTGCAGGAAGCAGCTTAGGATGTATGATAGGCCATATGCCCCCTCTCAAGGGCTATGTGCTACATATACTCCCAACGGAGTTATGTTACAATTCAATTCAATTCAATTCTCCCAACGGAGTTATGTTTCTCTTATGTATGTCTCTTTGATGTTACAATTCAATTCAATTCAAGCTAAGGCTATGCCAACAATAATAAATAAAGACAAAGTAAAGAGTGATAATAATTAGCAAAACCAGAGTCTAAGTAGTAACAAGAACAAAAATGGAATAAAGAAAGAGGTCATTGCTGGATCGATATGCATGGTGAGGCACAGGGTATGTTGGAGTATGGGTCGATCAGGAGGCCGTTGTTAATTCAGCACCCATGGTGCGGCCGGCCGGCCGGGGGTCTCCTATCCAAGAAGGTCTAAAGCCTCGTGCCCAGCTCACTCCAATGAAAAAGTGTAAGGTGAAAAGGGGGTAGGCAGCTAGTGAAAAAATAGACAGGATGAACAAACACAACAGTGAGAGTAATCAAGAGGGAAAGGAAGTCACAAAGAGAAGTGGTAAAGGAGAGAAAAAAAGGAAAGCAAGAAAGAAGGGGGAAAAATAAAGAATAAAGTAATAAAATATGAAATGAGAAGAAGAACAAGTTATTACATGCATATGAGAATAAAAAATTGTTGAATAGGCATACCTAAGAATGAAAAGAAGAATAAGTAAAGTAAAAAAACTAAAAGAAAATGAGGTGGGGATGGAAACCCCTTGCAACGAAAAAAAAAAGAAGCAATTAACACACACACACACACACACACAACCCTGATCTGTATGAAGTGAGACAACTATGCCTGGACGCATGGCCAGCGATCCAACATAAAGTATAGTTGATGGCAGGTCTAGATACCAGCCCTGCGGGGCTTGTCCTTGGGGCCAGGCCAGGCCAGAAATGCTGCCGTGGTTGGCCAGCCAAGCCACTGGGGGCCGGCACACAACTTAAATTAACTCGAGTTGAGTGAGACAACTACTTTGTGATAATAATACACAGTCTTTCGAACTACTTTGAACTAAGACTGGCGAAATCCTATGCGACCCAACTCAGTAAAGGCGTGAATGACGGTATCGTGTTTACGCATCGTCAGGTCGCCGTTAACTTATGTAAAGAGCGATAAGGCACCAGTCGATGCTCGCCAAATGGGGCAAAACAAAGCAACAATTGTTCATCCAACCATTTGTTCCTCGGTATCGCTCGATACTTCACGGGGGCACATTCTCGCGTATTTCGCATCTCATAGAAATCGTACTGTAGCAGTAGCTGAGTGGTTGATAATGAGCATGCGCCCTGTTTACCACCAGCATGTTGGCAAGCTGTGTGGATGTATTCCTCCGTTCAATCCACAATGGGCCAAGAAAAGTTACACACCAGTCTCAAAAAAGAGGCTTAATTCTGCCACACATGTCACACGGGACGCGCAACAAGATATCCACATAAGGTCACACCGTTGAACCAAAACATAGAGCTGCCTTCTGACATCCCCCAGTTACCCTTTGCACACTTTCTTCATGGCGGCGAGCAATTTGCTGGCAGACACGGCACCCGCTAATTGGACAACCTGTCCCCCGGCCGCGTCATCCTGCGCATGGATGATAAAATGGGGGACACCTGAGATGCCCAGCACCCGCTTGGCGTGGGCATCCTGTGCCTGCGCCTCCTGCATCCCCTGATTGGACGCCAGGAGCGCGGACGCGTCCATGCCCAGGGACGCAGCAATCTCCCCTAGGGTGCTCGCCATGGAGATGTTGCCCCCCTGCTCGTACACCGCACGGAACAGCGCGTCCTTGAGCGCAGCTTGCTTCTCTGGATGCTGCGCGCCGCACCACTCCATGAGCCGGTGTGCGCGCCAGGTGTTGGGCCAAGTAATCCATGTGCCAAAGGGGCAGCCCACGTGCTGCCCCCGCTCCCGCAGCGAGTAGGTCCACCCGTCACCCCCCCACCGCCGCTGGTTGTAGGCGAGGTACTCCTCCCCTTGGTCGGCGGTGGCAGCGTCGATGACGAAGGGGTGGAATCGCACGGTGGCGGCGCCCGAGAACTGCGTGAGGGCACGCTTGAGCTCTGCGTCCCCAACGTAGCACCTGGTACCCGACACACAGTCGATGACAGGTGGACATGCTTAGTGATGATTCTTAGTGTTGATGGCAGGTCGACACACACAGTGATGCACACACACACACACGCACACACACACACACACACACACACACTGCTTGCATAAACAAGATGGGTTGCAAATGCTTAGGTTTGAAATTACATTGAGCCAATGGATTGATTTGTTACTGCATTAGAGACGCGGTCCCCTTGGGGATAGGATTCACCCTCGGGAAGGCGATGATGCATACTACCACAGGCACCACAATACGCAGGAAGTGTCCTAGGGGCCAAGGGGCTCCTAGCCAGTCGTCTGGCAGCCATCTGGGGGATGGACCAAGTACGACCTTAGAGAGGTACACCTACGCCCCCACACAACACGTCTAAAGAACGCTAGTCAATCTGACTGGCGAAGGAGAGCCCTTCATGTCAGCCACCAGTACGACAGCCAGTGACTTCATGGCATCCTATCAAAGCGTTTGTGTTTTGGTGACGCCATGTTTGTGTGTTTTGGTGATGTCATGCTTGTGCGGTTTACATCCCCCCACCTGTAGCTCAGAATGTATTACAAACCATATGCCCCCTCTCAGGGCTATGTGTCACATGAGCTCCCAACGGAGTTATGTCCTTCTTAATTAATGAATTAATGCTTGTGAATGGATCCAGGTCCATGCCAACTGCCACACACGCAGATACCATGACCATGGTGATGGTGGTTGTTGTGGGGGATAGCAGACGCTCTCACTGAGGGCAAGGGAATCGCTATAACTCTATATGCAGCTTGGGGCCCAAAGGCTACATGCTCCAGAACTCAATGCTAGGGCCCATAGACGGTTGGCACCAGAAGAAAAATGGAGAGGGAGAGCAACCAAGGGACAAGAGGATAAGGGAACCGTGCCGCTAAGTTCAACACGGCAAATTTCCAACCAACAAAATGCAACGACAGAATCATCACGGTCAATATTGCGTGTGCGAAATGTCGAGCGTAGTCGTAGCTATACTGCAATATATACGGTCGATGGGCCGCAAGACTCGAGGGCACACGCCCTTGGTGACTTAAGACCTACAGATCTGGAATATGCAGAGCCTAGGATATGGGTGCGCCTACCATGGGCATGCAAAATCGCTGTAGACATCCACCACGACAGGCGGCATGGATTTGCTGACGTAGAGAGCAGAATACGGTACGAGGTGGCAGAAGAGCTGATTCCGGCACCTACTTTTTTAATAAAAATTAAATGCGTACACTGGCCCCGTTCATCAGTGCCATATCCCCACGCAGCTGCTACGGGCTGCTTCTACTACTGTTCAATAATCCTGGCAAACAGACATCTACGTAGAAGACCTCTGACGGGACTAGAGCCTTTAGCAGGCGAGTGTGGCAGCGACCGTAATGGCTAATAACAAGGCCTGTGGTAACCAACCAACATGAGGGTAATCGTGACGAGCTCGTGGCAGGTGTTTGGTTATAGAATCCGCCAGATGCTGACGAAAGGCGCCATAGCCAGGCCATAGCCCAGATTGTACATTTTTTTTCCCGGGGAAATGGGTGTTGTCCATATAACCGTTAAGTTAACCAAGGTATGCCACAAATACCAAAATAATATTGTACATTTTCTTCCAGGGTAAAGACGTAAGCGAGACCAAAAAAAAGTTGAACTGTATAAAAGGAAGAAGTTAGAAATAGGCCGGCTGGACAAGCTGACTGTACAGGCCCGGTCTATACGGGATTTAACTTCGCGGAGTTAAAAGTGGCGGGAAACAATGGACGGTGAGATTGAGGGCCGGTTTTCATCCAACGGTGAAAAATAACTTGCGGTTTTAACTCACCGGAGATAAAAAATAACTCCAGACGGGCTTGGCCACGGACCCCTGTTATTTTTTTTTCGGAGTTAAAAGTTAAAAAGGAATAATTGGCGGGAAAACCCTGGTGGTCGGGCTGCTGCTACCGACGTGAAGGCTGGTTGCCATAGCTGTGTGTGCCATTGCAGTTGGTAATTCCGACCATTTCAGTTGCGTATTTAAAGCACGAAAACACGCGGCCATAATGCCTCGCCAGTCATACCACCTTATGCGCAAGCCCGACGAGGACAGGATTGACAGGGAGGACTGGAATGATTTGCATGATTTGAAGATGATGCGAAGGCGTACAGGATAAAGAGGTCTCTCCAGGCGTGGTGCACGTTTCCAAGCCCTACGTAAGTCGGTTTGGCTTGCCGCGAGCTGCTAATGAGAAGCGCACTCGCAACCACGGATGATTCGGGAGAACTGTCGCGTTTGGCCGATGGTTTCGATTCAACCAGACGACCAGGGGAGTTGTTGATGGTTGTGTTGGTGCGCTCGATGGTATCGCAATCAAGATAAAAAAAAACCTTCAAGTCGGAGGTAGCGAACCCCAGGCAGTACTAGAATCGTAAGGGGTTTTATGCGCTTGTCATGCAAGCTGTGTGCGATTCGAAATGTCGTTTTCTGTATGGCTCCAACAAATGTTGCGGCAGTACCAATGACAGTGTCGCATTTCGTGTCAGCTCTTTGCACACGGAATTGGCACGTGTTGGCCTGCCAGAAGGATTCTACATAGTGGCAGATGAGGCATACATCATCAAGCCTTGGCTTGTGACTCCCTACCCAGGAAGGGGTCTCAGCGTCCAAGAGGACGCATGTAACTATTACATCTCTTTGTGCAGGCAGGTCATAGAGCGTGCATTTGGGATTCTTATTCACCGCTTTGGCATCCTTCACCGTGCATTGACATGTGACCTACGACATGCAACATGCTAGCCAGTTTTTTTTACCCACCTTGGTGTATAATGCTTGAGTGTGCCACGTGTGGCATGGTGTTTGGTTGCCAGTTTTTTTTACCCACCTTGGTGTATAATGCTTGAGTGTGCCACGTGTGGCATGGTGTTTGGTTGCCAGTTTTTTTACCCACCTTGGTGTATAATGCTTGAGTGTGCCACGTGTGGCATGGTGTTTGGTTGCCAGTTTTTTTTACCCACCTTGGTGTATAATGCTTGAGTGTGCCACGTGTGGCATGGTGTTTGGTTGCCAGTTTCTTTTACCCACCTTGGTGTATGCTTGAGTGTGCCACGTGTGGCATGGTGTTTGGTTGCCAGTTTTTTTTACCCACCTTGGTGTATAATGCTTGAGTGTGCCACGTGTGGCATGGTGTTTGGTTGCCAGTTTTTTTTACCCACCTTGGTGTATAATGCTTGAGTGTGCCACGTGTGGCATGGTGTTTGGTTGCCAGTTTTTTTTACCCACCTTGGTGTATAATGCTTGAGTGTGCCACGTGTGGCATGGTGTTTGGTTGCCAGTTTTTTTTACCCACCTTGGTGTATGCTTGAGTGTGCCACGTGTGGCATGGTGTTTGGTTGCCAGTTTTTTTTACCCACCTTGGTGTATGCTTGAGTGTGCCACGTGTGGCATGGTGTTTGGTTGCCAGTTTTTTTTACCCACCTTGGTGTATGCTTGAGTGTGCCACGTGTGGCATGGTGTTTGGTTGCCATTTTTTTTACCCGCAAGCGGTGAGGATGAGAATGTTGCCTAATCCCGCTATTGTAATGTCAAAAAGGATGCATGTGCAATGGTAGTCATCACAGTTGTCAAACTTAACCCCTAAATGGGCAGAAATACTGCCGATGCATCGGTTGTAACTTCACAACTTTGAAAACCAGACGCCATCCAACCTACCCATATCCAATGGCTGTCCTTGGGGGCCAAGCATGTGCATGAGTTGCTCTTCGGGTTGATACATCACAACCTTACATATATTCAGAGTAGGCCATGTATAACTACCGTCAAAGTCAGGGCGGTCAAGACGCGCGTTTTCAGTTTTGGTAGAATGTGTATTTTGAATCATGTTCTAAGAGCTAGGCACTTACCACTTCAGGGATGATAAACAATTAGTTGCTGAGCAGTTTGAGCCATTGGGGTCATCACTTGGTTGGGTATACCAGCAGCTACGTACACCCAGTACAGCCCGTAGGGGTACCGTTGGTAAAAAGCAACCAAGGGGGTAGGGCTTGGCATACTACCTACTAATAAGGCCACCAACCATGCCATACAATACATTTCCCTTCCACAATGATGGGGAAACATAACTGCATCATCACACTGCCCTTACATGGCACCTATGTGCAGGTGCCACCTTGTCCATGCACGTAGGTAACGTGGTACGGACACCCTACGCAAGGCATGCATTCTAGGAGGCAGCCACCAACAAACTAGTGATGTGAAGCCTATTTCAGCTTGCCCTAGCAAGGATTAACTAGGCCTAAGCTGCTATAGCTTGCCAGGTGATGGCCAGCACACCTGGTGGCACATGCTCACTGACAATGGGAAGCTTCTACTCACCGGTTACATGCTTGATGATGCCACAGAGACCAGCCAACTGCCTCACACTCATGCAATATGTGTGTGGGAAATGTATAACAAACATATATGGAGGTATTCAAACCCATACAGCCTCTAAAACTTATCACCATCACACTATGGCAGGTCAACTGACTGAGGGAGGCATCTAAGAATGGTGTTTTAGGAAGGGGCCAGGCCATGGTCAAGAAAGAACATGAATAATGCAAAAAGAATGTGCTACACAAGCTAGAACGTATACATAAACGTCTTACGTCGACAAGGAAACGATAACTCAGCTTTACCTGGCATGGCTGGCATTACCTTAGCCCAGGCGGTGGCCGCAAAATGGCGCATTGCGGCACACCAAAGTTGTGCAGCATGGTCGCTAGATTCGGCGATTTCTGGCCACCCTTGCAAGTTTACGACTACAAATCATCATAAAAAGTAAAAAGAAACCGATATATATCCTTTAAAATACGCTGCTCGGATGCTTTCGTCAATGAGGACATGCCCGAAACGCGCTTTTTCTCTCATCGTCCACTTCGGCGTTTTCCCATGGGCGACTCCGCATGGCACGCAATGATTTCGCGCTTCGGGTGGCAGAAATGGTCCATCTCCTTCGGCATTGTCCGCCATGGCTGGCGACCGCGGGTCATCTTCCCCTTCCCCGCCGTCAGTGTTTTGGGTTCAATTGCCTGTAATTGCCTGATTGCCCGGGCACGGAGCTGGCGCCACGTCATCGACTTGGCGGGAACCACTCTACTTGCGGTCCAGACAGTTTAGTTTCGTATAGACTGAAATTTTTACCTCCGGACCCAATTTTCAGCTAAAAATGACCGGTTCGGTTTTAACTTAAAATCCGTATAGACCGGGCCACATGTCTATACGGATTTTCTTTCTTACAGCTTCCGGTCTTCCGGATACGGCGAATCATTCGCGCATACGGGGGACGTCCCTCCCCTTCACATCGCGTCTGTGGGGAAGAAGCACTATTTTGAGAAAGCCGTAGGACGGCTGGTGAAAGAAAATTGAACTCTAAGCAAGTAACGCAAATTGAGCAACTGGCTAGCGGCCTGCGCCAGCATTGATCCGAGGGATTCATCAGCTTTATTACACGATGGAATGCTCAATTTAGGGTGCAGGCCGAGTAATAATAAATTCGTATGACCCTAATAAGAACGTACAAGGTGTGGCTTCCATTAATTATTATCTGGCAGCTTTTCCCCGGAGAAAAGTGCTGAAGAAACATGCTCTAATCGTGCCCTGTAAGCTGTAGTTGCGTAATTCAGTGGATACGCAGCCGTCGTCGAGCAAATTTTCTTTCAATATATCCAGTTCTGTGGGATAAGAAAGACCTTGCCACGGAAAGTCGTGGTATTTCCCATCAGGGGAATGTATTTTTCAAATTTTTTTGGAATTTTTCACATGCTTGAACTTGCCAGGATGATCCAGAACAGTTGGGGTTCTCGATGAAAAGTGGCAGTCTGTTCACGGACGGAAGCTCTAGCCGCGACGCGAGAATCGATTGCATGGCAAATTTCAATTGCCCGCCCCAGTTCTCGTTGAGCGTTTAGTTGAATACGGACGAATGGCGACCAATGCCCGAAAGGGCAAAGCCGCTTTCCATAGCCTTTCCATGCATGGAGCGGCAGGAGCGCTTCCACCCCCCGAGGGCAAGCCCGCGGCCGCCCCTCCCAAGCTGCCCGTCATTCCTCCCTTGTGCATGTCCGCCTTGGGAACCGGTCCCCGCAACGAAGGCCTGGCCTCGCTGAGGCAAACCATCATCTCATCCAACAGGACGGCCGACACCCTCGACTGCCGCGACGCCAGCCAGATCACCGCCCGGCTCAGCGACCTGACCGTCCAGGCCAACAAGCGAGCCGAGTACCTGCTGGCGGCCATGGAGCCGCCGCCGACGAAACGAGCCAGCACCGCTCCCTCCGCCTTCCGAGAGTCCGTCTCCGACAAGAGCCGTTCCGAGACCAAGGCCCTGGAGCAGCTCCTGTCTGAGATCGAGGGGACCCTAGCACGTGGCAACGCCTCTGCTAGCGCCCGCACGGCGCCCACGCTCTCCCCTCCCTCCACTCGCCCCGCCAAGCCCAAGGAAGTGGCCAAGTCGCGGCGCATTGTGGCCGGCAGCAACCGTTCCCGTCCCGCGCGCACGCTCATGGCGGAGATGCGCGTGGAAGAGAAGCTGCAGCTGCTGCGCTCCGACCCGCTTCTGCTGGAGCAGCTGCACAAGTCGGTGGCGGCAACGCGGCGCGACCAGACGCAGGAGCGGCGACGCCACAGCCACGACTTTGTGGAAGAGAACGCGCACGCGCTCGAGCTGCTCACACCGCACCAGCTGGAGGAGGTGTCCGCGCGCGTGGTGGCGCGAGGGAGAGGGCCCGCGCTGTCCCTAGCTCTACCACACGCGGCACCGCAGCCGCCGCCACCGGGCGCGCCGCACGTGCCATCCTCCCTTCATGCGGATGGCAGCCGGACGGAGCGCACACCCAGGGGTGCGCGCGTGCGGCCCCGCGTGGCAGCGGACGGGGGGGGCAGTGGGGGCTCCCCTTGGACCATCGATATTGATGAGGAGAGCGGTGCATCCGGTTGCAGTCAGCGCGCACAGACGGCTCGCGCACACGTGCTACGACAGGACCCGGACAGCGGCGCGGTGCCCAGCATGGCGGCGGGTGCAGAGACCCGGACCCTGTCACGTCCCAGCCGGCCCGCGATGACCCCCGTGCCGGACGCAGGAAGCGGCGATGATGAGGACGAGGGAGACGCTCAGGCCACGTCGGATGACGACGTGTTGGCGCGCACGCAGCGGTGGGCCGATGTGGCGCGGCGGCGGGGGGTGCATTGGCACCACAAGGGCGCGGTCCCGTTGCTGGAAGTACGGAGGGAGCAGCGGCGGCGGCACCGCGCGGACGTTCGGGACATGCACCAGATGCTGCTGGACGAGCACCTGCAGGTGTGTGTGTGGGGGGGGGTGCGTGGATGGTGATGGCTGCGTCTGTGCTTGCAGGTGTGTGGGGATGTGGGGGGGGTGGGGGCTGACTGCACTAGTGTTGGACAATTACCTGCAGGTGCTTGTGTGTGTATGGGGAGGGAAGTGCGGGCGGGCAATAGCACTAGCGTTGGGCGAGTACCTGCAGGTGGGTTGACGTGGTGGGGGCCGATAGCATGGTCACTGGACGAGAACCTGCTGGTACCGTGGAGGGGAGGAAAAGGCGATCCTCGGGTGGGATCCTGCAGCTATGAGGGATGGGGGATGACAGCAGTGTAGTTTGTGCGGGAGTAAAACAGGAGTGGGACGGGGGTGATAGTACGGTCTTCGGTGTGCGCTGATAGCCTTATCATTAGTTGTATTCCTGCAGGTGGGGCTAGGGGGGGCTAGCGTCACTCTTGCCAATGGGGGTGGCCGTGGCATGGTTGATGATGATGATAAACTCCCCCATCTCATGGTTGATGATGAGGATCGCCATGCGTGCGGTGGCCTCTGCAGATGTTTTCTGATGGAAAGTAGCCGTGTGGCTCTTCGTAGGTTGTGTTCCCACCATGCCTGCTTGTCCCTGTGCAGTCTGCAGTCCCCCCCACCGGACTTGGCACGTCTTCCTTAGACTTCTTCCTTACAGTGGCATAAAATACTATCCCATCCCTTGCGTGGCTCCGTATTTCGTCTCCGTGCACAACGGTGTTATATCATGTTGGCTATAGGTAAGATCCTACACTATAGTAGCTCCGTGGCCTTGTTTGGAGCGTTCCGTGTGCCCCGCGTGGATGCTCTTCGCGCCTCGCAGCCCGTCCACACGTGTACGGTGGTGACGAATGCCGTCCCTCCACGCCCCTTCCGGTTGTTATGCTTCAACCCTTGCACGGCCCCGCGTCATGCGCACAAACCCTTTGAATGCCTTTCGACATGGGCTCCTCCCCTGCACTGCCCGCGTTTATGTTCCCGTCCTCCTCCCCCCCCTTCGTCACACGGCCGTGTGTGCATCACCGCTGCCCTACGGCTGTGGGTGGGTGGGTGGGTGCATCATCATCACCGTGGACCTCATCAGGCCAAGCGCCGGTCCGCCCTCAGCCGCATCCACCGGTATGAGGACAAGGCGCTGCAAGCGCTTAAGGAAGAGAGCCGCGCTGAGCTGGCCACGCAGCAGCGGCTGGCACTCGTGGTGGTCCACCTTGGCATGACGTTGCGCCACCTGGGGCGCACGGTGCTCGCCGACCGCATCACGCGCCGTGTGCGCGCGGGGTGGCACACATCCGCGACGATCATCAAGGACTTCTACTACCGCATGCTCATCAAGCGGCGCGCGGCCATCTCCAAGAACATCAAGGGGGTCACCTGGGTGAACGTGGCCCTCTTGCGGTGGATGAACAAGGCACGGGACGCGGTGCGCGCGCGGCACGCGGCGCTGCTGCTCGACTTCCTGCAGCACATTGGCATGTCCTCCAAGTTCTCGCGGCTGCTGCGGGAGTTCAAGGGGAAGGTGATGCGGATACAGGTGCGGGTGCTGAAGATAGAGGCGCAGGCCGGGAAGGTGCCGGTGTAGGGAGGCATGAGCAGGTAGGGGCTTCTACGTGGCGTCCTAGGGTAGGCACGGCGGAGTTGCCTGCAGGATGGCGTCACAGGGGAACGACACCATCGACAGGAGGCATGGGTTGAATGGCACAACGTCCCTGGGCGCGCAGGGGTGGGGCAACGTGTGGCGGCCACCGGCTGTGGCATATCCGTTCATGCCCTGGGCCTTCTTGAGCATCCACGCACCGTGTTGGGGAGTATAGCCACACGCGAAATCGTGCTAAAGGGCTCCTGTATTTGAATTCCATGTGGTACCAAAAACTTTAATGTTTTTTCCTTGTTTTTGCGCGCTGTGTCGCGCACGGGGGGGTCTTGACGTGTCTCCAGGAGCCGCACGCTGTGACGTGCACGTGCTGCCAGGGGATGCGGTGCCCTGTCCCTAGTGACTCTATCTACTCGAGTGTTGTTTGTATGATGGTGTTTTACTACCCAATCGCCTGCCTTGTCCCTTCTCGTGGCCTGCATGGCGGTCCGGGCTAGTCCCTGTAAGGTATGTGCCCCCGTGGCTGAGGTTGGTCTCCGTGGCTGTCGGTTCAAGTTGGTAATCGGACATCCCCTGCTCCCCAATCCTAATGTCCACGCCTGTGCGCCCTCAGTGATGCCCATCCCTTATAAGGCCCTACTAATGCCTTGTGATGTTACTGTTGTCACATGGCACTTCCCTCCCTCCCTCCCTCCCTCCCTCCCTCCCTCCCTCCCTCCCTCCCTCCCTCCCTCCCTCCCTCCCTCCCTCCCTCCCTCCCTCCCTCCCTCCCTCCCTCCCTCCCTCCCTCCCTCCCTCCCTCCCTCCCTCCCTCCCTCCCTCCCTCCCTCCCTCCCTCCCTCCCTCCCTCCCTCCCTCCCTCCCTCCCTCCTCCCTCCCTCCCTCCCTCCCTCCCTCCCTCCCTCCCTCCTCCCTCCCTCCCTCCTCCCTCCCTCCCTCCCTCCCTCCCTCCCTCCCTCCCTCCCTCCCTCCCTCCCTCCCTCCCTCCCTCCCTCCCCCTCCCTCCCTCCCTCCCTCCCTCCCTCCCTCCCTCCCTCCCTCCCTCCCTCCCTCCCTCCCTCCCTCCCTCCCTCCCTCCCTCCCTCCCTCCCTCCCTCCTCCCTCCCTCCCTCCCTCCCTCCCTCCCTCCTCCCTCCCTCCCTCCTCCCTCCCTCCTCCCTCCCTCCCTCCCTCCCTCCTCCCTCCCTCCCTCCTCCCTCCTCCCTCCCTCCCTCCCTCCTCCCTCCCTCCCTCCTCTCCCTCCCTCCCTCCTCCCTCCCTCCCTCCCTCTCCTCCCTCCCTCCCTCCCTCCCTCCCTCCCTCCCTCCCTCCCTCCCTCCCTCCCTCCCTCCCTCCCTCCTCCCTCCCTCCCTCCCTCCCTCCCTCCCTCCCTCCTCCCTCCCTCCCTCCCTCCCTCCCTCCCTCCCTCCCTCCCTCCCTCCCTCCCTCCCTCCCTCCCTCCCTCCCTCCCGCGCGCCCTCCCTCAGGTCTGGTGGCGCTCCACCGTCATCTGCTGGCAAGCGCAGCGGCTGCTGCTGCTGATGCAGTGGGAGGCGTTTGAGGATGCGCGCATGAAGGAGGCGGCGATGGCGCAGGCGAGCACGCTGCCCGCGCCCCCCCCCGCACTCGCGCCCCACCGCCGGTCGGAGCACGCCGAGGCCATCATCCGCGTCTTGCGGCATAAGGCGCGGCTCGTACAGCTGGCGATTGCGGGCGTGCGCCCGACCCGGCAAGACAGCAACCGGGAGGTCTCCGGTGTGGAGGCACAGGGGGGAAAGGGGGGCGCACAAACTGCCGGGAAAGGGGTCAGTTTCGAGCCGGACGAAGAAGAGGCGACGGCGCTCACGGTGGGGCAGGTAGGGGGCGCGATTGGAGCAGGGGGCGTCTGTCATGCGGGGCCCTAATCGCCCATGGGCCCATTTTCGCCACTTGTCTCTCCCAATGGCGCCTATGTCCTGCCTAGCTACCTGCGCCTGCGGCCCGCCTGCGCCTCCTTGCATCGCATACTCTTCTCCCGCAGTGCCCCTGCCTTGCGTGACATCATGGCTCTTGTGACATCATGCTTGGATCACCCATCTGCGTCCTTGTTAGCGTCTCCGTCGCATGTGCCGCCCACAGTCACGTGCTTTTGATTAAGTCTGCCGCCCGTACCTCTGCCTCCCACGCTCGGGCATGGCTGGGGCCCATGCGTACCTGTTGCCCCACCCCCGATCACGGTATGTGTGCAGGTGCTCAACTCCAAGCTGGCCAAGGAAAAAGCCAGCCCGCGCCCCCACGCGCCGACCGTCCGCTTTGTGCGCAGCAACCAGACCGCGCCCATCGACAAGCGGCGGCCGTACGTGCCGCGCGCGGGCGGAACATCCCACCGCGCGCGCAAGGTCAAGACGGTCCCCCTCGACATCAAGGTGAAGAAGATCAAAGAGATCTGGCGCGTACAGTTCCGCAAGCTGATCGCGGATCGTGATACGCACGCCAAGCAGATGGCTCTCTACGCCGCTCGGCTGTCCATGGTCAGCGCCTCCACCTGGGTGACCAGCGGGCAAGGGGGAGGGCATGGGGGCGGGCATGGGGGCGAGGGCGAGCGCAGCATGCTCAACCCGGTGCTGCCGCTGGCGCCGCTACGGCCGCGCATCCGCATGCTCTTGTCGCCGGAGCAGATGGCGGAGCTGCACGAGGAGGGCCTCAACGAGGCCCAGGAGAGGTTTGAGCGAGTGGAGCAGGCGCGCGCGCAGAAGCTGCTGGAATAAAACCAGGCCATCCCGCCAGTCATCCCTCCCTTCGGAGATGCCGGAGCTGGGGGTGACCAGGTTCCTCTGGGCACGATGCCATCAGGACTGTTGTTGGCAGATGCCGCTGAGGCCACACATGTGTTATTAATGAATGAATGAAGCCAAGCCTGGTCTGGGGTGCTGTCACAGCATGCTGGTGCGTTGTGGTCTGCCTGTAATACTATGACAGCAATTCTTTTTCGGAATAGGGATTCGTGGCAGCCCTGTAAAGGAGGGTCAGCCATGGAAATTGTAGAACAATAAAAACACTCTAATAGGCATATCCCTGATTCCCTGTCGGTTGTCTGAGTGAGATACTACTCATGAATGGCGGTGTACATACTTCTCCCCTCAGAGTGTCACAAGCACCGAGGGATCTGACGTGATCCGCATGTCCCCAGCGTACGGGGAACCATCATGAAGCACACATTTACAGTTGGTCCACTTGCTGATAAGTATGTAGTACTTGTGTCACCACCAATTAATTAATTAGGAACATAACTCCGTTGAGAGTACATGAAGCACACATTTACAGTTGGTCCACTTGCTGATAAGTATGTAGTACTTGTGTCACCACCAAGCAAGGATCGAGAGGACACCACGTTATGGTAATTAAAGCAGGATAGCAATTACCAGATGAAGTTGTTAAAGAGCACTGTCAAACATGCTAGACATTGTACAATGCATTTACATAGGGTGCGTGTGAGCTGTAAAACATCACGTACATAAGCATTCTAAGAACAGCCTGAATAATAGCTGCATGCAAGCGATGGGCCCATGGCTGCTAACGAAGGCAAGCGTAACACAGCCAGGAAGCATGCGTCACTTAGCTGCATGCAGCATGCAAACAAGGTAGAGAACAACGTTATAGAAGATCGGTGCGCTGGTTGTCTTCTTGATGCATGCTGTACATAAAACAACTATGTCTAGCCATGTCATGATAACTAATCAATTATCACGTAGGCTGCGTACATCCATTAATTTCTGGCCTTGCATGTTTTGATTTGCATGCATCACCACAAAACATCAAATTTATTACAATACGTCAGTGCTAGCTCTATACGGTGGAATAACACAGACTTGTCTAGACCAGACGGCTTAACACGGCCATCTGTATGCATGCTAGGGTGAGCACGCGTACTGTGATCTTGCAGGGCGCCAGCCCACAGCAGCTGTGCCAATGCTCTAACCCCCTTTTTGCCAGGGTGCGCATGGGTGGGTGGCCGGCTAGGCGAAAGAAACAACCTGCTTCCCTTGAACTAATTAATAGGTAAGTAAGTAATTACTTACTAATTACTAAGCCCCATTACTAAGCCCTACTTACTAATTACTAAGTGGCCCCAGCGACTCCGGCAGCCCCAGCCTAGGGGAATACAGCAGCAGTAGTGTAATAGATAGACAGTGGCCTTGTACGGCATGCCCGCCTACTACAGGCACTATCCCAGCTGAGCCTAGCCTTTTCTAGTCTTGTACACATGTGTGCCTATGATGAGCCACCCTCCAGATGATACCTAGCTTTATTTAATTATGTTGTGCCCATGCAGGGAGTCCCTCATCGAGAGCCCCGAGCACATTCAGACCTGGCTGGACTGCCTGGGCCTGGAGGCGCGGGCGGTGGGGCTGGAGATTAGTGTCAAAACTGAGGCGATGGTGATAGGGGCATCCAGTAAACCACCGCTGCCGCGCCTGCTCGACGGGACGGAGGTCCCGTTCCGCGACCGCTTCAAGCTGTTGGGGAGCTGGCTTCCTGACACCGCCGACGATGTGGACACCCGCATCGGCCTTGCCTGGGCCAAGCTCCGTTCGCTCACACCTTACTGGCGCTCGAAGGGCCTGGACGGGCACCGCAAGCGCATGCTCTTCAAGGTCCTCGTCCTCACGGTGCTCACGTATGGCGCCGAGGCGTGGACCCTCCCACCCAAACTGGCAGCTCGGCTCGACGGCACAGTTTACAGGATGCTCCGGCAGGTCCTTAACGTAGGTTTTTCCGAGCGTCCGTCATCAGAGTCTTTGTATCATGGCATGCCTCGTGTTTCGGACGAGATTCGGCAGCGTAGGATAGCATTTGTAGGACACCTTGCCCGCACCAGCCAGGTCGACACCACCCTTGGTCTGGCCGGCCCCCAGCGGCTTGGACAGCCAGGGCGGCACATTCTGACCTGGCCTGGCCCCGCGGACATTCCCAAAAGGGTAGGGAAACCTGTCACCAACTACGTTCAGATGTTGCTGGACGACCTAGTGGTCCCCGCCCAGTTTGAGCACCGCATCCACTCTCTCTCCCGTCTTTGGACTGCCATGCAGGACAAGACGCGGTGGAAGAAGATTGTCAAGGCGCACACGCCCGACCCTGTGGGCAATTAAGCCACCTCCCCCCAAGCGGAGGAGGCGTTTTTGATGAGTAGTGTCGTTAGGATTTTCTAGATAGAGTTAGGATAGTTCGATCACGCGGCTTCCTCCACCCCATCCATCATGAAATATGTGCTACATGACCTCCCCACGGAGGCATGTTATAATTTAATTTAATTTTTTTTAATGCAGGGAGTAACTCTCTGCTGAGACGCCATGCCCTAGCTTCTTTGTATAGCTATGCTGATCTAATTCCCCCCCATGACAGGCTCCCCCTTCGCTGGGCATAGCTTGAAGATCATGGGGATGCAAGTGCCCTGGTGCACCTAGAGCAAGGGTCCTTTACATCCCCGCCCTTGCAGGAAGTAGCTTAGGATGTATGATAGGCCATATGCCCCCTCTCAAGGGCTATGTGCTACATATACTCCCAACGGAGTTATGTTACAATTCAATTCAATTCAATTCAATTACTAAGCAATTACTTACTTTATTTATTTACTCCGCGCGCAGGTGATCTGCGAACTAGTCATGTTGAGCTGCCGTGCTATTGTAAATGCAAATAACGTCGCGCGACTAAATTCATGCAGTGCCGTCATGCATAACTATCGAGATTTGGTTTTCGTTTCTGGGTGCCCAAGATGATATAATTGCTCACGTGAAACACTGCCCACAACTGTCAGGTCGTCATATCCGCCCCACATCATTCCTGCACCCACTTATGCTGCTACATGGATATTAGCTAGAACGTTTATCACTGTTTCAACAAGGAAACTTCCATCAATCCAGTTTCTGGGCAGGAAGTAAGGCAAAGACTGCATGGCACAAAGCAATCTACTTCCAGACATTTATACGGGACTATCGACTAGGCTCCAAGGCCACACGATCGATCGAGGATTAATTACATCCCCCTCTAGTGACTATATTAATTAATTAATTAATTAGACTCGTGCTCCCGTTGGGGAGTCACGGAGCATTAACCCCGCTGGATGGATGGATGGGTGCCAACATTCCTACCGGTCTAATCTATCTACATTGGCTACATGCTACATCTATCTAACAGCATTCTAACTACAACATCTATCTAGGCAGCCGCACGCTGCCCTTGGGGGAGCTATCTGGCGTGCCTCCCGCGGGATTGCACACGCGGGCGCTTCCCCACTGGGGGGGGCTCGTTGTCCTCTATGAACTGGGCCCACTTGGCCTTGTCCATCATCTGCTTCCAAATCACGGAGAGGCCTAGGCCCCCCATGTCCTCTACTAGCTGTTCTTTGAAGGTGCGGGCCTTGCGGCGTCTAACATCACTGGGCCCAGCCCACGTCAGGAGGTGCCGGCCAGGCTGGGCTGGTGACTATATATGGTTGGGGCATGATGCAGACCCCACCCTTGCATGAAGTAGCCTAGGATGCATTAAAAGCCACATGCCCCTTCTCAGGGATATGTGCCACATTGACTCCCAACGGAGTGATGTTGATAATTAATTAATTAATTAATTAATGATGCAGACGACATTTGTAACTTTCGTGTAATTATTTTCGAATGAGATCAGCATAGCACTCCGTGGTGTGCCCATGCGCATGACACACAAGTACTTACTGAAGGCCACACACATTGCTCGGGCACGCTGATCAGGAGCGCAGAGCCGATGGCAAGACTTCCGCAACTGCTGTGTGGCAGATGCAGAGTATCTGCCCGCATTTCCTACCACCCATCTGCACACGTTTTGATACACTCACAGGTGCACTGCGCATGTGCACAATACGCCACCCAGATTTCACAAAGCAGGACGTTCAAAGAGGCCACAGTCAATCGCTCATTCATCGTCCTCCTCGTCTTCCTCTGCAGACTCCTCCATGTGGTCACCCTCCTCCCCCTCCTCGCCTTCGTCCCCCTCATCGTATTCCTCCCCTTCCTCGTCCTGGTCCTCGCCTTCCTCCTCCACATCTTCTGTGCTGCCGCCTCCCCTCCGCGATGCACCCTGGTCATATTCATAGTCCCCACCGTCATCCTCATCGTTATCCTCGTCGCCTTCTGCTTCCTCGCCCTCTTCCTCATCCTCGCCTGTCCGATCCTCCTCCTCCTCCTCATATCGCCCCTCACCCTCCTCGCCCTCCTCCATCTCATCCCCGTGGCTCGCCTTGCCACCCTCCTCGTCGTAGTCGTCCTCCTCAAACGCCTCTTCCTCCTCCCCTTCCTCCGTGGCTCCCTCCTCGGTCGCATGCTCCGCATCGCTCGAGCCGTAGCCATCCCCCTGTGCACGGCCGTACTCGCTCGCCTCGCTGGGGTCGTACCGGCCACGCCGGCGCGCATCCCCTTCAAACTCGCTGTCGTCGCCCTCACCTTCGGCACCGGACGCGTACTCGTAGCGACCACCTGCCGGGCCTCGTCCTGCCTCCTCAGCACCGGACCCTGACTCATACCCCTCACCCCCGCTGCGCAGCCCAAGGTCGGAATGAGAGCTGCCATCACCACGGTGACTTGCCTCCTCTTCCTCCTCCTCGTCCTCCTCCTCCTCTTGATAGTCCAACTCTCGGTCCGCATCACCATCGCTTGGCTCCGCAGAATCTACCTCCACTGGCTTATCCTGCGAAGACACAGGCTCCTCCTCGTCTTCCTCCTCGTAATCCTCCTCTTCAGCGGCAGTGCCCGCATCATCGCCACTCTCCCCCTCCTCGCTGACCCCCGGCTCGTGCCCCTCCTCCTCCTCTTCCTCCATCTCCTCAGTCTCTGGAGCATCCTCATGCTTGCCCTCATCCTCGTCCTCGTCCTCGTCCTCTTCCTCTTCCTCGTCGTCCTCGTCGCCAGCCCCTTGCTCGTCCTCGCCCTCCCTGCCTTCATCCCCCTCGTCCTCCATCTCTTCGTCAGCTGCCTTGGACTCAGTCTCTGACTCCTCTTCAAATGCAGCCCGCCCGCCCTGACCCTCCCCACGGGTACCTCGGCGCGGCGCCCGAAGGCCTTCCTCCTCCTCGTCCTCGTCCTCGTCCTCGTCCTCCTCCTCTGCTTCCTCTTCTTCGGTCGGCTCCTCCCCTTCCTCCTCCGACTCGCGCTCTTGGGACCTACCCAGGGCCTCTTTGTCCTTGCCACTGCCAGTGTCCTGGCCTTTACGGCTGCCACCCGCACCCTCCTGGTTCTTGCCGGGAGACTTCGTGCCACCGCGGGGCTTGGCCTGGCCACCGGCCGCGTCCATCCTGTGCCCCTTGGTCTCCTTACCCGCAGCCATCCCGTCCTCGTCCTCGTCCTCCGTGGCTTGGCCGCGGTCACCCCCAGGGAGCCTGCCTGCGGTGCCATCCAGGGGGTCCGCCTCCCAGTCCTGACCGGCGCCACCTGGCAGCTGCACGTCAGCCACCACAACGTCCTCCCCGTCCTCCGTCCGTGTGGGGGTCATGCGCGTGCAGAACCTGCGGCGAGAAGGACGATGGTGGTGACCCCATGGCACGCGGAGAGTGCAAAGAAGAGAGACATGGATGATGAACACAGGGGATGGTGGTCCATGAGTTGTGACAAAGAAGGGACACATGGGCCAGCACGAAAACCCCATAATCAAGACCCACAGATACCAATTTTGTCCTGCTCATATTAATCTGTGACATGCTCATATTTATCTACTGCATAGTATGGTTACAAGTACCGGCAACCATCAGCAGATCGCCGATACATGTTCGAGCCATGCATCGCATCGTTGAGTGCCTGGTTGCCACTGCCTCTCGTGGTTAATAGTCCTTACGGGCACGCAGCCATACAAGCTACCGCAATGTTGCCGGTGGAAAGAAAGAGAGCTCTAGAAACACCGTTATTAGAGACATCCCTAATGATGGGGTTATGATACCATAGGGCACCCGATTGAGGGGCGGCCTGCCCACACAGCCATTTTCCATTTTCCCTGCCCATGTGTGCTTCTTTGGAATCTACATGCCTGTCCAGCCAGCCACTCGTATTATCAAAGGGCACTTCTATCCTTGTCTTGACCTGCCCTCCTATCCTTGCCACCGCTCACCTTCCATCCATCAATTAACCTGCCCTACCAAACTTTGTTTACCCATTTCCTATCCTCGCTACCACCCACCGTCCTATCCTTCTTCTAACCCATCCTCCTAACCCTGCCACTACCCACCGCGAGAAGGAGAGCTCAGGTCGGTATGCGCTCAGTTGCTCCACGCCAGGCAGGCTCTGCTCACGCGAAGGGGGACGCAGGCGCGGTCCACAGACAGATGACATCCGGTCCACATGCGTAAGGAGAGGGCAAGGAGCACGCACATCATTGACTATCCGACCAGCGGGGCCGAAAAGCACATCGGAGCAGCATGGTTGTTTCAAGTTCCTATCGATATGGCTGGCCAGCTGGACCGCGTAGTCCCTGGCAATCTGCTGCAAAACATGCAAGAGGTCGTCAGCTGTGCTCCATTGGGATCAGGATGTGAGGGACAGACAGGGGGGAGGCAAGCATGGGTGCCATGCAGCATGCGGGACCGCATGCAGTGGGCAGCGTGCTGTAGGGGGGAGGCACGTCGATGCGTGCTCACGCGGCCAGTTTCAGACCCAGCACAGTGTGTGACAACATCAGGAAAGTTTGGCCATTTGCAACGGAGTAAACAGACGGATGCTACCTGCTACCAGCTGCCTGCGATGTGGGGGGGGGAGTGGTCAACGCCATCCACTCCCCCCATGAATATCCTGCCGCATCGCTACCCAACAGCGCCAACCGTGCAACGATTGGGAACAAAGGGGCATCCGAGCGCGGGGCGCATGCGGAGCCCTCTGCCATATGGCCGTGTGCATGAACCGCAACCACGCAACCACTGGTCCTATGCGTGCACAGCCAACCGTGTCGTGTGCATGCCATGACAGGGCTGCGCTGCGTCTTGGTTCGAGGCAGGAAGTTTGCAGACCGGGCGTCTAGTTGTGAGGCCATAAGCACAGTGATGTGCGTTAGATGGCCAGGCAAACACCCAACCGCACACAGCTGCCCCTTCCCCACGAGGTAATACCTCGATGAGCTTGGAGACCAGCGGGTGCGAGAGGCCAAACATGTGCATGCCGTCCACGTCCACCTGGTGGCGTGCGGCAGCAGTAATCCCCATCGCCACGGGATAAGGCCCCGAGACAAACCAACAGGCAGAATCCAACAGTCAGACACCATAGGGACAGACCAGAAATGGGCGCCGACGTTCCATGACGCGTGAGCAAAATGCTGGCAGCCAAACAACACCGCATGAATGGGCGGATTGTCGAATAGGGTCCTGGTCTAGATGCCCTACTGCAGTCCTCTTCCCCTACAGTATTCTGGGCAACTTGCACATCTCTCCCCTTGCCCACCCCACCCCCACCCCAGACACACAAACACAAACATGGTAGATAGTGCAGCCGCTGAAATAGTGGGAAACAGACACACCGCCTTTACCAACCTGCACACGGGTCATGTTTGCCAACTCTGGTTTCCCACCCCTCATCAACATAACCATCAGATGCTCCGGTAGATGGTCTGTACACCATGAAACAAGGCAACATGTTCTATGACTTGACTTCCTACTCCCCTTCCCACATTCGCTGCCATCCTGCCATTCTCGGCACACGCAAGGAGCGCGCCCCCCTCTCAACCTGGCAGATAAAAAATAGGGAACACAACTAGTAGCCATGATACCCAGCAGGCGGGAGTGGGTCCCAGGACAGCAAGCCGACACTCGCATTTGTGCCGCCACCGATGAGGGCCAACAAGTGTCCATGACCGGACGTAGAGACAAGGACGTAAAGACAGAAAGGCTTGACGACAAGTCCACATGCAGACACACACATCAATTTTACCATCCATGGAAACAAATTTAGTGCTTCGATATTCGCAAGTTTTTCAGGAGGCATGGACACGGGATGCCGCGGTGGACGACATCAACCGGAAGGCACCTGGGCGCACTGCAACATGCGACAAAGAGCCGAGGGGGCATGTGCCCCACGGGCGCCACTTGCCCATGGCCCTTGCAGCAAGGGGGGAGGGAGCCACAGGGTGCGTGCCCATACCTCCCCTGTGTCCAGGCCTTGTGTGCGCTTGACCTGCCGCTGCACCTCGGCCCAGGCGCCATGTGGCGTGGAGTGCTCCACCTGCAGACGGCACCAAGTGGCACGTAGCAACCACACACCCGCGCGCAGGCACGCGTAGAGGGGAGGACGCAAAGCATGTCCAGGGTAGGACATTCACGCGTGCGTGCGCGAACACACACATGACACGGGCGTCGACAGAGGGAAACGTGCATCCAGTCAGCCATGTTCTGCGAAAGCGGCGCGGAGAGGGAAGGTGGGGGAGGCGGAGTCAGCCGGGCAGATGGGAGTAATGGGGAGGCCGGTGCCTTGGCCAGAGCCCGAAGCCATGGCGGCACGCAGGGGAAGGGGGCAACGTGAGGGAAGGGAACTGACTCCCTGCCACACAGCGAGTGTCCCATGGTGGCGGTTGTCCTCGTCAAGCGAGCCAGCCGGACAGAAGACGACTGGGCAGGGCTCATGGAAGAGAAGAGAAAGCCGGGCGGTACGGCAGGGCTCATGGAAGAGAAGAGAAAGCCGGGCGGTACGGCAGGGCTCATGGAAGAGAAGAGAAAGCCGGGCGGTACGGCAGGGCTCATGGAAGAGAAGAGAAAGCCGGGCGATACGGCAGGGCTCATGGAAGAGAAGAGAAAGCCGGGCGGTACGGCAGGGCTCATGGAAGAGAAGAGAAAGCCGGGCGGTACGGCAGGGCTCATGGAAGAGAAGAGAAAGCCGGGCGGTACGGCAGGGCTCATGGAAGAGAAGAGAAAGCCGGGCGGTACGGCAGGGCTCATGGAAGAGAAGAGAAAGCCGGGCGGTACGGCAGGGCTCATGGAAGAGAAGAGAAAGCCGGGCGGTACGGCAGGGCTCATGGAAGAGAAGAGAAAGCCGGGCGGTACGGCAGGGCTCATGGAAGAGAAGAGAAAGCCGGGCGGTACGGCAGGGCTCATGGAAGAGAAGAGAAAGCCGGGCGGTACGGCAGGGCTCATGGAAGAGAAGAGAAAGCCGGGCGGTACGGCAGGGCTCATGGAAGAGAAGAGAAAGCCGGGCGGTACGGCAGGGCTCATGGAAGAGAAGAGAAAGCCGGGCGGTACCGCAGGGCTCATGGAAGAGAAGAGAAAGCCGGGCGGTACGGCAGGGCTCATGGAAGAGAAGAGAAAGCCGGGCGGTACGGCAGGGCTCATGGAAGAGAAGAGAAAGCCAGGCGATACGGCAGGGCTCATGGAAGAGTAGAGAAAGCCGGGCGGTACGGCAGGGCTCATGGAAGAGAAGAGAAAGCCGGGCGGTACGGCAGGGCTCGTGGCAGAGAAGAGAAAGCCGGGCGATACGGCAGTGGGTCCGTCTTCAACGGGCGAAACCAGGTGGGGGGGTTGAGACGAGCTGAAACCAGGCAGAGTGGGACTGAACAGGGGTGGACACTCTGTGCAGCACCTCATAACGGCTGGGACCAGGCAGGGCGGGAATTTGATGGCTGGAGCCGTGGGCTGGCCTATCCCTGTTTCTAGACGACGGCACCGTGGGTGGGTATGGGAGGGAGGGGCTCACCGTGATGTCGGGGGCATCCAGAGGGGTGACTCGGAACACCGGCGCAATGCCACCTGGCCGGTCCACGATCTCGTTCAGGTACCAGCAGCGCGTGCCGGAAGGCAGCACGCTGTCGTACTCGCAGCGCGAGAGGAACCCGACAGGGAAGATGTGCCGGTCACTATGGAACGCCGGGCGGTCACTATCCACGGTGCCCAGCCGCTCGAGGAAGAGACCGTCGGTGACGTGCAGCGGTAGCGAGACGCCCCCGTCCGCGCCGCGCCGCACGACAACCTGGCACCGTGTAGCGCACGGATTTTGAACAAACAGCAAAATTTTCAGATAGGGGCGAAGTGATGCACACATGGAATGGCAGAGGTAAGCGTGCCGGCGCCCGAAATGTGCGGCGTCATGACACGGGATGGCGGCAGAGGGAGGCGCGCTCCATGCCACGATGGCACAAGGAAAGAGCCCGGGATCAGTGCAAGCACTTAGGGGGTACCCACCTAGCGCACACCTGAGTGCAACACATGCGACGGCTTCCAAGCGTGCGAGGATGCCAGTGCACACACACAAGCACACACAAGCGCATACACAGTCACCCGAGGCTGCCCCCCCTTACACATGAACTCCATGCTCTGGGCCCTGCATCCAAACATCGCGCCCGTGGCCACGAACGCATCCCAACGCTGGCAAGGGTACCACGGCAAATGCCATCCAGCCATGCGTCATGGGGCATCCTCGGCAACGAGGAGCAGGAGATGGGGCATCATCGGCGACGAGGAGCAGGGCATCCCGCCCCTACCAAGATACAGAAAACGTAAAACGCTAGCAACACGGACTAAGATGAAGCCTTCACCGTGTAGTTACTAATTCCAAAAGCATTACCGGTACACCATTAGTGTATGACCAACTGCGGGACTGCACAAGCTCCATTTCACGAAAAAATTGCCGCCACAGGGCTTGGCAGGCAAATTTGGTGGCACGAAAGCCCGGGAGGCGGGAAGCACGAGGCGCCAGCCAAGGGCGCGGCGTCTGGTGAGCGACACGCGGGAAAATTAAAGGGCAGTGCGTAAGTACGGTACGAGTTCAGGACTTGCGCATTTTATGCTGCCATTTCAGCAGGCAGATACAGCCGTATTCGTGCCGTACGCCATGCGTCACGAGAGCAACGGGATCCGCCATGCGTCACAGTCAGTTTTGACCAATCGCAGGCTATGGAACGCCGAGACGGTTGGAAGGAAATGAAATTCTACGCCATCGCAAGTCCGGAATTCTCGGCATCCTTCAAATCACTTTATCCGAAGTTTGATCGACGGTGTTCGGGTCAGCCTATGGAGGCTAATTTGTTTTAAGTTGGGAAGGAAATGCTCACTAATTGATTGCGCATTATGGTAGGGATGTCGCGGAGAACGAAACGCCAATTCCTTGTCGGAGCAGCAGCTGTTGGCGCCACTTTTGCTCTGGGCTTGGCAGCTGCGGACGCATACACGAGTGGTGGCGTTAGGAGACCATGGATCAAGTTTTTCCCCTCCTTAAATCCCGCGGTAATTGTCCAGTCGGACACGTAAACTGTTGGGGAGTCCATCTCTTCACCTGGGCATAGAGCGGGGACGTTAGGGACGGCTATCGCTGACGTGGATGCTGAGCTTGGGTACGTCTAGTCGGCGTCAATCCAACTGTTGGAAGATCAAAATTTTCTTGTGCAGGGTGTTGACGTATTGATGTGTGCCCCGTGGACATCGGCCCGCTGTTGCATTTTATCAACCTCGCCGCTACCTATGGGAAGGGGATACCGAATGTGCGAACCCAACTTGTATCCGCGGTGTTCGTTTCCTTAGCTCCATGTCCCTGTGCTAATGAGCGTTTTTGCGGCTCTGTTATCTGGTGTCTATACCTTCATCTATGCCTTCATCTGCTTGCCTGGCTATGCTGTCTGCGTACCATCGCGGAGGTGAATAAATATAGACGACCCTATTCTAGGTCGTGGATTTGGCTAGCATTCAACTCTTTCGGTAAGTTGAGCCCCTGCAGCCAGCAAGCGCTTTGTCCTTGTCTTTTATGGTGAGGATGACCCTGGGGTAGTTAGTCATGATGGTACAATTCATGACAAGCAACGTCAAGTGCTAACCTGGCAATCAGTTGGGTGGTAGAAAAATGGCAGCTGCATTTCGAACATGAGACATGCAGGCCAACAAATGTGTCTCAATTGAGTAGCCCCGCGCAAAACAATCGCAAGCGAATACTACAAGCCTGCTCTGGGTGTTCAGGCTGTCTGTCCGCCTGGTATTGTTTATTCTGCCAATACATAGTGATGGGAAAACGCATGCCAATGGCATCCCTTGACCTGGGGCAATTTGACTATGCTATCTAACTCATGATGAGGCAGTATCGCGGGTGCCAGACGTGGCAGTAAATTTGCTGTTTTTCAAAGGGATGCAAAAAGGCTACTGGATTTTGCGGCTTGTCAGCCATTGCAGCCTAGCCGTCCCCGGGTCCCACCTTCCCCAACCGATCATGCACCCCCCCGCTGTCTCCCCTTCCACCCCCAGCCAACCACCCTGGTGCTTTGCACCACAACGACCATGGCGCACGATGCAGGGCGGGCCATCAGCCCCACGCCGCACATCACCTCCTGCACACAAATCGCTAGGCCACTTCTGAAAACCTGCACGCAAGTCACTAGGGTAGGCTGATTCTGGAACACCCGCACACATCAGCAGGCAACAAACTCACAAAACAGGAGGCCACGCAACCACCAACAGGCCACGAAAAGACCTGCCTGGACAATGCCGTGGCTCCTGGGACCCATCGATGCCCCGCCAGGACGGCCTGCGCCGCCCCCACGCGCCATGATCACCTTCCCGCCTCTCCCCACCCGCGCGGTGGGAGGCGCGTACTCCTCCCCCCCCGCCATGGCCGCGTCCCCTTCCCCAAACTCGTCCACAGGGACACCGAACGAGAGCCGGCCCAGACGCGCGCGCTTGCTGGCGCGCCCACGCCCACGGCCCCTCCCGCGCCCACGCCCGCGCCCACGCCCACGCCCGCGTCCGATGACAGGTGCAAACATGAACTCGCCCTCCCCTTCACCGTCCGAGAAAGCTGCCTCCTTCCTGCGGCGCTTGTTCTGTCGAGAATGCAGGCAGGGGGGCATGCAGCGTTGCGCAGCCAATGTGGGGCGGCCCATGTGCACGTGAGTTCATGGGCGTTGGCTACGCTGGGACCTTGGTGCACTACAGGCAAGTGTGGTTGCCTTGCAAAGGTACAGACTAGCGAGTAGCATAGGCCTAGCGGCCTTGCCAAATAACGGGCAAGCCAGTTTGCCTTGCAGAGCGGAGGCAGCGGCCACAAAAAATGGCGACGGGACAGCAAAGGCAGGAGCAGGGCCACGTAGATCGACAGCATTTGTTCAGCCGGGCAAACGTAGGGGGAGAGGGGCCGGCAGCCTGCAGGCCACCTGGGAGGACCTAAGTATTAATCCCCTGACCTGAGCACATGCTGAGTGGGCGGGTGGCTCTGTGGGGCAAGACATTTATTTCCCCAAACAGTCATTGCGGACAGCTGGCATGACAAAGCGGTATCCCAGACACTTTGGCTTCTACACGCCACATAAACCACGACCACCCCACCATGAAGGCGAAGTGGCCATGACTCCCCGACCTATGCATGGCCATTTGCGTTGCCAGCCCAGCGCTGAGCCGGTTTGAGCCGGGTGACGCCTGGCCGGGAGGCATATACCATCTGAGGACAGAACACAGAGGCACACGCACGAGTGGAGTCGTAACCTTCTGCGTGGGATCCAAGGCAGCAGCCGTGTCCTCGGGTAGCCTCGTCTCTCCACACATCCCCCCTTTGCCCACCTTCATGCGCGCCAGCTGGCGTTTGAAGAAGGACGTCAGGTACTTGAGCCGCTTGAGGAGCGTCTTGGAGGTGGGCATGCACGGGTACTCGGGCGCGCCGGGGGGGCCTGTCGGCTGCACGATGGCCCTCGCACGGCCACGGCCACGCCCTGTCGGGGCCACCGGGGGGGTGGGTGACGTCAATGGCGTGATCGAGGCAGGTGGCAGGCTCATGCCTCTCGCGGGTGGCTGCGGAGACTCGCCGGCATGCAGGCCACCCGGCTCCCCCCCTGCTTCGCCCGAAGGCATTCCAGTGCCTTGCTTGCTGCCGGCACCGCCAGGGTCACTGTCCGCGTCGCAAAACCGGCCGTCCACGTCCAGTGGGGCCGCCGCTCGGTTCGCGTTGGCCTGCTGGCTGCTGCCCCCTGCCCCCGCGCGCCACTGCTCCCTGAGCTCCAGCAGCGTGGCCTGGAAGGGCAGGCTCGGGTCGATCTCGAGCGCTTCCCAGCCCTTGACCCCGAGCTTGAGCGTGCCTTTCACTAGCCCTTTGTCGTGCAGGCCGATGCGCCACCAGGAGGGCAGCTCGTGGCCCTTGGGCAGGATCAGGGGCTGGGGACGCGGTGTGACGAGTGGCGGATGACGACGCCAGGCAAGGGGGGCACGACACAAGACAAGCAGGCATAAGGCAAACCAAGGGGGGCACGAGGCAAGGCCGAGGGGGCATGAGGCAAGGCGAGGCGAGGGGGAGGGAGGGGCATGGCAAGGCAAGAGGAGGGGCACAACAAGGCAAGAGGAGGGGCACAACAGGCAAGAGGGGGGGCGCGGTGTGATGGGAGCATGGGCAGGGTCCAGATGGAAGCACCACACGGGGGGCAAGTTGCAAGGCCACAGGAGCTGTATACATTTGAGGAGCAGCCTTTCGGATTTTGGGTTGACTCTGTTGGCTTAGGGTTTGCGGTCTAGGCGTGTGGGTTGATCCGCTTGCTGGTGGGGTGGTGCACCATCCAGTCTCCATCATCCAAGGCGGTCGCTCAGACTCGAACAAAGCAGCTGCATGCTGCTGCACAGGGCCACTGTAGGTGACTGGCCCCTGAAAGATGCCAGAGTGGCAGTGCTCAACTCATTCTCGTTCATCCACACTTCACTCCCACCGCTCGCCCCTCTGTTTACCCACCCCTTTTCTCCCATATTCCCGTACTCCCTCTCCCCATTTTCTACCCCCCCCCCACACACACCAACCCGCGGGTGCTTGCCCCCTCCCCCCTCCCCACCCCCGCACCCAACTCACCCGGTTCATCCAGTCGTCCTTGAACATGCGCACCGCCCGCCGCAGGATGTCCATCATCTCCAGCCGCTCGTTCAGCTTGAGCGCCGTCGCGTACGTCAAGTGGGGCGTGGCGGCTGCCGCCGACGCCGCCTCTTCGCCCGGTGCAAGTTTCTTCTTGCGTCCTGGGGGCAGCGGCTGCCGCTTGACCACCACCACGGGCTCCTCGACCGCGGCCTCTGCGGTGACCGGCGACAGAACGCCCTTGCCGCCGTCCTCGCCCTCTCCAGCAGCCGCCTTGCGCCGGCGCTGCTTGCAGATGATGCACTGGCAGGAGGCGGCGTGGGTGGAGCGGCGCACGCCCGTGCTGGTGCTTGTGTCGCGGATGACAGAGTTAGCCTGGCCACGCATCGCAGCAATACAGGGGGGTGCAAGGATTATACGACATGCCGTGTGGCGCAGGATGGCATAGAAGAGTGACATCGAAATTCTAATCGAATGTTCTAAGCGACATAGAATCGCAACGCAGACCCAACGTCCCATGGCATCCCGGTCCAAAGATGGGGCCAACAAGCACAGCTGGCAGAAAGCCTTCCCTTGGCATTCTTCCACGCACACACATATCATGCGCTGACGTGGGCGCATGGACCGCCAGATTTGGATTTACTAGAAGGGGGCCGCACTAAAGCACAAGGGTAATTGGTGATGTCGGGTCCCCGCAATCGCTTGCCATGCTTCCTGATACCCTCACATTTGTTGGCTGCGAGCAATCCTCCCCTCCCCTCGGTTTGCCTTGACGACCTGGTATGGCCAAAGACCTGCCATCACCGCCTCTCACCTCAGCCTGCAGCGCTTGGAAGCAGGCCTCCATGCTGGCGTCTGAACGCTTCTGCAGCCCACAGCTGGTGACACGAGGGGGCCAGGCGATGACAAGGGCGGCCGTGGGGGCATGTGCGCACAATAGTGTGTGAGCATAAGGGCCGTGGGGGCATGTGCGCACAATAGTGTGTGAGCATAAGGGCCGTGGGGGCATGTGCGCACAATAGTGTGTGAGCATAAGGGCCGTGGGGGCATGTGCGCGATGTGAGCATAAGGGCCGTTGGGGCATGTGCGCGATGTGAGCATAAGGGCCGTGGGGGCATGTGCGCGCGGTGAGCATAAGAGCGAATAATTTATCGGATACATCGGGAGTAACACCATGCACATGCACATGGGGTGTGCTCAGACACGGGCGTCCAGCAAAGCGAGGACCACCAGCGGGCCACAGAGCCATGTGCCCACGTGTGCTGCGACGTGGGGTTCCTGCAGACATGGCACCTAGGACGGCAACACATCCAAGATGCTGACATCCCAGGGACCCCCCAGATACCCAGGGCACCAACGTCGCATACGTACGTACGTATACTAGCAGCCGTACATTAGGATGGCCCATGGGCAATTGACAGGCACCACCGACGCACGGCTATCGCCCCGCAGGGCAATCATCCCCATGCCTGGTCATGCCAGCTGCATGCATGACACCCCCAGTAAAACGAGCCGGACAAAAAATCATGTCTGACACCACACGCACATCATCTCTGACACACACCTGCAGCCACAAACACAATGGGACTTGGCACATCATGGACGTGGTGGGCACCCCCATGTAGGTGCGCCAGCATGCGACACCATGCTGGCCCACTCACGCGTCCTTGAGAGGCTTCCAGTTTATGCTGCCGTTCGGGTGCTTGGGCAGGCCCATGCTGGTGAGGCCGCGCAGCAGCTCTAGCCGCTCTCGCTGCGTCCACGGCTGCGGCGCGTCATCATTATCCAAACGAAGTGCATCATCATCCACGTTGGGCATCCCACACACCACAAACATGCGGCATGCACCGCCGCAAGAATAAGCAGGGATGAGGGGCATCCCCACACGAGCATGTGCAGGGACAGGAGAGCAGACAGGAGTCCTATCCAGCATGAGTCGAATCAATGAAGTAGGTGAAAGAACAGAACGGGCTTGAGGCTACAACATCCTAACCTTACTGCGTAGACAGAAGGAGAGAGAGCAAAATTAGTTTAGAAAACAGTTAGAAAGAATGTGCATATCTGCATGTCAGCCAACACAGGGGAAGTAGGGCAGCCTTCCACCCTCAAAACTACGCCAAGGATACCCTCAACTACTGCGCCGCCCACTCCCTGACCGCCAACACCGTGACGGATGTAGTGGCTCATCGGCTGGCCACAAGCTGCCTGTAAATGGCACTGCTTACCCTGCGCCTCCATGCCGTCGGCCTATCAAAGGACACCAATTAAGGCGCATTGGCCAGGAGAGAGCACTCAGCCTTTCGCTGCCAGAAAGGCCACTCTGTCCCACCATCCCACACCGCCACTGCTTTCTACCCACCACGGTCTTGACGTGGGGCACCCGTGTGGCCACCCAGGGATGCATCAGGTGGCGCACGAGGGGCAGGTGACTTCCCAAGGCCCTCACTCCTCAAGTGATTACAACATCCAGTACGTGCAGCGCTACGCGCATGTGCAGCTGCTGGGCAATACAAATACGGACCTTTTGTAATGCCCTCCCCACTCCCTCGAATCCCCTGCAACTGTGCCGACATGATGTCCCCATCATTTTACTTGCAACTGCGCGCCACCCACAACGTACTTGCAACTGCGCCGCCTGCTTGGCGCCCTCCTGCCGCTTGCGCGCCTCGCGCCGCGCCAACTCTTGCTCCTGGCACATGGCACACACACAGGCATGCGTGCACACCGGCATATGCAGCCAAACATGCGCAGGCACGCAGATATGCACGCATGCACACAGGCAGGGGTCAGGCGACAAGTGACATCTGCACTTGGGCACCCACACACGGGAGCAAAGTGGCGCTTGGAGGCTCCCTGGTGTCGTCAAAGCTGTTCTGTGGCCATCCCCTGGTCAGCATCCCTGGGTGGCTCGCAAAAACCAGTCCGTAACCCCACCAGCACTGGAGCCCACCGTGGCGAAACCGAAAGGGGCCCCTCCAGCCAGCCATTGTGGACCGTGATGCAAGGCGTATGCCTTGTCGGTTCTTGCATTAGGTTGGTGGTCATCGCATTAGTTTGGTCAGGGCATGGGAACCATCCAGGTAAAGAGCTGGAACGGGCAGAGCTGGGGAAGACGAGCATGGGAGGGGGGGGAGAGCCTAGGAGGGGGGGGGCGAAGAGCATAGGAGGGTGTGGAAGAGCATAGGAGGTGGGGGAAGAGCATAGGAGGGGGGAGAAGAGGGACAAAGAGGTTGAAGGGGGGGAGAGGAAGATGCATGAGTGAGTGCTGCCATGCGCATGAGTCGTGACGTAATGCCAGCGCTGTGTACCTGCATCGCACATACCTGCGCGGCTAGCCAGCAGCCATACCTGCGTAGCTAGCATCAATCAGTCATTCTTGCGCGGCCAGCATCAGGTCCTCCGCACCTGCTGCACGAGAATGTCTGATCCACCACCCCGCACCTGCTGCACGAGAATGTCTGATCCACCACCTCCGCACCTGCTGCACGAGGCGGATGAGATGATCCACCAGCCACTTGACGCGACGAGTCAACTCGTCCGCCTTAGGCCACACCGACTCGCCGGCGATGCTGCTGCCGCCACCGCCGGAGCTGAGGAACTCGTCTTTCACCTGCAGGGTGCACACCGCAGACGAGGGCATGTCCGGTCGGATGAACACCAGCATGACATCATGGTCATGCATGCAAAGAGATACCAATCAACCTGGCCTTGCAGCCAAAAACACCGCCCTCGCCGCAACACTGGGTTAAGTGTGGACGCATGACGCAAGCGCAGGAGAGTGCAGACACCTGCTTGGGTAGCCAACCGACACCACCACCGAGGGCCATTCATAGGGACAATTAACTTCTTGGTCCCTTGAACCTTGGACCAAGAACAACACCCATTCAAGACCACCAATACAAGCGACAATGGCCTGGGCCGCCGTTGGGAGACAAGAGCCCATGGAGCCTGGGGAGGCCCTTATAGGCCCCAAAGCTCCCCCATGCTCTTCGTTTAGAAGAAAGCAGCTAGGTTAATAATGAACACAAACTGGTTGTGGGGTTTAGTACTGTAGTGCCACAAGAAGCTAGTTCGTTCTAAAAATGTCAAAAGACGGTAGCCAGCTTTACGCTACCGGCAGGGTCGACAGAAGACGAGGCCAGCAACACTCTGGCAGGCATAGGCGCAACGGCACATCACAAACACTGCACTCAAGACAACACACGTGTGCCCAACCACGGTCGAGCAGCACCAGCACACACTACCACCGCTGACAAAAGCCACGCGCATGCAGAGCACACAACGCAGATGGCAGTATACTATAGCCCTCCGGCGCCACGCCCCCCTCACCTCCGGAGTGCCTGGATGGGGGTGGCCCTCGGACCCCTGGCCATGTCCCTGGCTTCCCTCCCCCTCATCCGCGCGCATGCCCGACGCCTCGCTCTGCCGCTTGTCACTCGCGCGGTTCCCCTTACGGCGCTGGTGTCCGCCGGCGTGCGGAGGGGGGGGGACCATAGGCGTGGGGCGGACAAAAAGATGGGCGTGGGGTGGGCAAGACAGATATGTTGAAGCTGTTGGCACCGTTGATGACAACAATCGCGGGTTCTATGCCGCTCTTTCTGTTTAGGAACGTTCACCGCGCGAATGATGGAACTCACCACATGGTCAGCCACGGCAATACCCAAACATGGTCAGCCACGGCAATACCCAAACACTTCACTGGTGTAGCCGCAGGTCACGAGGCATGCCAGAGGCGAGGTTCCGCGACGCCCTACCATGGTCTGAGGCAGATGCCTCCTACGCACCCTGGGCCTTTGACCCTGGGCCTGTTACTAGAGCCGCAAATAGCAGAGAAGATGGCAAGGCGGCTCGCCACCCATCTGTATAAGTCTTTACCAGAGGATCGCTGTCCCCTTATTACCACCATGGCAATCCGCCTCCTGTACTGCGCAGCCACCGCACCGCCAACCCTGCCTTGTCACTCTGCCATAACACTTCCGTAATTCAGCCACGAGCACGTACGCCACCGCACGGCTGGCCCACAACAGCGCTCCCACCCCATTCCCTCTTATATGGTGGAGGCACACTCGCGGCAGATGACTCCCAGCCGAGCACTGCAGGTTCGACGCTACCAAACACACCCATGTATCAGCATGATGCCCGCACAACAGAGGCGATGGCGGTCCCATCAACACGGGCACGTGCACAAACAGAGACACACGCAGTGTGGATGCCAACCTTGTTGGAGAATGACCACTGCGTGAGTGAACTGCACTTGTACGTGCATCACAGCCATTCTCCACGTACATGGGCATGCTCTCTGCACAAAGACGATCCCTGTGAACAGAGCCGCACTAGAATTAAAGACATTCATGCCGCTTGTTCAACCAGGACAATGTTCGTGGGCGAAAATCGGCCCACCAGCCTCAAGGACTCACCCCATCCATGGGCGTGCCGCTGCCGTGCTTGCGGACGGTGGCTGCGAACACGGGCGCAAACTCGGGGTCGGTTCGGATCGGCTCGTAGCTGCCGTACCCGTGCTTGTGGACGCCCTCTAGCAGTGCGACGTCCACCTGGCAGGGACGCGAGGACATACATACGGATAAACGAGCACATTCACACGAGCAACATCGCGCACACAAGCACATTCACAGGAGTAACATCACACACAGATGAACCCATTCACACGAGCAAAGTCGCACACATAAGCACATTCACACGAGCAACGTCACGCACACAAGCACATTCACACGAGCAACGTCACGCACATGAGCACATTCACACGAGTAACGTCACGCACACAAGCACAAGAACCATGCCACGCAGACGATTATGTACCAAGGGACAAAACACTACGTTTGGGGGCTGGCCGCAGACGCGCTGCGTGGCGAAATGCCGTGCCAGCATCCCAACATAAGCTTCCAACCGTCAAGGTCATTGCTTCCAGTTACACCCTCACTTAAAGTGTGACGATCATGCAGAGCAGCGCAGGAAGGCACCAGCAACATTCAAAGTGCTATGTTTCGGACCACCCACAAAAACATGTGCGATGGATGCATGGGCACGGGCATCCTTATCTTTATGAGACGAAATCGACAGGAGAGCGCGAGGCGGCTCAGCTGACAAACACCAAGGTTTGGCAAGATTGCAGGCCCTTTAGAGACAGCGCTGGTCGTCTCGTTGATAGCGAGTCTTCTCTTTGGTAGCATTTTCAAAACAGGGGAAGGCTGCTGCATACCCTGGCCCCTCTCCGCACCACACAGAAGCAGCCAAAGAGAGCATGCGGCCAAGGCAATGCGTGGGGTGGATGCATGGGGCCGAGCCGCCACGCACGGGCGGCTGCTCATGCGGGGATGCCTGCAAGGTGAGGACCAAGAAAGTCTCCTGCCCACAAAGAGACAACGGTTGCGCCATGACAGCACAGACAAGTTCCTGCGCATGTCAACCTCGCTATCACACATTCAGAGCACAAACGAGCCTCCTGCGCGCATCCCGGTCGCCACCCCACAAACCAGTTACGGACACGAACACAGCCTCCTGTGCACATCAACAGGGCATCGGTACCACACGCCCCCGTCCCCCACCTGCGGCGTCCACCAGTCAGCGAGCATGGTCTTGCCGCTCTCGGTGGCCAGCGAGATGTACTGCAGCACTTTCTCGCGCGCGGTTGGGTACCGCACAAAGTTGACCACCTCCGACAGGCTGGGCACGCGCAGGCAACAAAAACAAGTGTGGGCACGCGCAGGCAACAAAAACAAGTGTGGGCACGCACAGGCGACAAAAACAATTGTGGGCGCGCGCAGGCAACAAAAACAAGTGTGGGAACGCACATGCAACAAAAACAATTGTGGGCGCGCGCAGGCAACAAAAACAAGTGTGGGCACGCGCAGGCAACAAAAACAATTGTGGGCGCGCGCAGGCAACAAAAACAAGTGTGGGAACGCGCAGGCAACAAAAACAAGTGTGGGCACGCGCAGGCAACAAAAACAATTGTGGGCGCGCGCAGGCAACAAAAACAAGTGTGGGAACGCACATGCAACAAAAACAAGTGTGGGCACGCGCAGGCAACAAAAACAAGTGTGGGCACGCGCAGGCAACAAAAACAATTGTGGGCGCGCGCAGGCAACAAAAACAATTGTGGGCGCGCGCAGGCAACAAAAACAATTGTGGGCGCGCGCAGGCAACAAAAACAAGTGTGGGCACGCGCAGGCAACAAAAACAATTGTGGGCGCGCGCAGGCAACAAAAACAAGTGTGGGAACGCGCAGGCAACTAGAGGGGACCGGCCACAGGCACCACCAGGGTACCGCAAATGGGGCAGGAGAACAAACAGTGGCCACTGGAGGCAGTAACGGCGACCAGGGTGAGTACTGGAAGCCGGCGGCACAAACAGACAGTCGTGGCAGCAGGCAGTCCGTCATGCACGGGATGCTGTAGACATCTGCTCGCCCATCCATGTGCGCAGATGCAATGCGAAGGATCATGCCCGACCAGTAGCGTCGCACCCAGAGCTTGGCAGCAAGGGAATTGCCTAAACCTGCATCTGCGGCGCAGCAGTGCTTTCCTATTGATCACAGCTGGGAGAGGAAACTGCTAGGACAGCTAGCGCCTAGTGAATACAGCAGGATGCTGTGCATGCCAATCGCGCCCCGTAAGGTTAGTTCCTCACTAGCGAAAATGGGATATAGGCATTTGCTGGTTTCACCCACAAACATGTCCACGGCTCAGAAATACCTGGCCCCCGACTACTCCACATCACAAACAGCAGATCCTGGGAAACAATCAAGAAACAGTCAGGCACAACCCCCCCCCCTGGCTTCCAGGGAATATCCAGGGCCACCCATTTGAGGTCTGTCCGCCAACCCATCCCTCAACCGCAGGCCCACCCCGTCCCTCAACATGTCACAACAACCTGTGGTTACAACAAGTTGTTACCATCCCCCCCCCCCCCCCCCCCCGTTCCCTCCCCCCAGGCTCACTTCTCCATGAGCCGCAGGCGCCGAACCCATCCCTGCGCGAACAAGTCCACTTTGTCCCACGCCTCCACCGAGACCACGCTGCGGATGGCGTCCGCGTCCGCCGCGCTGACCGCCTGGTCCAGGGTGAGGGGCGGGGGGGCGGCCGCCAGGTGCTTGTCGAGGAAGGACGCCAGCTGGGGGTCCACGTGGTCACGGCACCGGCGCACAAACTGCCAACAGCAGGCCTCCACGTCCTCGACCGAGTGGCGGGGGCCGCGCACGCTCGCCGGGTGGTTGATCATACCTTGGCGCACCTGGAGCGAGAGAGGGGGGAGTGGGGGTGGAGTGGGCAGAGTGGGGGTGGAGTGGGGGGAGTGGGGTATATGGGAGACGTGGCCCCGGAAACGCAGGTGGGGGCGAATAGTTGACGGAATGCCGTTGAGGTAAATAAGCAGGCTACAGTCCAGCACAGGCGATGACATGGCCTCGAGCATGGTGCATCCAAGGGAGGATGTATGAGACACGAGCTACGGATACATGACCGGGCCGGGCATGAAGCCAAGAATAGCTGGGCGACGTGGGCAGTAATAAAATAATAGCAGAATTAATTTATCACTGTGGGCAGTAATAGCAGAAGGTGAAATAGAAATACAGTCGTGGGGGGCAACCCAGGGATGACAGCTGTGCATGCGGATACTCCCCCAGGGACCAACTGGACAGGATGGAAGCCACTGGCATCTCAACGGAACGATCCTTGCACTCGACAGTCGGCTTCTAGACAAGCCAAAGGCATGAGCACCCAAGTTGAGGAAAAAGGCAGCAAGGCATAGACCGTGTTGCTGTGTAGGCAGACATGCGGTGTAGGCAGACATGTGGCAGAGGCGGCTGCCTGGGGACATTGTGACACCATACCCCCACAGGAGACGATACGAAAGGGAGGAAGGAAGGCACAAGGGCCAACAAGGATGGGTCCCGCGTTCGCTCACCTTCTCCCACTGGTAGAGGCCGAAGAGGAGCAGTGAACGTCGCAACGCCTCCCTCTCGCTCGGGCGCCACATGACGCGGGTCATCCGGGCTGAGGGACGCATGCACGCGCACATGGACGCAAGCTCGCCGCAGGAACGTGAACAAACCTATTCCAAATGCTTACATTCCCCCCACCCCTCCCACCCCACCACCCGACGCCCTCTCTCTCCATGAGTACCACACTCGCACCACCCAGCAGCACCGGTGCTGGTCCGTCGGACGGCCCGTACATGGAGGCAATCTTCGTCACCCCGTGGTTCAGCTAGACCAGGTACCACACACAAAGGGCACAACGACAAGCGATGCAGGCCCAACGCGTGCAGAAGCAGCGACCGCACACCGGGCCCACTGGGAACCGATGCGTGCCGAGGGTCTAGATCGACAACCTAGCCTAGTTGCATGCGCACTGTCGCAAGCATCGCAAGTGCACGAGCCGCGGAATGAAGCAAGGAGCAGAACAAGGGAGACGCGAGACTCCGAACACAGGTTCATGGGCATGCACCACGGTGGCATGGATGACTCACGATGTGCACTATGTGCACTATGCACGCAACCTTGCCTCGCACCGCCTAACCGTGAGCACAAGCACCATGCGCAGAGACGCTGTGAGGATGCTGGCCATCCCCACCGGGGGGGATGTACCCCATGGGGGGATGTACCCTTGTACACCCATCCATCATCAAGCAAGGCACAGCCAGAAGAAACTCTGAATCCTTGTCGACTCTCTTTCGGTATTGTTATGATTCAACATGCCAGCACGCACCAGCGGCCCGGGGCTTCTCGGGGATCACGCCACCCGCATACGGAGGCGGCCCCCCCCCGCGGTGGTGCGGTGCCGGCCCTGAAAACTCTCCCCCAGACCGCATGCCTGGCGGCGCACGGCCCGCGTGTGGGTACCGGCCACCATACGCGTCCGGCTGCATGCCCTGCTGCATGCCGCCGTACATCCATGGCTGCTGGTATGCGTCCCCGTGGGGCGCCCCTCCCCCCCTGGATGCAGGGTACCCTGCGTGGGCCGTGGGGTCGGTGGGGTAAGGCCGCCCATGCGCATGCACAGGTAGAGGCCGGCCCCCATCCAGCCCATGGGGCGGCACCCCCTCAAAACCGTAAGGATCCAACATCGGCGGCTGCGGGGCAGGGGCTGGCAGCAAGTGGGGCATCTGCTTGGGGTGGGGCAGCCCTGTCGCGGTGTCCCCCGGCGGCAGGCCATCCAGCAACTGCTCGGGCGGGGCGGGGACATACACGACAGGGTCCTGTGTGGCAAGGGGCGCAAGTAACAGGGGATGACGAAAAGAGAGGGGAAAGTGATTAGATGTGCTGCGGATGAGTACTGAAAGGACGTAAAAACAGCCTGGGTGACAGCCTACCTTGACTGAATGAATGACCAGCGGCGGTTGCGTACATGAATGAACATACACCCTATGGGCGATTACCAGCCATACTCTGTGCACTACTTCCTTGCCCTGCTTCCTTGCGCTACTCCCGGGCCATGCTTCTGTGCCCCTACTTCCTGCCACCTCACCTTCTTCAACGTGCGCCAGCGCAGCAGCAGCGAGTGGCATAGCTCGTGGCAGCGCAAGTAGTGCCCCTGCACGCGCCCACGCAACGCGCGCCGTCGCAACGCCATAACGCGCTTCGAGACGTCCCCTAGCTCACCGCCTGGGGGGGCAGGCGGTGCATCATGGCCAGGTGCCATGCCGTGGTGGTGCATCATGAACAGGTGTCAACTCGTGAGCCACACAATGACATGTCGTCCGCGCGTTGAAACAAGTGAGAATGGAGATCAACGGGGGGAAAGGTGCGCCTGGCAATGGAAGGGCAAGGGTGGAGGAAGGGGGGGGGGGGGGGGGGGGGAAGCAGGCTGGATGCACCACTGAGGTCAACGACGCATCAGGGTGGCAGAACAACGCACAATGCCCTTCAGGCGTGCAGGATAGCCCGATCGTGGTGGTGGTGGTGGTGGAAGGGTGGGGGGGATTGAGGAAAAGATAGAGAAAAAAGAGCGCTTGGCTGGTTGTCACTATCAAACAGGCGGAAAGCGTTGACCGAATGAAGGCAGAGGAAACAACAGCAATCACACAATAATGTCCTAAGATTTTTTGAAGAAACAAGTCCTAAGATTCTTTGAAGAAAAATACATAAAAACGACAACAGAAACAAGGGGAGGGGAGGGAGAAGAAAAGACGTTAGAAAGGATGTTAGAAAAGACAGGGGAAGGATAAAAGGTGGGGAAGAAGAAAAATAGGGGGGGGGGGGGGATCAAACAACTGATGTTCTGCTGCATCCTTTGTGCACCGCGACAAAAAAAAAAAAAACAGATTTCACCCCACAACCCCGTGAGATACTGCTGGGAGGGACAGCGAGATCCCGCGCTGGTATCCACGCTGTGACGGCTCCTATGTCCGTAACAGGAGCTCTCACCCTTGTTGTGCAGGTACTCATAGACTGGCCCCAAGTGGACACCTGGCCCCAAGAGTACCTGAACCTTGGCAAAGCTACACTGCAATGCCACCAGGAGCACGCTAGTTGAGCGACATCAGCCCGCCACCCTCGCCCACCCACCCACCCACCCACCCACCCACCCACCCACCCACCCACCCACCCACCCACCCACCCACCCACCCACCCACCCACCCACCCACCCACCCACCCACCCACCCACCCACCCACCCACCCACCCACCCACCCACCCACCCACCCACCCACCCACCCACCCACCCACCCACCCACCCACCCACCCACCCACCCACCCACCCACCCACCCACCCCAACCTCTACTTTCAAGAATACCGATTCCTCTGAGGAATGCCAGACCACGCGCAACCGCGAGCACACACGCACAAATGGAACGCGATACCTTACAAAGTATTCTACCGCCCTCCCGCCCCCCATCTTCCCTCCCACACACGCTCGCCCTCCCCCTCCCTCCCCCTTTCCCCTTCCGCCTTCCGCCTTCCGCCTTCCCCCTTCCCCCTTCCCCCTTCCCCTTCCCACTTCCCCCTTCCCCCTTCCCCCTTCCCCCTTCCCCCTTCCCCCTTCCCCCTTCCCCCTTCCCCCTTCCCCCTTCCCCCTTCCCCCTTCCCCCTTCCCCCTTCCCCCTTCCCCACCTCCCTCATACCCCTTCCCACCACAAACAGAACAGAACACCCACCCTCAACCTCGTCCATTTCCCACCCCCAAACAAAGCACCCGCACCCACCGTCGCTCTCGTCCTCGTCCACTTCCCAACCCTACACAAAGCACCAGCACCCACCCTCGCCCTCGTCCTCGTCTGCGTCGTATTCGGAGGGCTCCGACTCCGTCTCCGACCCGTCCTCTTGCGCGAGACTCGCCGGGTCTGACCAGCTGCTGGCAGGGATCGCCAGGGGGGCATCCCCCGCAACGGAGCCGGCTCCACCCTGAGCTCTCTCCCCCAGCGCTCCGACACTGCCACCCGCAGCTGCGCTGGCCGGAGCCCTTGCGTCAGTGCACGCGGGAGGAGGGGCGGGGGGGGGGCTCTCACCAGCAGCAGGGGAGGGGGGAGGCGAGGGAGTACGGGAGGAAGGAGGCGAGGGGGATGGGGAAGCTCCGCACATGCCGGACGGGCTGTGGCTGGGTGCACTGCCATGGGCAGCGCCGGAGGATGCCCCCGCGTCCCCCCATTCACCTGTGTGTCCGCCCACATCCATGTCCGCTGCCAGGGGCCGTGATGGTGCGCTGAGAGGTCGGGCCATACCGTCGCCAAGTGGGTGTGGCAACCCAGGGCTGCCCCCCCCACCTGCTTGCCACTCCTTGGCCCTCGGCATGGATGCCGCTGGTGATACGCTTGCCAGGGCGCCGGGTGGGGCCTGCCCACCCGCACCCCCCCCGATTGGTCCCCCTTGGTCCCCAGACCACCCGCTGTCACTATCCTCCCCATCGGCATACTCCTCCTGCCTGCGCGCACGCTCATCGGGCGCTGGCCGCCTGCCGCCGCGTGAGGGCTGGATCGCCCCCCCTTCGTTCACCTGCGGGGACGGCCGGCTGTTGCGTGAGAGGCGGGGCTGACCTTGGCCCACAAGGGGTTGCGAGGCCAGCGCTGGTTGCGGTGACTGGTAGTAGGGCTGTGCCTGCGCCGACATACCGCGCGTACCCTGCAGCGGGTAGAGCCCCGCCCCCTGCTGCGGCGGTGCCTGTTGAGGCGACAGACCAGATGGCAGGGGCATGGGGGCGGCACCGCGGGCCATGCCATACTCGGCATCTGACAGCGGAGGACCGCCACGGTGCCCCAGGGACCCTGGCATCGGCACGCCATGACCTGACGAGTGCAGGTAAGGCGACCGGCCCACGCCCATGCTGACATCACCCTGGCCGACCAGGGGGCTGACAGGGTGGGAGGCGCCCAGGCGATCCCCCCCTGAGACGGTCGGGGAGGGGGGCATGGACCCAGGCCCCCTGCCACCCCCCCCAATGTACTGCCCAGGGTATGGCGCCAACTCCTGGCCGGAAAGCCCGGGGGCCATGCCGCGGTACCCTGCGGTGCGCGCGGTGGGCATGCCAGGGACCATCTTGATGTCCCTGTCCTCATCACCCGCCATAGGTGGCATGCCCCCCACCAACTTTGGACCCCCCTCGCCCATGCCGCCACCGCTGCTGCTCTTCCTTCCCCCTTGCGGGATGCCCATCATCATGCCCTCCTCGGCGCCAGCGCGACCTTTCCTTGGCTCCATGGGCTCGTGTGCGCGCGCGCCAGGTGGCATGCCGGGGGGGTAGGGCGCGTTGGGCGCCGCGTAGGGCATGCCCGGCGCGTGGTGTGCTTGGCTGCGGGGGGACGGTGACGGTGAGCGGGAGTAGCCGCCCATGTCCATCTCCTCGTGGCTGCGCTCTGGCCGGGGGTCTCGCAGGAGCGGCCGGCCACCCTGGAGCATATCTGGCCGCTCCTGGCCCTGATCCAGCCCACGGGACGCATGCAGCGGCTGCTGCAGATGGCCCTGTTGTGGCTGGTAGTGGTGCGGCACCTGCCCATGCATGTTCACGTCATACGGCATGTGCTGCGGCACGTTGACCACCCCCATGCCCACGTGCTGCTGCCGGTACCCTTGCGGGTATTGCATGGAGGCCGCCGCAGCCAGCAAACCTTGTACTTCTGACCATCCTTCGGCGCGCCGCCCGGGCTCTCCAACTTGAAAATCCTCCACCGGGTTGCCTCGATAATGGCCTTGAGGCCCCACATGGCGCGGCACTACGTGCGGGGGTGGATACTGAGAGAAGTTTCTCTCTTGCGAGCCTTCGCGTTCTTTCAGCCGCCCTAGCGGCTGCATTTCTTGAGGATTCATGTTTACCAGCAGAGCATCTGCGCGTAAGCAACCCCGACAGAGTGGCCACCTCCAAACTAAACCTCCAATTCAAACCTCCAAACTAAACCTCCTCCAAGTACCTAGATACCCGTCATCGCAAGTTACGCATATAGTGGGATCCTATCCCCACATGATGTCCGATTTGCACTCAGCCTTTCCAGACAAATTTACCTAACAGGTAACGCGTCTGCAGCTGCAATTAATGCCATGGATTAGCGCGCTTAACGAGGGCAGCGCGAGTCAACATATTACTTTGCATAATTATGTCCATTCCTCCAAGAGTGTTTTTGAGGGACATGATGTGTACTGCGTGTACAGTACAGCGTGCTCGCCTGCTTGCGAAACCTGGCGAGGATGTATCATGGTACCCGCAGGCAATTTGTCGGCAACGCGGCAGATGGGATTTGATCGGATTACTATGTGCAGGTAAGTGCAGTAAGATCCGACGTTTCTTTACCTATCGTATATCAAACAGGTAACAGGAGTGGTTGCGTGCCTACTGCCTACATACAGGCTGGTTAGGCTATACTGACCCCCATAGGTAGTGTCAGCATTTGGAAACGGCCGAGGGCCAGGACACTGAACAGCGTGCCATCACAAGACACAAACATACATACAAGGATACTCAGCGGGGACATGTGTAGCTTGTGTCACTGGACCCGAGTGGGACCAGCGCTATTAGTGGTCACGAGGGCCGACTTGTAGTCACGAGGGCCGCATGGCCCGAGGGCCGACAAGGTGAGAGCGTTGAGATACTGGACCCCTAATAGTCTACTAGTAGTATAATATTATTTGGATATATTTAAATTGAGTAGAAACGAATCACAGTATTTTAATTCTTTAAGATCTTGAGCCCTGGATTGGTCGGATCCCAATCTTTCCAATCTCCCAATCTTAAACGTGGGGAGGGGGGGTGCCACGCCCTGCGGCCATCGTTTTCGGGGCAATTAAAGGTGGGCACACACCTGCGGCCATCGTTTTTTTTTTTTTCGGGGAAATGGGTATATTTTATTAGCCAATTATGGACCAAAGAGGTGAGAGGGGAAATGAGTATCAGCGAATCCTAATGAAGGTGGGCACACACACGTGTGGCGGTGACAGGTGAAAGGCTAATAGGGCGCGTTATTAGACCAGGGAAGCCATTGGACCTGAGTGATGTCGCCATGAGGCATACTGGTGAATACCTGATTACGGCCCAGTAGATCATGAAAAAGCTGGAGCGGGCTGGGCTTGTCGTTATTGGGCCCTGGGTCCCACACCCTGTGTTGTTCCTGAGCTAACAGCCAGTAGCGGCGCATAGCCGCATTCCATAGGTATATAAAGCGCCGGACTACGCCGCCGCGGGTATACTCCTCGCGGACCTTAAAGACTGTCTCGTTGCGTATGGTCCAGATCGCGTATAGCATAGTAGTGCGTAGCCATATCCATTCTGCTTGGGAAACTGAAAGCTCGGACCCTGGTGTGCCAGCAATACCGAAAATGATGGTACGCACGCTGATTGGGAGAGTGGGTGGCGATGCCGTCCATGCGGCCATCGTTTCGAGCAGGTAAGGTTTTTGCAGGTCGCCAAGTGTGGCGTTCTGAACTTAGTGTAGTGGTGTCGCTCGGCCACTTGTGTGGCGTTTTGACCAGTAAGATTGGTTTCGCCACGGCCACGCGTGGCGGGTTCAGTGGCGAGCGCCCGTGTCTAGGGTACTATGGGTTATTTTAATTAGTGGATCCAACGGTTGTGCGGCGTTGAGTTGAGCCTGAGTTTATTCCCGCGCCGGTGGTCCGACTGGGTTATTATGTGCGGCGTGGGCAACAACAACAACAACAGTATGGGCAGCAGAGATGTGTCAGATTTTTTACTGTCTGGACCAACCTTATGGGATTTTTCCCAAGTAGCTAGCCACCAGAACATGGGTGAGAGTCGTCGATAAGCCACCGAAGGATGTACCCGGATTCGCGAGGATACTGGCCTGCCTTTTCCGAAGGGGATTTCGATGAGGTATCGATGAGCATCCCCAAATCTACGCGCTGATTGGCTCCCAATGAAAGGGACGTGGGCATTGATAAGGCAAACACGAGGACTTCGAACCGAATCGGTAATGAGTTCAGACACAGAAAGGGCGGGAATACCTTTTCCCGGGCTTTCCGAGGCGAAGAGAGACACGATAGGTGGGATCTTTGGTGCGCCCAGCCGCCCACGCCACTTTTCGACCGCTTCCACCAACACTAAACGCTAATTGGCTCCTTGCTTTGCAGGGAAACTCCTTCGTGGAGCATTGGTTGCAAAAACACGCGGCACTGAAGAATGAGTCCACGAACATGCTGATTGGCGATTTCCCAGAGTACCACCGAATCACCGATAAACAACTCGGCCTTGATCTTTTGCCGTTTGCAGATTTTCTTGGGAGCTGTGACAGATGTGCTGCTGTGACGATGTGATTAGCCACCGGCTCCCTTGAACACGTTGCACAGAGGCGGGAAAGAACTTCATTAGATGCGCGCTGAACCCGGCGTTTCGGCAGTCAAACCGCAACGTCAGTGCGCCCAGTTGGCATTTGGCAACGCCCTTACAGACAACGGTTGTGAAAATAGGCATAAGAACCCGAAATCACACCTGGAGTTCCGGGTTTGAACACACATTTGCCCGAGGAAGGCGTTCTTGTATAAGGTCACATTCCAAAATGCCTCCCTCCGTTAACCTACTACAATTTAACCCCGCCTCCGGCAATGCTCAGGAAAGCAACTTCGTTCACCGTCGGGCAGGCACAGGAAATGCGCCCCGGCATGGCGTCCCAGGTGCCAAACTTGGCCTTCCCCGTGCCTCCGTGGAGGTCGCGAGTACAGTTCGTGCGCATTCATGCGCGACTGCTTTGCCGCAGCAGCAGGACCTCGCCAAGGTTCCACGGTCCAGGCGGCCTCTCGACACGCCGCGGAAACCTGTGCATGACGAAAAAACAATTGTTATTAAAAACGTGCATTACGATACAACCGAGGCAGATATGAAAGAGGAACTTGCAGCCGTGGGTGCACCGCCTATCTCCATTGAGTACGCTTACAACACAGCCGGCTGCTTCCGGGGGACTGCATTTGTACAGTATCCTTCAGTAACCCTCGCCGAGCGCGCCGTGGTCGCTGCGAAAGGCGTGTGCGCGCGTGGCAGGCGGTGGGAGGCCCAGCGATACGACAAAGACCATGTCACGTCCAGTACAATCCAGTCATCTCCAGCGCCGGTTCTCCCTGATGGCAAAGCCAATCACGTCGGTCGAGGTCAGCCGGCACCTGCGCTCCTAGCGGACGCTCTCAGAATTGCCGAGTCGGTCCTGGCATCCATGAAGAGCAGTGGCGCTATCGCCACGCCTACTCCAAGGCCTATTGATGCCTCGAGCCGAAGCTCCTCGTCATCGTCACTATCTTCCGGCTACCAATCCTCTGGCACCAGCCCGTCTGTCTACGTCCCTGTACGACAGCCTAGAGGGCCTGACGGCACACGCTGGAAGGGCATTGTGAGGACAGTGCCTCTGAAAACATTCTAGATGGCAATGACCCCTGTCTGGATGAGCCCTGTTTGTATATAACTTTGCGCATTGCGGGGGCGTTGTTGTGCACGGCTGCCTGCCTGTTGATTAAATGATGCCCTGCCCCCTATCTGGCTGGGATCATTGTGTATGTAATTAGCTTCTGGCCGACAGCCAGCAACCTGCCGCCGCATCAGGGTCAACTTGCCTACCTGTACAGTGCATATATATGCCATTATGGCAGATCATTAACCTAGTTTCCTTTCTTTGTTGAAGGTGCCACTGTCAAACTCCACATTGTGCAGGCCATTTGCAACCTGCATACAGGACCTGGAATGTGGAGCCATGGTGGGCCACCATAGAGCAGAGGAAGCCACAAGCACACTGTATATAAACATGCCTGAGAAGTGCTTGTGAGATCTGACTGTAGTCCACCAAGATGGATGGATTTCACGGGTTAAATTTTGCTGCGATTAATTTTTGTAACCAATTATGGGACTATTTATCAACCGCATCCCTGCATCAATGAGAACCTTCTGCACATCGATTACTTCATTAATTAATTAATAAGCACGCGACTGCGTCACGTGGGTGCCAATACAGAGTAAAGGAACCTTCAACCCTATATACACAGCGAGAAGGAGGGAAGGCGCCCTAGCTTCTCTCACTGCCGCAGGTGGGCAGGCCACAGAGCGCTCTCTCCACGGCATTGTGCCGGAGCGCAACACTGTGGGTGCAGTACAACCAGTGCAATACCATGTAGGTAGGCTGACGCATAGCTTATGCTACAAATGTGAGGTGGGCTCAAGACGTCGGCTAATTAAGGCGCAAGCTGATGGCCACAAGGTGCCAGAGCTAATTGAAGGTACTATAACGCTGTGCGCTAATATCGATTCAAGTGCTGTAATGCCTAAGCTATCCCATCATCGATTGCGGCCCCCATCCACAACGGTCCGAGCCCCGCCAAAAATTAACGACCATCTTACTCCGTCACCAAATTGGCGCGAGATCCCGAAAATCTGGTGGGCGGGAAGGTGACGACGAGGCAAAAAGTCACGCAGCACCCATGGCGGCCGTGAAAATCCTAGCGACCGTCCTGAGAACACATTACGGACATCGAATTCATTTTGAGCCTTCATAACTCATCTACTTCACGTAGATATTTTTTTATCCTAAAGAAATCGGCCCATTTTTTCAGGAAAACAGAAAAAGGGCGGGCATTTTCGTGAGGTCGGGTCAGGTCCGCTGCATTTTGCAATGGACCCCCAAAAAGTCACACCGGAAACTTATCGAAAACGGCGACAGTGTAGTTCGAGGTAAGCCGCTCGCACGATTCTATTCTGATCAGGCATTCCGCAAAGGTGAAAACCATTTGCGTTCAGTGCCGGGCCGCGGAAAACGCGGAAAAACGCTATCTGTAAATGAATCCGACCGGAATCGAACTGGGGACCTCTCGCACCAATTTTGCTGACTATAGCACGATTCTATGACTAATTCAAAAATTTTTGACCGAAAAAAACTTTTTGTTAAAACGACTGCCATTGTAAATGCCTCGTTGCCGCAGCAGTTGGAACTGCCAGGAGGGTGCGTGCGGGGCTGATCATGGCAACGCACGTAAAAATATGTCACTCCCTCGTTTCTTTCATTTTTGTCATCCCATTTGCGCAGGGCGCTTCAACAACTTCTAGAGCGAAGCCCAGCCTGATTTTTTGCTGGCTCTGTAGTGTAGACCTGCGCTCATCACTGAATATCGTCTGCGATCGTTGCGAAGCTTTGCCCGCGGTCGAAGCTTTTCAAAGTCAAATCCCGGCCACGAGGTAGCCATGGCTGTCGGAGCTCATTACTTTCACGTTTGAGCACCGAAATTAGTCGTGAATATCACTATCGCTTCGTCTTTCTAAGACGCACATGCTGATATAATTTTCCGACGCTATTACGCAATATATGGCGAGCAAACGCCCCTTGACGCAACGCAGCCTGGCGGCTGCGCTCGGCAATGAAAATACGTCTGCAGCCCCGGCTGCAGCTTCGCCATCAGGTTCGGCAGGCAGCGGTGACACTAGTCGTGCACTGGTGGTCGCCCAGCACCCTCCCGGGCTCAATGCCTCGCCATCGGCATCGCCTGACCCTTTTTAGCCGCCCAGCCGACAACACAGGAGGGTTTTCACGCCCCAAAGAACCGCGCTTTCGGCCTGAACCTTTCAAGGTCGATGATCACGACTGGACCAACATGTCCCCGGCAACTGCCCTGCGTTGCCTCTTCTACGGGGACTACGCCTCGCTTTATGACCTGTGCCTCCATTTCTACGATCGACATCAATCGCCTCATCTGCGCCGACGGCAGCTGGTGGCATAACATCAGCGTGCTGGACGGGTGCAACCGCGCCCACCTCCAACACACCATCCTCAACGCCCTTCTCCAGCGCTCTGACGGCGAGATCTGGGCTCCATCCATCTCCGCCCCCACCCTCCGCTCCATCCTCACGGAAGCCTTTCAGCAGCACGTGACCCCCCTTGCTGCCGACATAGCAGCAATCGGTGGCACGCTGACTGCTGAACTTCCTCACATTTCCACCGCCGCCGCCTCCACCTCCACTGCCATTTCCGCCTCCACTGCCGACATCAAAGCCCAGCTCCTCGACCTCGACCAACGCCTTCAAGCCACCGCCAACGCCCTTGAGAGCTTGCATGACACCGCCGGCCTCCGGCACCGCCCAGGCGGTGAATTGGACATCGCCGCCCAGCCGGCGCCTGCTGGCCCGGCTGGCGATGCTCGATCCCTCCACGTACCTGGGCGGACTTGCTTAAGCAGCACACCACCTCCACGTACCACCTCCACCATCTCGGCACAACTCAAGCAACAAGCCCTCGACCTTCGCGAGGAAGCCGACATCGCCCGGCGCAGCCACAATGTCATCGTCAAGCACTTCGACTAGCTGGCAGGTGAGACCTCCACGAGCCTTCTTGAGGCATTTAAGCGCGCCATTCTTGCCCCCATGTTACTCACTGGTGAGCTGGACATGTCGGCTGTCCGCCTCCGTCCCCCGCGCGCGGGGGAAGGCTGGCCCGGCACCCGTGCTCCTCACCTTTAAGTACATGGCGGACAAGCTGGCGTTCCTTAATGCCGCAAGAAGCTCTCGGAGACTCGCTTCACGCTGGACGACGACTTGACCCTGGCCCAGCAACAGCGGCGACGCGAGCTATGGCCGACCTACCTCCAGCTCCGGCAGAGCGCAAGGGGGAAGACGGTATACTGGAGGGGGGCGGTCATCCACGTTGACCACAAGCCCTGGCAGCCCCCTCATCCTGCCACCTCAGACTAGGAATATATATACCAGTAGTGTAGATTAATTAGTAAGGCTTAGCCTAGTATGTGGCCCACGCGCATGTGCGCCCATAATGGCCCCCATGGATGTTGCCTTCAGAATTTAGCCACGCCATGCCTATAATGGGACCCCCATGGATGTTGCATTAAGAATTTAGCCATGCTATGCCATGCAGACGGAGCGGAGATGCTCTCTGTCGAGAAGCCATGTCCTAGCTCTTGTATAGCCACGATGCATATCTTCCTCCCCCGTGCCAGGATCCCCCCCTTAGGCGGGTTGAACCTGAGACAGCATGGTGGTGCGGGTGCCCTGGTGCACCTAGAGCACGGGTAGCTTACATTCCCATGCCCTGGCATGAAGTAGACTAGGATGTATTAAAAGCCATATGCCCCTTCTCAGGGATATGTGCTATACATTGACTCCCAACGGAGTGATGTTGATAATTAATTAATTAATTAATCGTTGCGAAATGAAGCATGAATATGCATCGCGCTGGTTGAGTCGACGCTGTACAGTGGAACCTGCTTTTTCGGCATCCGGATCCAAGGTAGGGTGAAGCCAGCCCCGTTCCCCTTCCAGATTTTCTGCCTGTCGATCTCTTTCCCCGACTAGGCTCGTGAAAGCGCCTCGTTCATGTTACGCCGGACGCCTCGTCAAGCATCGCTGCTCGAGAGGGAGACGTAAGCCATGGCCAGCCTCCCCAAACCGGCAGCGTGATGTGCGCCTGTTCATTCTTCCACGTGTAATTCATGGCGTAGGAAGCTGAGCCTGAAGGCAACAAACAGAAGGTACATGTCCTGTATTCAACACTCAGCACATATAGGTGACAGTGTTGATTTGCAACCCTGGAGCTTATCCAGCTTTAACAGCTAGGCCATACATTGAACACGCTGCTGGGGCTCCACTTTAATTTAGCGGACTGTTGGTAAGTATTTCAACCTCTTTCCTTGAATTGAATTGAATTGAATTGTAACATAACTCCGTTGGGAGTATATGTAGCACATAGCCCTTGAGAGGGGGCATATGGCCTATCATACATCCTAAGCTACTTCCTGCAAGGGTGGGGATGTAAAGGACCCCTGCTCTAGTGTCTGCTCACCAGGGCACCTGCACCCTCATGGTCTATCACGCTATGCCCGGGTAAGGGGGGGAGCATGCCTGTGAGGGGGAAGATCATCATGGCTATACAAACCTAGAGCGTGGCATCTCAGCAGAGAGCAACTCTCTGCATGGGCACAGCATAACTAAATAAAGCTAGGCAGGCATCTGGAGTGTGGCTCATCATAGGCACACATGTACATGATTAAATAAAGCGCGTGGCTTAGCTGGGATAGTGCCTCTAGGAGGCGTACATGTACATGGCCACGAGCCACGAGCCACGAGGTAGCCATGGCTGTCGGAGCTCATAACTTTCACGTTTGAGCGCCGAATTCAGCTGTGAATATCACAATCGCTTCGTCTTTCTAAGACGCACATGCTGATATAATTTTCCGACGCTATTACGCAATATACGATGAGCAAACGCCTCTCGACGCAACGCAGCCTGGCGGCTGCGCTTAGCAATGAAAATACGTCTGCAGCCTCGGCTGCAGCTTCGCCAACCGGCCCAGATGGCAACGGTGACACTAGTAGTGCACTGGTGCTCGCCCAGCCTTCCGGGCTCGCCTCGCCATCAGCATCGCCTGAACCTAAGCGCAGTCGCTCTGCTGAGCCGCCCTGGGAAGAGCGCTCCTTTGACGTCAACAGCCCCGGCTTCTGGCAGCGCAGCCCCGGTTGGTTCATGGAAGACTTGTATTACGGCAATCACGCCTCGCTTCTAGCCCTGTGCGTGTACCTCACGTCCCACAACCGTGGCCGCTGGCCTGGTGACGGCAAGCTTGTCGACCCCGCCGAGGCTCTCCCAATCATTCACCGCATGCCTCGCCCCAGGCTTCAACGCTTCGCCCTCTGCTCCCTTGTTGGACGCTCCGAATCCGAGATCTGGGCTTCCCCACCGCCCCCCCCACCTTCCCCACCGAAGCCACCATCCGCACCCTCCTCAAGGAAGCTTTCGAGCAGCACGTGACCCCTCTTGCAGCAGGTGTGGCGGCAATTGGCGGCACGCTGGCTGCTGAGCTTCCCACCATCCCCACCGCCACCGCCACCCTCCTCGCCTCCACCCCTCCCCCTCCACCGACTCCATCACCGCCCAGCTCCGTGACATCGACCAGCGCCTCAAGGATAATGCAATCGCTATCGAGGTCTTGCAGAACACAGCAGGCCTCACCGCCCAGGCAGTGAAGGACATTGCCGCCAAGCCAGCCCCGGCGGGCCTGGCCGGCGATGCTCCTCCCATCACGACCTGGGCGGACATGCTTAAGCAACATACCACCTCCACCACCTCCGCCGTCGCAGCCCAGCTCCAGCGGCAGACGCTTGACCTCCGCGAGGAGGCCGAGCTCGACAAGCGCAGCCTCAACGCCATACTCAAGAACTTGGACATGGAAGAAGGTGAGAATTCCGAGAAGCTTGCACGTGCGTTTGAGAGCAAAATCCTTGCACGCATGGGCCTTCTTGGTGAGATCAAGCTGACCGCCCACCGCCTCCCCCGCGCGCGGGGTAAGGCAGGGGCGCCTCCGCTTCTTCTCATCTTTGATAGCCCAGCGGACAAGATTTCGTTTCTCAGACGCCGCAAGCGGCTCGCGAATACTCCCTTCACCGTGGACGACGACTTGACCCTGGCACAGCAACAACGGCGACGGGAGCTATGGCCGACCTACACCCAGCTCCGGCAGACCAAGGCGGGCCAGCCGGTGTACTGGAAGGGGGCGGCCATCTACGTCGGCCACAAGCCCTGGCAAGCGACCCCCTCGACCACCGCGGCCCCAGCAACTCCAGCCCCAGCCTAGGGGAATACAGCAGTAGTGTAGAATAGTTAGACAGTGGCCTTGTACATGCCCGCCTACTACAGGCACTATACCAGCTGAGGTCTAGCCTTTTTAGTCATGTACATGTGTGCCTATGATGAGCCACACTCCAGACGATGCCTAGCCTTATTTAGTAATGTTGTGCCCATGCAGGGAGTCACTCTCTGCTGAGAAGCCATGCCATAGCTCCTGTATAGCCACGATGATCTTCCCCCACATGCCACGCTCCCCCTTAACTGGGCATAGCGCGATACATCATGAGGGTGCAGGTGCCTTGGTGCACCTAGAGCAGGGGTAGCTTACATTCCCACCCTTGCATGAAGTAGCCTAGAATGTATTAAAAGCCATATGCCCCTTCTCAGGGCTATGTGCTACATCTACTCCCAACGGAGTGATGTTGATAATTAATTAATTAATTAATGTACATGGCCACGCGGTCTTTCTATTCTACACTAAGTACTACTGCTGTATTCCCCTAAGCTGGGGCGTCTGGAGTCGCTGGGGTGGCGGGGGTCGCCTGCCAGGGCTTGTGGCCGACGTAGATGGCCGCCCCCTTCCAGTACACCGGTGGTCCAGCTGGCCCGCCTTGGTCTGCCGGAGCTGGAGGTAGGTCGGCCATAGCTCCCGTCGCCGTTGCTGCTGCGCCAGGGTCAAGTCGTCGTGAAGGGTGAAGAGAGTCTTCTCGAGCCGCTTGCGGCGTCTGAGAAAAGAAATCTTGTCCGCCGGGGTCTGAAAGGTGAGAAGGAGCGGGGGCGCCCCTGCCTTACCCCGCGCGCGGGGAAGGCGGTGGGCGACCAGCTCGATCTCACCATTAAGGCCCATGCGACCAAGGATTTCTCTCTCAAACGCACGCGTAAGTTTCTCGGAATTCTCACCTTCCTCCATGTCGAAGTTCTTGACAATGACGTTGAGGCTGCGGTTGGCGAGCTCGGCCACTTCGCGGAGGTCAAGCGTCTGCCGTTGGAGCTGGGCTGTGACAGCGGAGGTGGTGGAGGTGGTGTGCTGCTTCAGCATGTCCGCCCAGGTCGTGATGGGAGGAGCATCGCCGGCCAGGCCAGCAGGGGCTGGCTTGGCGGCAATGTCCTTCACCACCTGGGCGGTGAGGCCTGCGGTGTTCTGCAAGACCTCGATAGCGATGGCATTGTCCTTAAGACGCTGGTCAATGTCGCGGAGCTGGGCGGTGATGGCGTCGGAGGAGGGGGTGGTGGCGGTGGAGGAGGCGAGGAGGGTGGAGGTGGCGGTGGATCGAGATGGTGGGGAGCGATCAGCAGCCAGCGTGCCGCCCATGCATTGCCGCCACATCTGTGGCAAGGGGGGTCACGTGCTGCTCGAAAGCTTCCTTAAGGAGGGCACGGATGGAGGATTCGGTCAAGGTGGTGGTGATGGGCTTGGGGGGCCAGAGCTCCCCAATGGAGCGTCCAAGGAGCTAGGAGAAGAGGGCGTATATCTGCAGCCGGGGGCGGGGGGCGGTGAAGATGTACTCGTATGGGGGACGCTGCTGCTGAGCATTGACGAGACGACCCTGATGGAAGAGCTGCTTGCACAGTTCAATAAGCGAGGCGGTGGATCCCCAGAACACGTAGCTCAGGATGCGGTCTTCAGTGAGCTTGTCGAAAAAGCCGGGTTGGCTGGCGTCAAATTTGTCAAAAATCGGCTCGGCAGGGCGACTGCGGCTTGGGTTCAGGCGACGCTGCTGGCGAGGCGAGCCCGAGAGGGGGCTGGGCGACCACTAGAGCTTGGCTAGTGGCGCCGCTGCCTTCTGGGCCGGTGGGCGAAGCTGCAGCCGGAGCTGCAGACGTATTTTCAGTGCCGAGCGCAGCCGCTCTTTCCTTGGCCAGATTATAATGCACCATGTTTATCAATGATGGGCGGCGTGTTCTGATCTGGGGCTGGGAGGCACGAAGAAACCAGGGGGGAGCCCAGGTATGTGAAGTGCGCAGATGCTGTTGCTGCCTTGGGAAACCCAGGATTCATTGCCCTTGTTACATTCAGATATGTTGAAGCAGGCTGAGCTATACATGGAAGGGGGCTGATTTGTCTTTGATATGGTTGCTGCCTGATCGGTGCTCAAACGTGAAAGTTATGAGCTCCGACAGCCATGGCTACCTCGTGGCTCGTGGGAGAATGGAGAAGTCGGGCCGTATATATTTTAAAAATATAATTACTTACAGCAGAGTGAAATCACTCAAACCAAAGCAAACGCCCAGCTATAAACCTATATACAGAGCCATGTCAAAGCTCTATACTACGATAAGACCAATGGAAACGCCTAACGGGAGGAACCTAATAGCCCTGCTGCACCGCAAAATCAGCCCGCGTACGGCGGAGCATGATGTCCGCCATGGCCCGAGTCAGCGCCACCGACAAGCGCTGACGCCAATATGACGTCCAGTTCCGCGCCGACCATGGGGCCCGCTGGCCCTCCAGGTCCAGCCGGTCCTCCCGGAGCCGGCAACACTCCTTGAAGAAGGCGGAGGTCAGGGGCCCCATGGCCCCAAACTCCTCCAGGACAAAGGGCACCACACGATGGTGCCCGACGTCGCCGTAGGCCAGGAGCTTGGCCCGCTCCGCCCGGTCCGCCGTGTAACCTGCCGTGAGGGAGGCCCCAGCCACGTGGCTAAGAGCCAAGGGCCGCGCCACCGAAACGTCAATAAGCAGATGCCGGCCACCCCCTCAAAGTCCAGCACCACGATGTCAGGCCGGTGGTTGGGGGAATAGAAGGCAGCGCCATCCGCATCCTCGGACCGGATGTTCGCGTGGGGGAAAACCGACCGAATCATGGCGAGCACCACCGTCAGGAGGACAGTGTGCAAATACAAATACCAATTCTGATTCTGTTGGCCCCCCATGCAGGCAAGGTAGTGAGTCCCCGTGGGATCCAGCGGCTGCCCACAGCTACCACAAGGCCGCCCGGCCGGAACAAGAGGCTGCGGGGCAAATAGCTGGTGCCGGAGCGCCACCGAGTAGTGGCTGGGAGCCAAGGCGAATGGGGGGGCCATGGGAAGAGCACGAAGGTACGCCGAGCCCACACTCCGCAAGGAAAGCGAGAACAGCCACGCACGTCCCTGGGCGTTGAGGTCCGCGAAAAGAGCAATCCAATCAGCCGTGTGCAGAATACCCGCGTAGGTTTTCTGGTGTTTATCGATGACGCGAGCAGGGAATGCGGCGGGAGATTGAACGGAGGCGACCGAGGGAGTGCCGCGAGGGAGGTGGCGCTGTACCGCCTGAGCGGCACGGACGGGAGAACAGGCCTGCTGGATCTCAGCATAGGCCTCCTGGATGGCGGTGACGAAGGGCAAAGGGCTGCTGGGGTCCAGGAGGTCAGGCGCTGCCGTTGCCAAAAGGGGCAGGAGCCGGCAGCTTTCCGCCCACGACTGAGCGACGGAGCCCAAAAAGGCTGCTGGGGCCAGCCGGGCGGCACGAGTCAGACCGCAGCCACCCATCCGTGCAGGCAGGGAGGCAATGCGAATAGCATGTGGCGGGAGGTCGGGGCCGTATATATTTGATCCTCTTAATCTCGGGCCCCCCTGTTTGAGTTGCGCGACCTTTGAAATTTGAAACCTGAAATTGGACTCGAGACAATCAGTACATTAATTAATCTCGGCCCCCGGCCTGCGACAATTTGACAATTTGACAAAAAGAGCCAGTTCTACCCCGACTAGATTAGAGTTAGCTACACTCATGTCATGCAGGCCTTCTAGGCCCTCTCCTCAAGCCCCCCCTGGGTGCCTGTGCTTGTTAAGGAGGCATGAACCATCATGGCGGTGCATGTGCACCTTGTGCACCCAGAGCAGGTGACAGTTGTACATCCTCCACCTGCAGGTTGTAGCCCTGATTGTATTACAAACCCATAGATGCCCCTTTCTCAGGGCTATGTGTTACATATGCTCCCAACGGAGCTATGATTTTAATTAATTAATTAATTAATTAGCTACACTCGTTTTCGCGGCTCCGCTCACCCCCACCCACCGATGGAATACGCGCTACATGATCTCCCAACGTTCGGAGTCATGTTATAATTTAATTAAATTTAATTTTATACGCGTACTACTTCTGGATCAATGCCCAGGCCTGTCCACATTCTGAGCTAGTGCGGGTAGAATAAAGCCTCCAACCTTTGACTGAGATCTAGTGAATCGAAATTGACCTGCACTAGCAGCCCCGCCGAAACTCTGTACGGTATCCCTTGAAATGCTGGTGTTGCTGCTTCCCTGTGGCACGTTACAGCAGGTGCCTTTTCAACAGGCCATGCGGCAAATGCGCACTTCATGAGGAAGAAAGCTGCATGCATCTTGTCCTCGCGACAAAGGCACGCATCCCATGCACCCCTGCCTGGAATTGTTCAGAAGAAAAGACGGTTTATCAGGTGTACAATGCACCACTGCTCACAACAAGGCAGCTTACACATGGCATGTAGGGACCCACAGGGCCATGTCATGCCGAAGGTGGGCATACCACCCGCTTGCTGAGAAGAGCGTGGTTGCAGTCGCACAGAGTATCTGCAGGAAACGACACATGATATTTGCCACATAATTGTTAGACAGGCCCCACAGAACTTGGAAAAAAGACAAACATTTAGTGCAAAATAAAGTGCACCTGGGCCATGAGCCAGGCAATCAGTGCACACGCGTAAGCATAAACAAGCCTTTGCGCACTTCCACAGTAGTAACCAACTACAGAAAGCAGAAGAACTGAAGGGGGGGATGAACTCTAGCAATCAAGCATATATGCCGGGAATGTCTGCAAGGAAGGCATATTCTGGATGCACATGTAGTGCGTTGTATAACTGTGCCAGGAAGGAGGACAGTGGCCCGTGAGAATATTTGCGAGCACATGGATGCATGTGTGACAGGAACCAGGGACTACCGACCAGATGACTCTTGGGCCGGGTCGGCAAATAGCCAAGTACGCCATACCGAGGCGCAAAAGTATGCCAGTACGCTTATTTTTAGCGCCGCCGTGCCATATGCGTCGTTTGTAAAAAATATACCTTCGGATCTAGAACGTTCTGACCGCACTGGAACTGCGACACCACGTTACTTGCCATAATTGACCCGTTTTGGGCTTGCTTTAAATCCCTTGAAAGGCTCTGGAATTCTTTATACTGATCTACATGGTGTAAGAAGGGGGGGGGGGGGGGGGGGGGGGGGGGTTGACAGGGTTTAAGAGAGAGTAGACCATGTTGTATAGATGACTAGTATGCGTGGATACGGCTGTGCACCCTGAGGGCAAGTTATGATTGGACAGTAACTGAAAATGGCGACCCCACCGTGGAGAAGTAGCAGAAGCAAGATACTCAGAGGGCAGCGGCGGAGACGGCGGCCTCGTCGTCGACTTCTCTCTGGATGTACACACCTAACGCATTTTGGAGGTGATGTATTTTGGAGGCCGGACGTAAATACTCTTATTTTGAGGCCCAACACAGGTGCCCCATGTCCCAACTTGCCAACCAGGCTTTGGGGGCTTATTGGTATGTGAGTGTGCGCACAGGTATACATGAGGGACTGAGGGTGGATGTTGAAAGGGGGTGTTGGGGGAGCACGCATAGGCATGCAACTGCGGGTCACTGCATGGGTGGGTGCAGAAAATTTTCGCCAAACCCAGATAGGAATAAAACACTCCACGTGCCGGCAGGCAGTTGTCCACCTTATGGGTACCACCAGCACTATTCGTCTACCGCATGGGCACCCACCGTCGTTCTTCACAAGGGAGATAAACGTCGCGTTGGGCGCCCGGTGGTGGCCCACGCGCGCGTGATCCATCCCAGGTGAGGCCAGCAGCCGCCGTTGCCCGGTGTCCCGCCTGACGTGTAGGGCCAGGAGGCGAGCCGATGAGACCATGGCCCAGAGCCAGACATGGAATGGGCATGGGGGTGCGTGAGCAAGTGCAGAAAGGGACAATTGCAGGGGAGGCATATCGAGTGGGCAATGGTGGGGGCCAAAGGTGGGTTGCAGTCTAGTCCCGGTCAAGAAGAAGGGAGAAGGGGTACTGAAGCGAGGGCAGGGGGGCGGTTGAGGCTGGAATAGGGAAGGAGGAACAGGGGCCAGGGGATGAGTTGGTTGGCTACTCAAGGGAAGTCAGAACGGATGCGATCAGGCGGAGGGGGGGCTGTGCCATCATGACTAGAGCAACGCAATGCCACCAAAAGCGGCTATTTGAGGGGTGAGTTGCGAGGCATGGATCATCTAGAGCTTGGTGCGAATTTGAAACGAACGAAGTAAGCCATAGCCAAATCGTTGTTGAAATATGCAGCGCCTAGGGAGGACGCGGTTGAACACGAATCGGGAAAGGTAACATGCGGCAGGGGCATACAAAAAATTCTACAGACAAGCCGCGGCGAGTTTGTGTGTGTGACAACACAGAGCATGGTGAGAGTTGGCATGCACGACCACACACAGAGGGCTCATCGATGGACGATCGCCGCCCCGCCACCCGTGCAAGGGACCATAAAACAACATACCAGCCAACCAAAGTGGCTCTCAAGTTCATCGTCATGGAAACAGGTGCGGAAAATGCAGACTGTACGTTCCTGCCGGTTGCCTCGCCAGCGCACCACAAACCAGTGTGGCAATACGCAACGCTCACATGGGCATGGGCCGTACTTCCTCGGAGACCTTGCAGAGCGTGCGGTCGGCCACGATGAGCTCATGCAGCAGGCTGGGCGCGCGCACTGGGGGCGCGGGGGTGCAGGGGCAAAGGAAACAGGGCATTCATGCAGGCATGAGTGGACAATGAAGAAGCCCCTCACCCCCCCAACCTTGATGGTCCCTTCTCCTCCTACCCCCCTCACAGCAGCCCAGACAACAGGGCCTGGATGCGGAGCCAAACGGCCAACAACTCAAAGAGGGGGCATGGCATGCCGTTGTTACGCCATGTCATGCCAGGGAACGCGGCAGGACATGTCCAGATGCCAGCAGAAAGGTATGTACCAACGAGTGGCTGTTGCTGGGTTCATGAAAGGGGAGGACGCTTGGTTGCAAGTTGCAACCGGATCAAGCTGTGACCGGCATGTGCAGCATGGCGAGAGGACACGGGGCACGGCGCATGTGTCCTCGTGGCATGGTATGCGGCACGGGCAGCAGCGAGCGCATCCTTTAAGGTAAGATGCATTCCACACGGCGCAGAACATGACTACTGTCCCATGACAGAGGGCAGGACGAGTGCGACAAGATACAGGACCAAACAGTTGCATAAAGACACAGGAGATGCATGAACTGGGTCTCCACCCACGCCCTCAAGCACACGCGTCTTACAAAAAAAACCTCTCAACTTAATGGTGAATGACTGTACCTGCAAAGAAGGTGACAAACCCTTCTGTCCCAGGGGCGCCCCAGGCATCGGAGAAGTATTGCCCTGGTGTGCCGAGGGTACAGGGGGGCAGAGCGGACCAGAGTGTGCGTCAACAAAATGACCCGTGGTGGCAGCAAAGGCACCTTTCAGGGGTAGCCGCACAACTTTCCAGCACCAAGTCATATGCGCACAGCACCTAAAGCATGCAAACGCTTGTTAGATACTTTCAACTCAGAGGGCGTTATGCCCTCGGAAGCAGCGCCGAAACCGTCCAGCTTGGGTGCAGGGAAATCAACTCTTGTTCCCGAGGTCAGTCTTATAGCAATGATTTACATAGAAGATGGCACAAATGCAGAGTGAGCCACACCACGTTTGAAGCAACACCACGCAGGCCCCCCCCACCCTTCCCCACAAACGATCAAACGATGGTACTGAGATCCCTGTGGTCTGGCAGGCTGCATTCACATGAGAACATAACGCCTCTCTTCTCCTCCTGTCCCCGCTTCCCCCCCCTTTTCCCTCCCCTCCGCTTATCCCCCCCTTGCCCCTTTTCCCCCTCCCCTTTCCCCCCTCCCCTTTCCGCCCCCTTCATTTTTCCTCCCCTCCCCCTTCCCCCCCCCCCTTTCCCCCCCCTCCCCTTCCCCCCTCGCCTTCCCCCCTTCTCCTTCCCCCCCCTCGCCATCCCCCCCCCCCCTCCCCCTTCCCTCCCCTCCCCTTCCCTGCCCCCCTTCTCCCCCCCCCCCCCTTTTCCCTCCCCCCCGTTCCCCCCTCCCCCCCCCCCCCCCCCCCCCCCCTCCCCCCCCCCCCCCCCCCCCCCCCCCCCCCCCCCCCTCCCCCCCCCCTCCCCCCCTCCCCCCCCCCCCCCCCCCCCCCCCCTCTCACCATCAACTCGTAGAAGTGGCCCCTCTTCAATCGCTGGGAGCAGGTTGCCGCCCATCAAGCCCAGCGTTGAGCTGGCATGTGGCAGCAGAAGAGGGACCACATGCGCAATCACCAGCAAAGCAGGAAAGCAAGAGGCCATGATACCACATCAAAAGATGCACGTCCCTGTAGAGGGCACTGACGAGCCAAACATGAGCAGAGGGGGCAACGCAGGTTGCAATGGATTGGATGGAGCAGGACACGTGCAACAAGTGCTAGTGCCGAGAGATGTCTTTGGCTCGGGAGCGGGCCTCGGGACGACGGCTTTGCAAGGCAGCCTGCACAGCGGTTGGATCATGAAAATGATACACAGAAAAGGCAATGTGCACGCTGAAAGAGAGGGAAGGCATTGGGCTGGCCTGTCGCCGCATATTCCACATGAAAGCAAGGACACCTAGGCCATGTCAAACCGTCTGTGGGTGGACAAGATATTAGTATGAATACAAGATATGGTACCCCCTTGGGGTGGACACGACTACGAGCCCCAAGCCTTCGCAGATGAGTGTAGAATAGGGACTACACCATGAGATGAGCCATGATCAGTCGGCAACATCAGGCAACATCAGTAGCCACCCCTTGCAGGCATCCGGGCACACATTAAGGTACCGACGGCAGCAGCAATCAGCTGACCCGCGATATGGCACACACGGGCAGAGCCTTGCCGTGGGTGAACCTTATGCTGGTCATGGCGCACACACCTGGTGAGGTAGACGGCGAGCCCCTTGATTTCTGCCGCCTGCAACCAGTGGAACAACCTGCCCAGGTGCCAGAGGCAACGTCGGTCCAACGTCGGTCCATCCAGCATGCAGGGTTGGGGGGGTGCGGGTGAGGAGACGCTGAGGCAGCAACGGCACTTTGGCCAGCCAAACATACATCCCATGGTGAGGTGACCGAGCGGGACAACCAACCATAACTTGCATCAATGAGCAAAGGAGGCACATTTCTCTGAGGTCATAGAAAAAAATGCAAGCAGAAGCAAAAGCGAACTGGTGCCGAGTCGTGGGGATCGTGGGGGTGATGCCTCATGTGACAACGCCGCATTACCAGCTCACTGATAAATATCTCATGTGTTTGCCTGTAAAGCCCGTTGTAGCGGCATAAGAAGCGTCGCGGTGCTGAATGACGGCCTTAAATGCGGACGTACATGGTCCATGGTTGCACAGTGCCCTGAACTGTTTAGGCACGCCATATTTAGAAACCAAAAACCGAATGGAACCGAACAGCACGAGTGCCGGCTGTACCGCCGTTCCTTTCGTTTGCTACCAACAACTGAACATGCTAACTTAAGGCATGCCGAGGTCACGATAGCCCAGATCCTGCCTTAGCCATGTTGCTCGATTAATGTTCTTCATCTGACAGGCAGCAGCCAAAGTGCTTATGATGGGCAAGCATGCCTGAACCCTTGCGGGTAGGCCACCCCACCCACCGGGCATGTGTGCGGTGTGGGCAACGTGAGCAGATGCACGTAGTACGTACTGGTGGCTGTCACACGCGCCGGGCATGCTGGTGTCACACGCGGGGCTTGCTGGCACCCGCCACACGACCGCGTCCACCCGGACGTTGTTCAGCTTCTCCACAAAGCCACCCAAGTTGTACTGGGGGGAGATGTCGTGCTGGCACATGCGCGCAGGAGACCCGGCCACACACACAAGGGTGACCGGCACGAGGTGCAAGGCATCAGGCTTACCACACGGTGCGACGGAGCTGGGGGACAACAGAGTGGTTGAAAAGAAAGCCGTGGCAGCCATCAAGCAATGCCCGACAGGGGGCTGACACGCGCATCATCCGCCGACGCATCAGGGTTCAAGTACAGCTAGCGTGTGCACCAGCAGCACCCTGCAAAAACTGCAGGGCAACAGCCATGGTGGGTGTGCAGACATGTGCACCCTACTAATGACCAAATTCGCACCTTGGGTGCAATAGACAGACCACCACGACACCGGCTGGGAACAACAACAAGGGATGCAGTGAACTCACGAGTGGCTGATCCCTAGCACGTCCTCCCATCAAATACTTTTCTTTCCTCTGCCTGTCAGGGCGGGGTAAGGACACGCTCATGTGAACCCCCGCGCGCGTACAGCCCCCTCGTGTTCCCCCTCGTGTTGACGCCCACCCCTTCCGTCCCCAGTCGCAGATGCGTAAGTGTGACAGCCAGCCCCACCCGCCACATTCATTGTGTGCACCCCCCTCACCTTGATGGCCACGATCGCCAAGCCATCCGCCACCGCGGCCACCACACGGTTGACTTCGGCGCTTAGCTTCATCGCCGATGCCTGGACACAAAAACATCATCAAAAAGCCCAGCCAGGGAGCCACCAGCGCCACAATGAGCAGGGTCAGCTTCGCCCGCACGCCACACACGGGCCAGCATAAGCACAGGAACTCGCAAGGTTTTTCCCCCCAAAAAACCTTCCACGGGACTCCTGGCCTCTGCACTAGACAAACCGACCCCAACGCTGCCCCAACACCCACATGTGGGCTCTGCACCAATACCATCAGATGGGCGCTGCCACAACCCCCCAGACCCCACGAACAACTCCAATAAGTCCTTCTGCACCTCATCGCCCATCTCCGCTTACCTCATCGCCCATCTCCGCTTACCTCATCGCCCAACTCCGCTTACCTCATCGCCCATCCCTGCTTACCTCATCGCCCATCCCTGCATACCTCATCGCCCATCTCTGCTTACCTCATCGCCCAGCTCCTTGACGAAAGTGTCGGGGATGCCGTGCAGACGCCCTGCCACGTGTTCCCGCTGCCCTGCCCGCACGTACAGGAATAGCCAGAAGGGCCAGATGTCGCGCACCGCCTGGCAGGGGGGGGGGAGGGGGCCGGGGTCCCAATGCATGGCAGAGGGTGTAATTATGACGCGCGGACAGGTGGCAGCATGTGGCGCGCCGTGCATGCATGGGTTGTTGGTAACGAGTTAGATGGCAGATAAGCGACAGTATAATGTGTTGCAGGCAGTGAGTGGCAAACAGGTGGTGAAGCGAGCTAGACAGGGCAGGTGGGACCGCGCAGCTTTCCTGGGGCCCATCCATGGTGGCGCCACGTGCATGGCGCCGCGTGCATTGTGCGCGGCCAAGGAATACTATGACCCCCGGTGCATACTAGTGGGGTGAAGCATGCTCACCCAACCCATGCTCCCGTGCGCATGCGCATCCAAACCCATGCCCTCGTGTGCATGCGCATCCAAACCAATGCCTTCAGAGCAATGACGCAACGTCAGAAAACATTGCCCGAAGCATAACAAGGCAAACAAAATTCGTGGCCTGTTTCAGCCTGGCCAACCCCACTCAGCCCCATGCTCCCCTCCAACATGCTCCTTGCCCATGATCCAAGGTGAGGGCGCCGTACTTAACCCCCCGCCTCCCTTGCTTCCCTCCCCCCCTGTCGTGTCCTTCCCACCCTTCTCCACGCACCTCTGTCATGTCCATGCACGGTCCACTCCACATCTCTGCCCCTGCTGCCAGCTGGCGTGCTAAATGAATAATGCCCCGAACCTACCTCCACGTTCTCTCCACACACATATCATGAGGGACTCCCCCCCTTACCTTGAGATGACCACCCGCCCCCCCCCCCCCCCCCCCCCCCCATCGCCCCCTTACCTTGAGGTATCCACTCTCTCCTCCCCCCCCTTACCTTGAGGTATTTGATCGCCCCCCCCCCCTGCCCCCTCTTACCTTGAGGTATCCACCCCCTTTACCTTGAGGTATTCGATCGATGTGTCGTCCTCGTATCCCACACAGATGACAATGCAGCGCGTGTCCACGCGGTTGGCCGGGGTGGTGGGCCGGCGCGCCTCCTGAAAGCGCGCCTCCAGGTAGATGGTGATCGCGGCAATGTCCTGCTGCGTGCTGCCTGTGAACTCACACATGCGCTCCTGCATGTAGTTCGCCTGCAGGAGAGGAAGACAGTGTGCACACGAGAACGGAATGAGTTCAATGTATTGATAGCAGCCCCCAGCGCCAGAGGGATTGAGATATGCGGCAAAGAACGGGGCGTGCTGTCATGCAGGCCCCCTCCACGTGGTAATGCAAGGTCACGTATGTCGGCTCCTTTGGGTGTATGCACTCACCTGCGTCAAGCGTAGATGCCCGATACACAGCTCCGAACTGCTCAGGTCACTGTTGCGCGCGCGGGAGACCATTACGACGAGAAAGACGAGGGCGCCGAAGACGAGGCCCAGGAGCGTCTTGCTTCTTCGCTCGCGAGCTTGGGTCGACGGATCGGACGGATTCAAGTAGTTATCCACTGAGGCTGCGAATTCGCGAACAGACAACATGAGCCGTTCATGGGCATACAGGTTGTCCCCCTGCACTGCTGCAAGTCGTGGCCTCTCATGCAAAAGCTGCTGCGCCTCGCTTTGGGAAACCTCCATATTTTGAGAAATGAAGGAGGTAGAATGGATAGAAAAACACAATTCAACGACCGCTGGACGTGCTCTGCTACACGTTAGAGGGGGCTGTGCTGCCGCAGACACCGGCCCTGGGAGGCGAGCAGGCAATAGCCTCGACAGTATACACCTCACATGCCCCTGAAGAGGCCGCTTGCAATCAAGCCCGGGTCCTAATGACTAGCATTGCAAGTGCTGATTTCACCGGCGGACAGTGGGCCCGGTAGGGCGATTGGGCAGCACTAAATACGGTGCTTCGCCAACATCATGTACGTTCTCTTCTTGGCAATCAGAATACTGCAACCCTTTCCTTCTTCCAGCATAGGGACCCTCTCACTGCCTGGAATACGTTAGCTGCAGAAGGGGAATCCAAGCTTCAAGGCAAAAGAATTGACCTGCCAATTCGTTGTCTGCTGCGGGTCGTTCCACGACTGACGTATGCCCATTGCAAATGTGAATTTAGGCAAGCAATTATTACGTGCTGCTGCTGCGGCTACAGTACGCGAAATCCGCCAGGAAATCGATTCAGTACTCCTGCAGACCCCGTTGTCACGTTGCAGGGGGGCGCACGCCACGCGAATCACACTTGGCGCAAGTAAAATGTAATTGTTATTCCCACGCCGCACTTGGTCAGCAGAGATTCTACAGTATATCTTTGGCCGAGGGCCGGATAGTATATGAAGTACACAATCCCCATGCTGCCCATCCCATGTTGAGCTGAGTTGAGTTTATTCCCGCGCCGGTGGACGGTGGTCCGACAGGGTTATTAATAGTGGATCCAACGGCACCCATCCCATCATCCCATGTGAGGCGTGGGCAACAATAATGCGGTGGCAAACCCCTGGCAAACCTCATCTTGGCAAAATGGCGGGCATGTAATTAATGCAACTGACAGCAGAAGAGTTATTGTTAACCATTCGGACGCAGCCTACTCGTAACCGTAGCATTTACTGTATCAAGTCCTCTGACGTGGCAACGCGGGAACGGGGATCGGCTCTTTGGCCCCGTCGCTGGTCGCTGGTCGCGTGGACACGGGGCCCGTGCTCGATCGGTCGATCCCGTGCGGGCAAAAACCTTAAGCATAACTCATCCGAAACCAATTCCCGGCTAGACTTCGACGTGATTCGAGTAGATGATACTAATGCGTTCTCCTGAAGCGCAAATTTCATCCTTCTGAGCCAATTAGCATTGCCCACCAGACGTACACGCATCGGATGTCTGTCAAGAGCTCGCTCGAAGGGCGGGCTGGACAAGGATAATTGCTTACCTGCCGGTTGCAGAGTAAACATATCGTGGGATCGGTGCGACATGGAAAATCCATCCGATGAAGCCGTATCAGGGACTGATGACCCTGGTTTGACAAAAGCAAGGGCGGCATTGGACGCGGGCAATATTGACAAGGTGGGGCGGACACAACCATTTGCAAGTTCTGCAGATGTCCTTGCAAGACCGGCTAATTAATGGCTTTGGGAATTAATTTCACGACGGAATCATGAACAAAAAGTCTACATTAATCTTGTACACTATTCGGAAAGATTTTGCTTGCATTACGCGGCTGCCGATGTCTAACAAGGGTTTTTCGGCAGCAAATTTCTTTCTGATCGGATCGGATGCTTCGGTTCCTAGATCAGTTGACTCACCGCGCACGTTCCCTTCTAGCATCCAACTAGACCCTGTAGAAAGCAGCAAGTCAGCGTATTGAAGCCTCTCATTGTGAGCATTGCACACGCGCCCCATACGCATGCAGAAGCAGTGCTTGCTTGTACGTAATTATTAATTAGGCGTGCGTTTGATCGGGGATAAGGCGGTGCATCTGTTTCATTGCAATTCACCCAATCTGCATTATCGTTCTTTTCAGGAATAATGATTGGCGATAATGCACTTGAAACCACTAGTAGTGTAGGGTTGGTGGATCTGCTCGTTTTTACAGGCTTTCCGGTCTTGTTGACGTCTTGGTTTCCTTCTTTCTTCCTTTACCCCCAAATCGATCTCAATGAGCTCGGATGGGGTAGCGGTGTTTGATCTTGTATCACCTGGTTGGCAGCGCAACTTCTGGTAGAGAGACAGCGCGGGTGCATGTTTCCTGCTTTCGGCTACGCCAGGAACCCGTGGCATTGCACCGTGGTACTTGTGTCATTGCAGCCAGTGTAATTGGATTTGGTTGAACTGCCGACAGGGACAACATCACATGTCAGCATTTGAAACAGCAAGATATCTGTGTAAGCAAGCACAGTTGGCCACCGCACGACCCCAGCATTGCAGGCTGATCCGAAGAAGGTGTCCGTTGATATGTCCATGACATTGACATCTCACGACCCGGCCTGCCATCGGTCTTGCCTGGTGGGTGTACTCATGGACGCTGTGAGCCTGCCTCATGTTCAGTCAATCGATCTCTGCAGCTTCGTCCTTGGCCAGCCAAACCTGACCCCGGATGTGCGGCTGCAAGCATGGCTACTCCGCTCCCACGTCTTCTGCAAGTGAGTCCCCCCTCCATGTCATCACCCAGTGAGTGCTGCCTGTCGTTTTGGGAGGCGTATAATCGAATGCAGGGAGCATGCTTCGAACTGTCGAGGATGCGAAGGTGGGTGCGTGTGAGGAAGGCTCCCCAAGCCCTTGCATGGGCGTGTTGGGGAAAGCCAATGTCTGGGTCGTGTCTCTGCCGAATGGTGGGGGCATAGGGCGGGAGTCCCTGTGCCCAGGTGTACTTTGCGGCAGGGCAGCAGGGCCACCTGGCATGCAGGCCATCGCTGCGGCTTTTTGGTCACATGGCTGGTAGCGTCCGTGGCGGGGAGACACTGGGGACGTATTTGCCCTTCTTTCTAGCCTCTCGGTTGTGTCGGTCCAGGGTATGCTGGCTGTGGCAGTGCCGGTGACCAGCACGAGGCAGTTCCTACAGGCTGGCGCACCGTCCATTTCGTGTGTGCCCCATATGGTTGTGTGTTGAATCTGTTTTTCTGGCAGCGAGATGAACGTAATGGTTGTTGGCACACGTTTTGCCCAGGCTCTCACGTTCCCTCACACTGCCCCGCCACCCACCCACCCGCCCGCCCGCCCACCCACCCACCCGCCTGACCGACCGACCGACCGACCGACCGACCGACCGACCGACGGATCGACCGACCGACCGACCGACCGACCGACCGACCGACCGACCGACCGACCGACCGACCGACCGACCGACCGACCGACCGACCGACCGACGGACCGACCGACCGACCGACCGACCGACCGACCGACCGACCGACCGACCGACCGACCGACCGACCGACCGACCGACCGACCGACCGACCGACCGACCGACCGACCGACCGACCGACCGACCGACCGACCGACCGACCGACCGACCGACCGACCGACCGACCGACCGACCGACCGACCGACCGACCGGCCGACCGACCGGCTGCCCGCCCGCCCACCCGACCCACAGGCGCAGTCGTGAACTGCGCTCCATCCCCGCGGCCATCTCTGAGGGACGCCCAATCTACGACCACGACCCGCTGGTGCTGGCGCAGGTAATGCCAACCCCTAGCCTCTGCCCTGCCCTAGCATGGTCACTGTCGCCGTGATCACCATTCATGCTGCCGGCACACGCCACTGTTCATGCTGCTGCTCTCACAGGCAAGGACACGGGATGTTGCCCACCGCACACTCCCATAGGCCTGCAGCGCGCGGGGTGCTGCTCTGTTGTTGTATCCCTCTCTTACCTTATCAATAGCAATTATCATGCAATTAATATAATTGTAGTATCAATAATTGTAATGGCTATGATTATGATAGGTGCAGCAGTTATCATGCATGCCACTTGAGTATAATTGTTCAACATCTGGCGCCCCTTACACTGGCACGCGCGTGGGTCACTCGCCGTTCTGCGTCTTGCTGGGTGGAGGATGTTGCCAGTGCCTGCTCCCTGTCTAGTCGATATATGTGCTTGGTGGGTCAACATCAGCAGGCGGTTGATGCCTGCGTGGGCGTGTCTCTGTCCCGTTCTTCAGCACATGTCACGGCCGCAGTGCAGTATGTGTTTCGTCTGCCATGGTCTATGAATGCGGGTGTGTGTACAGCGTGGTTCTCAATAGTTGGGCACGGCTTGGCGGTGAGCCACCCCAATGCTTCTCATGATGGCTAGAGTGGTTGTAGTCTTAACGTCCACATTGGCCGCTACCTTCCACCATCACGCTGTTTGTTCTCTCGTCCCCTCTCGCCCTGACATGCTACTGGCCATGGCACCAGCTCGCCCTCAAGGACGCGGAGAGGGCCCTGCAGCAACAGCCTAGTGGCAGTCCATCCCTGTTTGCGTGCAAGGGGGAGGCTCTTTTCCTGGTGAGTTGACAGGTGGCAGTGGCCGTGTTCCCTCCTGCTATCTGTCCCCGTTATCTACTTCCGCTATCTGTTTCCAATAGTGGCCCTCGTCGAGCAGAGACCTTGCTTCATGCTTCATTAGGGTTGTCGTCCTGTTCATGCCCACTGCTGCGCTTCATCAATTAGCACGTGACTGCGCTCCATGTCACTATCAATAAATATCATCACTGTCAAGTATAATGTTCCCTCGGTGCTGTTAGCGGCTTTACCTCTGCCCCACTCTCAAGCTCCTGGGGTGGTGGTTGCCTGGTTGGCATCGCACACACATCCCCTTGTCGCCAAGGGTGCTGCCATCCCCAAGCACCACAGCGGGGGCAACCCCCGTGTTCCTAATTAGCATGGCACTCTGGAAGTAGCAGAATTTTGCGTGCCTGAGGCCACAGATAGGCCGCAAATCCCAGCCGAGGCATCAGGACACACATGTTGCCCAGTGGGTGTGCTCGGTCTTGCCTGTACAGGCCAGCTCCTTGCCCCGGCTTGTACAGGCCAGCTCCATGCCCCGGCTTGTGCAGGCCCAGCTCCATGCCCCCACTTGTGCAGGCCAGCTCCATGCCCCGGCTCGCACAGGCCAGCTCCATGCCCCGGCTTGTGCAGGCCCAGCTCCATGCCCCGGCTTGTACTGGTCAGCTCCATGACCCTGCTTGTGCAGGCCAGCTCCATGCCCCGGCTTGTGCAGGCCCAGCTCCATGCCCCGGCTTGTGCAGGCCCAGCTCCATGCCCCGGCTTGTGCAGGCCAGCTCCATGCCCCGGCTTGTGCAGGCCAGCTTCATGCCCCGGCTTGCACAGGCCAGCTCCATGCCCCGGCTTGCACAGGCCAGCTCCGTGCCCCGGCTTGTACTGGTCAGCTCCATGCCCTGGCTTGCACAGCCCAGCTCCATGCCCCGGCTTGCACAGGCCCAGCTCCATGCCCCGGCTTGCACAGGCCAGCTCCATGCCCCGGCTTGCACAGGCCAGCTCCATGCCCCGGCTTGCACAGGCCAGCGAGTGGCCATCAGGCGCAGCATGCCTAAATCCGCACATGCATGCATGCAGTCTGCCGTGGATCCGTGTCTTCTACCACATGGGCTAGGGAGCGGGTTTTTGCCACAACCTTAGGCTTTGCATGCCCTGCCGTGTGCTGTGCGGTTGTGCACACCCTACGGGTCACCTCACCACAGATGGAGAACCTGCAGGGGGCGCATGAGGCGTACCTGGAAGGACTGTCACAGGACCCATCCCAGTAAGTTGCAGGAGCGGGTATGGTGGCGGAAGGGAGAGAGGAAGGGTGGGAGGGAGGGAGGCAGGGGCGTTAGAGAGTTTGAGGTGGAATCATGGAAGCCAGCATGTAGTATGGCTTTTTCGTCAGAAACTAGTGGAGCTACAGGGCGCTTCCTGGTTTTCATTAGGGTGGTTTATATATGTGCTTACTCGTTACCGTGGATAAGGACATTTGGGCAGACCCCATGCTTCAACTTGTTGACCCCATAGGACTGCGCGCGCTAGGGGTGCATGTCCCTTCCAGTTACTTTCAGGTGCTGCTTTTCGGCACCCGATGCCTCACGGTCCGCGACAGCAACGTGTGGCAGGGCAGTTCGCAAACCTTGGCTGGGAAAATGTTGTGAGGGAGGCGATGCTTGGCTGACAACGCGGAGTTGCTTGCGGTTTGATACCCCCATGAGGTTTGCCAGTGGGAGAAGCCGAGGTGGGAGGAGAAGGGATGGGTGACGTAGGGTTGGGAGAAGGCATTAATGGAGTGCCACGTGTTAGTTTGCATGCTGTGTCCTGGGCCCTCCTGAATTCCCATTCGAGTGCGTAGACCCTCCCCACCAAGGTTCCATGGAAGCCCACTGACGTATGTACCGCCCCCTACGTTGCCCACACCCATGTCCACGCGCACAGCAAACAACTGAGCTCGCTGATGCAAGAATTGATGGCCAAAATGCCCAAGGGGGGCCGCCCCGCCGTCAGCGGGGGTGACCCCATGGCCAGCCCCCAGAAGCGTGCGCGGCGCGATCTTACCGCACTATCGGACGCGGATGAGTTTGATTGCACGCTCTGCCTCAAGCTGCTTTTTGAGCCGGTCACCACGCCCTGCGGCCACTCGTTTTGTCGCAGCTGCCTGTTCCGCTCATTTGACCATGGTGAGTGCTGCATGCTAGTCGGCTAGTATACCATTCCCTTGTGTTTCCTTCAGGTTTGGTAGATGTAGTAGTAAATACAATATCGTCAGGTGCACCCAGTCACCGCGTGCCCTGCAGCCAAGATGGTAGCCTTGTTGTATCTGGCATCCAAGTAGGGGTGTTGTTCCCTCCTCTGGTCCTGGCAAATGGGGGTATCCGGTGCATTTCAATATGGGCATCTGCATTACTTGTGATTGCTCGTGTGTACGCCGTTTACTGGTGCTGTTGTTGTTTACTCCTGTGGGAGTTGTAACTCTAGCTGTCATTGATGGAAAATTTATTGGTCGCTCAACTGACCATGTCTTTTATCCAGGTCTCTTCCTACCCACTCCCCGTCGGTATAGCCCACGTTGGCACACAAGTGCGCGGCAGTCATCTCCCGTACCCATGCAAACTCGATGGGCTCTGACACCACGTCCTGTTGGTCACGTTGCTTGGCTGCGCCGCTGGCTGTGCTGCCTGGTGCTGCCCCGTGCTGCCCCACACTTTCCTCTCATGGCTGCCCCTGGCAGGCAACAAATGCCCCATGTGCCGCAAGGTCCTGTACCTGTCTGGCGGCAGCCGCCAGGCGCCGATAAGGTATGGCGTGCTGTACCAACTTACATGTTCTGTATCCCTGCTTAACCAGTGTGTGCCCCATGAATGATCGGAACGGAGGCTTGTGGTGGAAGGATTGAATGGAGGCCTGAGGCGGAAGGATTTCATGGAATGGATTCGCGGTGCTCGCTATGTGCGGGGTCTTATGCACGTTGTGCAGTGCCAGAGCCTTGCTTGAGACGGATTTCGTGGGCTTGCGGGATCACCTCCCCTGTGGGCATTTCTCACATACCGCACATGCACCGCCCCCTGGCCATGGTTGCGGTGCGTGTGCGTGTGTGTGTGCGTGTGCGTGTGCGTGTGCGTGTGCATGTGCTTTCTCTTCTCTCTCTCTCTCTCTCTCTCTCTCTCTCTCTCTCTCTCTCTCTCTCTCTCTCTCTCTCTCTCTCTCTCTCTCTCTCTCTCTCTCTCTCTCTCTCCCTCTCCCTCTCTCCCTCTCTCTCTCTCCCTCTCTCTTGCTCTCTCTCGCCCCACCCCCACCCCCCCCTCCCGGCCTCCCTGCTCCCTCCCCCTTCTATCTCTCTGCCTGCCAGTGTCGTGCTGCAGAATATACTCGAAAAACACTTTCCTGAAGAGTATGCTGCGCGGCGCGCCGAGGTGGCGCAGGTGGCTATTTCTGCCACCTCTACCGACATCATGCCCCTCTTTGTGATGGACATCATGCTGCCGGGGCAGAAGATGAACCTCAACATCTTCGAGCCGCGCTACCGGCTCATGGTGCGTGCGTTAGCATCGTGGTGACCGTGATCACGTCCGACGGATGGTCACTCAAGCGCAGAAGTAGCATCGTGCCAGGAGAAAGAGCTGGAGCGAAGGCAGGGCCGGGGCCGGGGCCGGGGCGCAGGAGCCTGCCTTCATTGATCTGTTCACCACACATGATCATGCTTTACTTGGTCCATTGTTCCCCCCGCGTCAAGTGCATAGCAATTTCTCCGAGTCCATGGCACGCGGTGGGGTTTGAAGGCCCCCTCCGCCGTCCCGCTGATTTTCGACATGTGGCATCACCCGCTTGCCCATCCACATCAATGTTGCTTGATGACGCGCTGTCTCTTCCTTCCCACTTGCTTTCCTCATGCGCTTGACAGGTGCGGCGGTGCATGGAGGGAGATCGCCATTTCGGGATGGTGAGCATGCCGCATCCGTTGATGGCGAAACAAAGCCTTATTTGCTATCGTCAGCTATTTTGTTCTGGTCACCGACTCAGGTGTTTCAGTGGTGTGGTTATTCCGTGCCGCCTCACGGGTGATTTGTTTGAAAAGGAAGGGTGACCTTTAACGTTTTGTTATTCGTTAGCGTTATGTGATATTTATTGACCAACTGCCATGTTTAGTGGGCATCTGGATACATTTCGTGGGGTTGGCGCCTTACTACCGCGATGCAAGGTCAATGGTGGGGTGTGCACATATGTGGGTCGGTGGGTGGGTTAACACATGTGTGTCGGTGGGGTTGAAAAGGGGCGTGCCGTACGGGGTAGGGGGAGGCAATGGACGGAGAATTGGGTGCAGAGGTTGTGCGGACATCTGCATTGGTATATAGGTGTGCGGGGAAGGGGGGGTAAGCGGTGAACAGTAGGGCAGGAAGGGCGAGATGCCCTCAGAGAGGTGCTTAGGGGCCGCAGTGGGAATGGTGGGGAGCGTGGTGAGGTAGGGTAGAGGGTGGGGTGGGTGGGGGGGGGTGGGGGGGTGGGGGGGTGAGGTGGTGGGGGTGTGTTAGGGGGGGGGGGGGGGGGTATGGAGGGAGGTACACAAGGCAAAAGGAGAACCGTTCCAGGGTGTGCCATTCCACGAGGATCGTTCACCACCAAGTGGTATTTTGTGCCCTAATGATCGCATTATCTTGTGTTAGATGCTTCTGGCACCAACCGCTGCTCGCGTGGCGTTACCGCTGACATTTGTCTGCAGTAGCCTGGGAAGTGACGTGCAATCCTTGTCATCCACATGGCTTGCTGGTTGGGATCTTGTATCATCATCATCATGGCTTGCTGGTTGGAAAGGGACATGGGGAGGCCGGGGCGGAGCTGCTGCTTCCCCATGCATACATGCGTGCTGTTTGTGGTGAAAATAATGAAGAACCCGGTACCAACACGCCAGCAAAAAACAGCAGCATACCACATTTGAACATGTAACTCGCCAGCGAAGCCTGACCTGGTTCTCAGGGCGCCTGCAGGGCCGTGGCCTGGAGAGCATGCACTTACACAGGTCTGCACACTGACATGCCTGCAAGCGTGATGGTTCGCGCCCGGCCCTCGCTTGCGCAGGCCGGCACGCATCGCACGACCCACAACCTGCTCGAGATCGCCACCGAGTGCGAGATAACAGAGTAGGTGCCCGCCACGTCCTTTGGTAGTCATCCTCGTTGGTGACCGCCTCTGTTGGTGGGCATCCTGGTTCGTGGCCGCTTCATATCGTAGCTATGGCGCTGCGACCTCCTGTTTTCAACTGACTGCGCAGCCGGGGTTTCTGTGCTTTTTGCTTCCGCGTGTGTTTTCTGAGCGTCGTGAATCGGAATGTTTGGAAACGGCAAGCGCACGTTGTCCATTTGTGTGTGAAGTCTAGCGTCCCTATGGGTGCAAAGCCATGGCATTGTCAGCATTTGTTTGGAAGGCCGCGCACACCAGCATTTCATCTAAAAGGCCTGCGATGTCCACTACATTGCCTGCTAGCTGCGTGGGATGCAGCCCATAGCCACAGGATGATAGTCACTTTTAATGTCACTTGTAAGGTTACTTGTAAGGGATAGTTCCTTGTAAGGTCAATGGCCGACATGTGTGAGGGCATGCGTGGGGTTGCGCGAGGCATCCTGTGCAAGCCCATGGCATGGCAACCGTCGGAGCCGAATGGTGTACATGTCTGGGTTTGATGATGGGCTGTCGATGGACCAGGGATTAGCTGATGATGCACTGATGGTGGGGCGATGGTGGGCTGATGCTGGGCTGATGGTGGGGCCCCATGGCCTGCCGGCTGTTCATGAAGCTCCCCTGTTTATTCCTCAGACCCGTGAAGCCGACATATGTGTTTCACTACAAACACCCTGTTATGCCGTCTGGGTCTGACGAGAAGAGCTTTTTGAGCACCCTGCGCCCCTCACCTGGCCCTGTCATCCTGTGTTCTTGCTTGCTGCGCGCAGTTGCGAAGGGCAGCCCGACGGCCGGTTCCACATTGAGGTAGGAACGGGGGGGGGCCGGTGTCTGCTGCCTAGTTTCTGAATGTTTGTGAGCTTTTTTTCTATGTCAATTACGGACCCCGGGTACGAAGGCATCTCGGGATCGCCCTTTGCTGTCAAGGACCGTTTGCTTTGAAAATAGGTCTTGCCCATGTGCTCCCGGTTGCACTGCCACTCACTGCATGCTGCGGTTGCATGCTTGGTTTGCATGCTTGTCGCTCTGTACCACTGGGGGCGCAGGTGGTGGCAAAGCGTCGGTTCCAAATCAAGAAAGTGTGGGACGAAGATGGGTACGTCGAGCTCTTGCTCATGTCAGGTGGACAAGATGGTGTAAGCCGTTGTGACTTGTTGGCTACTCTTGATTTGCCAAGGTGGCCTGCTGCTTGTGAAAACAAAATGTAATTATTCGATGTTTTACATGCTCTGCAGTCCGGAGACACCATGTTCCTCCGAAGGCTCGATCTTTTGACGCGTGAACATGGGGTTTTATGCCAGCAGTTATGTAGTGCTGAGCTTTTGAACTGTTTGCTCGTTCAAAGGGGAAGACATCGATCTCACGTGATCAATCTTAGCCTTTCGTGGCAAATGTGGCACCAGGCTAGTAGCCGGATGTCATGCTCCCTGCTCCCCCCCCCCCTGGGCCTTCCATATATGAATCAGGTCGGTTCTGGGAGTTTGTTCCTTTGAATAGTTTTCGCAAGGGAACCCGCAGCATGCGCGGGAATGATGGAACTTTTCCTTGGTCAGAACGCGCCTAATGAACACGGGCCTATCTCCCCACACGAGCGCGGCGTCCCATGTGTCTGTGCCAGGTACCGTGTGGCAGAGGTTAGCTGGATCAAAGATGAGCCTGGGGCGGCTGAGGCGGGGGGTACGTCCGCATCCAGTGCCCCGCCAGCTGGCGACTCAGCCAGCGAATCACGAGCACCGGAGCAGGAGACGGTGCGTTGTCTGCCGTGGATGATATGAAGGGTTTGAAGGGTTTGACAGAGTCCCCTCGGTACATGGCCCTTGTGGCGTGGCCCCGCAAAGTTTTGGTTTAAGAGTAAGGAAGGTGGTATGCAAGGACTCGTGGATCTCTCCGTGTATTGGATCATAGCTGGTTAGCTAAGTAGCCTTGTGCTTGGGTGGAAGGCCCTGGAGCGCTGTCAGATGCCTGCAAGCTCTATCGTTATTAATTGGTGCTGGATCACCAAGCACAGCCCCCCTCTCAGGGGGTCACCTTGATTGACAATTAAGTGTTGAAGGAGCAAATGGGATGGGTTGGATAGCATGGCAGCCGGGCAACCGTGCAGGTCATGGGCAACTGAAGGCGCATCAGTTTTGGCCGGGCCAAGGCGCATCTGCGAAGTTTTGGGATGTCGGATTCTCTGTGTGCACATGAGGGATCTCTAAACGAAAGGGATGCGGCGAAAGTGAGATGCGGTTAGGAACTTTAAATGCGAACGCGGTTGGATGGATTGGCTCAGGGCTTGACGAGGCCTACCAGCCTTTCTATGCCTGCCTGACAGCCTCATGACCTGTGTCATTGTTTGACACCTTGTCTTTTTTTTTTGTTTACTATCATGCACGTGTCGTTCACTCGTATGTGACAGGCGGCGGCACTGGTGGCCAGCGCGGAGCGGCTGACAACCGCGTGGCTGACGCACATGCGCGAGATCCAGAACAGTGCCGCCAGTGGGTGTCCTGCCATGGTGGACGGGGAGATTGTGTGCTGCCGTTGTGTGTGCAGTGATGCGGGGGGGGGGGGGGTAATAGTGTACCACCGGTGGGTGTTTCTGGGGTGGTTGCATGTTTGCTCACGTGCGTGTGTGCACATGCGCACGTGCGTGCGTGTGTGCAGATGCGTGCATGGATGTGCGATGCAGGTGGGTGGGCGGGTGGGCGTTTGCCGTGCATTGGTTTGTTTGTGCTGGCTTTGGACCACCACCGTCACACAGACACCCATTGAGCCTTGCCCAACTGCAGCTGTCATCAGGAACAGATGCACGGATAGATAGGTGCGGGACATCATCGGCAGTCCTCAGCCAAATGGCACCCACGGATCTCCCCGCGCCTGTTTAGGGTTTAGGGTTATGATATTAAGTGAGACAACTATTCCTGTGTGCATGGCGATCCAACGTCATGCGCATGCCCATGCCTGTCATAATTTGCTCATGCCTGACAAGATTTGCTCATGCCTGTTAGAATGATGGGTGTGCTTGCATCCGTATACGTGGGGTGGCGTACTCCCTTTCCATGGCTCTCCTCTCCCTAAACCTAACCGCTGCCACCGCTCCCATGTGCCCACCCCACTTGTGTGCCTCTTTTGTGCCCGCACGGCCACCGTACAGCTGGCAACCCCCAGGTGTTGGGCATGGTCGCGGAGATAGAACACCTTGTCCGCCATGCAGGGCCCAAGCCGAGTGTAGACAACTTGGAGGCTTTTTCATTCTGGGTATGTCTGTTAGAAATCACCCAATTTGATTATGATTGACAGTAGTATGAAAACAAATAGTAGTAGGTATTCTGTTGGAAATAAATAGTGGTATGAAAAAAAATAGCAGGAGGTATTGTATGATTGACAGTAGTATGAAATCAAATAGTAGTAGGTTACTGTTGTAAACAATTAGTGGTATGAAAAAAAATAGTAGGTACTGTATGGTTGACAGTAGTAAGAATTATGAAAACAAATAGTAGTAGGTGTTCTATTGTAAACAAATAGTAGTAGGAAAACAAATAGTAGTGAGTGTTCTATGTAGACATTCAATTTCACCCCGCTCCACCTTGGCCATGGTGGCCTCAACCTTCCCCCCAGCTGCACCGGGGTCAAACCCCTCCACAGCCCTCGCACTCTCATCACCGTCGCACCCTGATCACCACTGGAAGCCACGCACCTTGCGAATATGGCCTGGCTTCCTTTGCCGCTGGCATTGTGGCAGCGCATGGGGGAATGGAAGCATGCATTTGTGGGTTTCCAGTTTGCTTTCGTCATGGGGACAGTTTTCTTCATTTATTCAATGGACAGTCTTCCTTAGTAGAAGGGTACGCACCCGCTTTTTAGTATGGGGGTCGGTGTTTTCATGCATGTGCAGTAGTTCCCAGTGTTGCCGGCCGGGACTTGGCAGATCTTTTATCCCCAAGGGCTTAATTCCTTGGAATGAGATGAACATATGGGCTACAATAATGTTTTGTTACAATACTGGGCATCCCTCCTGGGTATCTACCGCCCTTTGGTGTAACATGAGCACACGTTTTGTGCCAATATCCCATTTCTCCTTGGCCGGCTTGTCAACCCATCACCGGCGCACGGCTGGCTGACAGGTGTCCAACGTGTTCCCCTTCGATTCAAAGGACCGCATCAAGTTCCTATTGACCCGCTCCTCGACCGAGGTATGTGCTTAGCGGGGGCTTTGTAAAACCGACATGGGCAATGGAGGCAAGAAGAGAGGGAACTACAGGGGAAGAGAGGGGAAGGGAAGGGAAGAGAGGGGGAAAGAGAGGGGGAAAGAGAGGGGAAAGAGAGGGGAAGAGAGGGGAAGAGAGGGGAAGAGAGGGGAAGAGAGGGGAAGAGAGGGGAAGAGAGGGGAAGAGAGGGGAAGAGAGGGGAAGAGAGGGGAAGAGAGGGGAAGAGAGGGGAAGAGAGGGGAAGAGAGGGGAAGAGAGGGGAAGAGAGGGGAAGAGAGGGGAAGAGAGGGGAAGAGGGGAAGAGAGGGGAAGAGGGGAAGAGAGGGGAAGAGGGGAAGAGAGGGGGAAAGGGGGGAAGAGAGGGGAAGAGAGGGGAAGAGAGGGGGAAAGGGGGGAAGAGAGGGGAAGAGAGGGAAGAGAGGGGAAGAGAGGGGAAGAGAGAGGAAGAGAGGGGAAGAGAGGGGAAGAGAGGGGAAGAGAGGGGAAGAGAGGGGAAGAGAGGGGAAGAGAGGGGAAGAGAGGGGAAGAGAGGGGAAGAGAGGGGAAGAGAGGGGAAGAGAGGGGAAGAGAGGGGAAGAGAGGGGAAGAGAGGGGAAGAGAGGGGAAGAGAGGGGAAGAGAGGGGAAGAGAGGGGAAGAGAGGGGAAGAGAGGGGAAGAGAGGGGAAGAGAGGGGAAGAGAGGGGAAGAGAGGGGAAGAGAGGGGAAGAGAGGGGAAGAGAGGGGAAGAGAGGGGAAGAGAGGGGAAGAGAGGGGAAGAGAGGGAAGAGAGGGAAGAGAGGGAAGAGAGGGGAAGAGAGGGGAAGAGAGGGGAAGAGAGGGGAAGAGAGGGGAAGAGAGGGGAAGAGAGGGGAAGAGAGGGGAAGAGAGGGGAAGAGAGGGGAAGAGAGGGGAAGAGAGGGGAAGAGAGGGTAAGAGAGGGGAAGAGAGGGGAAGAGAGGGGAAGAGAGGGGAAGAGAGGGGAAGAGGGGAAGAGAGGGGGAAAGGGGGGGAAGAGAGGGGAAGAGAGGGGAAGAGAGGGGAAGAGAGGGGAAGAGAGGGGAAGAGAGGGGAAGAGAGGGGAAGAGAGGGGAAGAGAGGGAAGAGAGGGGAAGAGAGGGGAAGAGAGGGGAAGAGAGGGGAAGAGAGGGGAAGAGAGGGGAAGAGAGGGGAAGAGAGGGGAAGAGGGGAAGAGAGGGAAGAGGGGAAGAGAGGGGAAGAGGGGAAGAGAGGGGGAAAGGGGGGAAGAGAGGGGAAGAGAGGGAAGAGAGGGGGAAAGGGGGGAAGAGAGGGGAAGAGAGGGGAAGAGAGGGGAAGAGAGGGGAAGAGAGGGGAAGATTGGGGAAGATTGGGGAAGAGAGGGGAAGAGAGGGGAAGAGAGGGTAAGAGAGGGTAAGAGAGGGGAAGAGAGGGGAAGAGAGGGGAAGAGAGGGGAAGAGAGGGGAAGAGAGGGGAAGAGAGGGGAAGAGAGGGGAAGAGAGGGGAAGAGAGGGGAAGAGAGGGGAAGAGGGGAAGAGAGGGGAAGAGGGGAAGAGAGGGGAAAGGGGGGAAGAGAGGGGAAGAGAGGGGAAGAGAGGGGAAAGGGGGCAAGAGAGGGGAAGAGAGGGAAGAGAGGGGAAGAGAGGGGAAGAGAGGGGAAGAGAGGGGAAGAGAGGGGAAGAGAGGGGAAGAGAGGGGAAGAGAGGGGAAGAGAGGGGAAGAGAGGGGAAGAGAGGGGAAGAAAGGGGAAGAGAGGGGAAGAGAGGGGAAGAGAGGGGAAGAGAGGGGAAGAGAGGGGAAGAGAGGGGAAGAGAGGGGAAGAGAGGGGAAGAGAGGGGAAGAGAGGGGAAGAGAGGGGAAGAGAGGGGAAGAGAGGGGAAGAGAGGGAAGAGAGGGGAAGAGAGGGGAAGAGAGGGGAAGAGAGGGGAAGAGAGGGGAAGAGAGGGGAAGAGAGGGGAAGAGAGGGGAAGAGAGGGGAAGAGAGGGGAAGAGAGGGGAAGAGAGGGGAAGAGAGGGGAAGAGAGGGGAAGAGAGGGGAAGAGAGGGGAAGATTGGGCCGGGTACCAACAAACTACCACCTAAACGTTGGGCAGCAGGGGTGAGCAGGTGTTTGAATGACGGCCAGATTTGGGGCCACCAAAAAGGCTTACTTGGAGTTCCTGTTCCGTGTGGGCGGATTACTGCCTTGGCGCTGGGTGCTGAATTACGTCACACGAAGTGCTGCAGAGCCCTTTCCTATGGCTGCAACCACCATAGCAGTCATTGCACCTCTTGTCCTTAGCGGGCACACATGTCATGGCTTCTTTGCACATGCTGGCAACCACCAGAAAGGATGTACTACCACGTGCTGGCCTTGACAGACATCACTCACTTCTGATATGGGTGTTTTGGGGTTGCAGCCAGTAATTTATGACATCTGTGTCCATGTTGTATCTTAAATGCATGTTGCCCAGCAGACATGATATGGGGTTTGTGGGCGAGGGAAGATGGGTGAACAGTAATGCATGTTTGCATCTTTCAGTGGATATATAATCAAAGAGAGTGGGTGCCTGCATAGCCTGTGTGCATGAGTGGGGACGTGGAGGTATCCTTGCGTGGACATTTGATTCGGTTCTTGTTCATGCAAAATGCAAACTCCTCTCTGCATTTGCGGGCACAGAGATTGCACCTCGCGATCAAGAGCATGGAGGACCGGCTGGGCGGGCGCCGCGATTGCTGCATCCAGTAGACATTACTGAGACAACTTTGAGTGCTCATATTATGAGTGGGCCAGAACAGGACAGATCGAAAAAAGCTCTGCATGCTGTGCTCCATAACCTCCCTACAACAATTGGCCGGCCACATGACTACCATTGCTGGTTGTCTCCTTGATACCTGTAAAAGTTAGACCTAGAAGGAAAGTTCGCGGATCGAGCTCACAGAATGGAATAGTCTGCCTTTTATGTGCCCTATGCTGATTGAAATATCAAGGAGACAACCAAATATCAAGACAACCAAATATAGCTGCACGTGTGTAGTACTCCTACACACAGATCTCGAGTGATTTATCTAGTACCAAATCCGAAAGGCTTGCATCACTCCCCGGACAGGAGAACTTTTGCGGATGACTGTAGGTGTAAGTTGGCGATGCCATGGTATCCGGAGACGTCCGTCCTATAGTCAGCAAAATTGGTGCGAGAGGTCCCCAGTTCGATTCCGGTCGGATTCATTTGCAGATCGCGTTTTCCGCGTTTTCCGCGGCCTGGCACTGAACGCAAAGGTTTTCACCTTTGCGGAGTGTCTGATCAGAATAGCTGCTACATCGGTGATGTAGCATGACAGCAAATGTCCATAGTAAAATAAAAGCTGATGACCGTGGATACGTGCATATTAAGTGAGACAACTATTCCTGGACACATGGCGATCTAATGCCGTGGAAGGACTAGGTACCTAGTTGTCTGAGCTAGGAAAGACGCGAAGGCCGCGGGAGCCGCGTGGCTATCTGTAGGAATTAAGACATGCATACAACAAAAACGCGAAAACTAGGCTAGTGTAGCTGCTAGCTTGTGTTCGAACTATGCTTGAACTGGGATGAGATACCGCGGCGCTAATAATAAATGATGCCTAGCTTTATTTAGTTATGGCACCTGTGCCCAGTGTCCACATCATGCGCGTCCAACCAGTCGAGCCCAATGATGATGTCCGCTGCGCCCAGCGGTGCGATGGTCGCCGCCAAGTCGACCGGGGTGCCTTGCAGCACACCTTTGATATCCGCCAGACCTGGCGATTGGTGTTGGCGACCATCCGAGTAGGTCACATGCACGGCAGTGTGGTACTGGGGGCGGGGCGTCAGGCCCAGCCGGCGCACCAGTGCCTCGAGTTGATGAAGGACATGGAAGCGCCTGTGTCGACCAAAAACTTCACATCCATGACCGTTTTCTCTTTCAAATACGGGTCAAGGACGGTGGGAGGAACGAGTAAACCCCCCCTGAAGAGAAACAAGTGTCTCGGACCACCGTGGGACACACGTGCCGGTTGGGTGGCCGTGTCTGATCCGGAGGCGACGTGATTGACGTCTACAGGTCTATTCTGTCCGACTCCGCATCGGTGTGACTAACTGGCCGGTCTAGATCTACCCTACTATCTACCCCGGGCCTATCCCCACGGGTAAGGCTACTACTCCCGAGGAGCAGTGGGACGGGAGGCCGCCTCGCCCGACCGCCCGCCCTCTTCCCCCCCTCCTCCTCATCAGCCTCCTCCTCCTCATCATCATACTCGTAACCGGCCACTGCTGTGACTCAAAGGTCACACGCTGTCCGGAAGAGGAGGCTTGTCGGCGAGCCTCGATCTCGTTGACAGCGTGCAGCACACCCTTGGTAGAACTCATCGCTGGCGGCCGCGGCTGCTGGTGGTGAGTCGGGAACTGCCGCCGGGGAATGCTGCAAGCGAGCCGCCCTCTCGCCCGCGTTGCGGGGCTTGTCCCTTAAGGCCGGAGGAGTCCGGGCGACTGCCGAACGCCGGACCCGAAAACCTGGGCTCGGTATCCCCCGTGCTGCGTCAAGCGTGCCTGCTACGGAGTTTGGGGCAGTCGCGCTTGAGGTGACCCACCTCATTGCACATGAAGCAACGGGCTTTACTCGCGTCTATGGCGTTGAGGCCATGGTCAGCGTACCCGTCCTTGAGGTCATCTAGGGAGTCATCGTCCTCCTCACCGTCGTGCTCCGTGGAATACAGCTTATTCACCCGCCGCGGGGGACCCGACCTGATGAACCGGCGCACCGAGGGTGCGCGCCCACCAGCAACGACGTCGGCCCGACCTGCAAGAGATACCTCTGAATATTCAGGATATCCAACTCTTCCCAGGGGACCTCCGCGTAGTGCTTCAGTACCTCATCCTGCAGCTCGGGACTGAGGGCCTCGATAAACCGGATCTTCATTCTCGTGCCCGGTCTGCTCAGGATACCGCGGCGGCAACTGTGGTCGCGGCTGTGGTTGTTGCTGCTGCTGCGGTTGCTGCTGCTGCTGGATGTACCGTGCTGCTATCATCAAGGAGACAATTCAGCAGCAGGATAGTTCTAAATCGGGTGAATCCGGACCATGGTAGCTCACTAGCCTGCCGTTATCTTGTCCGCGTTTTCGAGTCGTTCAGGATGATTAATATGAATGGAGTCGTTCAGGATGATTAATATGAATGGAGATGGAAATGTGTGTACATCATGAGGGTGCAGGTGCCTTGGTGCACCTCGAGCAAGTGTTGTTTACATCCCCACCCTTGCAGGAAGTAGCTTAGGATGTATGATAGGCCATATGCCCCCTCTCAAGGGCTATGTGCTACATATACTCCCAACGGAGTTATGCTACAATTCAATGGAAATGTGTAGCCTTGTGCATTGAAATTAAGGCTGCATGGCTTACGTGTAGAGTGAGTAGATGACCTAGACGGTGGGGCCGGAAACACTGAGCTTGCGTGATCAGGGCGTGTGTTTCGAGCCTAACTGCATGGCCGGGACTGTCTAGTGGTGAGCACCATTGCTGCGATCGCTCTCCCACCATTTACGAGGAAATGACCCGCAAATGGAAAACCACTGAAATTAAGGTCTAGCTAGTCAGTCATTACGTTATCCATGCCATGTTTCCAAACATCCAAGGGGCGTCCCCAACATCTACTGCTCCAACCTAGGGCCATTGCTGGTACTTTTGACGTCATGAAAGCAGCGTTTTGGACTAGTGGAATATGATGTTACAGCATAAAAAGTCCATTTTATCATGAATGAACATGGCCAACAACCCCAAGTGCCCCTAAATTTCTCAATATTTGTAGAGAAATGCTACTTCTCATAATTAAAACCTGCACAAATGCACAATTTGGGGCATGCATGTGAAAGTTTGAAGTATGTACAAATTCACAATGAGGTTTTACATTTTTCAATTATTAATGGTATCTCATTCTTCAATCAATCAATTTGCAATCGTCCAAACAATTTATTCATTTCATACATGTCCGAATATGTTGAAAGAACACATGCAAGTGCTCAATCAGCGTGGACCCCCTTGGACGCGCCCCACCATATATACATTGGACACGTCACCCCAACTACTAAACTGCCCAAAGTCACGGTCACTGAACCAACTACTATGTACATCTGCATTTCTCCACGTTGCGGTGGGCAATTACGTGCAAAACGCGATTTCGTGCAAAGTCCTCGCCCATCATCGCTTGCCAGGTCGATATGAAGGAATGTTGTCCCAGCTGGCGCCTTCCTTCAGGAGAGTAACATGTTCTCTAGCGAACTTCAGAGGAAAACGAAACTTTTCCTCGCACTCATTACTCCAACCGAGGTCGTGCCCTTCATCAAACCATCTGATCACCACCTTCTCCCTCTCTTTGCCCAGGAGGGTGCCAAAGAGCAGAAAATCTTCCTTCTTGGGGTACTTGTGCTGCCAGTTTATGCACACGTCGTCTACCCATTTCGAACTCCAACCTCCGCGACTCAGTTTCGCGCCATCCATAAAGCGCATCCGGACGTCCGGCCGAACGTCCCTGATTCGGTTTTCGGCCGTCGCATCTCTGCCCTGACCACCACCCTTCTGCGGCTGTGCAGGTTCGTCGGCACCCTCCGTCTCCTGCCCCGCCCCTCGCCTGCCCCCTCCCCGACGTTTTGCCTTCTGCCCCTGCGCAGCCGCCGCCTCTGCCATCAACTCTTCGTACGTTTTTTCTGGCTGACCGCACGGTAAGGCTGGTGCGTGGGTTGGTGCGTTGGGTGGGAGCTCGTCCCCTCCCGCCCCCGGTTGTGCAACTGGTTCGCCGACCGCGGCCTGGCCAACAACACGGCCGGCCTCTCCGGACACAGTCCCAGACGCGGATCCACGGGGAAACCGAACTGGAGTTTCTTCTTCGCCTTTCCCTGCACGTAAGCAGATGCCAATTAACATGCATACGGAAGGGTCGTGTGAGAAATCAATGAAGCCATGGACTGATGCAAAAAAACTTATGTAGAAATATATTAAGGTACTTATTAAACTCGTTTATTGAAAATGAAATTTACCGGCCGAATGTACCGTTGGAGCGTGGAAGGGCATCCTTGGTCGATCGAAGATATCCGTCAATGCGGTCAACGGTGCGGTCGATGTCCCTGGCGGCACCTCAACATCGACCACCTCAGTCGGGCGCATCAATCCGGCAAACGCCGGCCCTCCACCTGAGACTGTCGGCGGACCCTCCACGTTACGAGCCTCCAATACCCTCTTCTGCAGTGGGGTGCTCGCAACAAAATCCGTGTCAGCCGACGGGTCCGGATCGTCATCCTCATTCAGCAGTATCGTGTCCGGGCATTGCTCCATCCCCGTCGAGCGGGGGGCAAAGTCATCACAACCGTCCTTCCTGACGACGGTACGGGATCGTCACCCAGACCCAAAGAAACCGAGGCGAGGGCGGGGGTCCCCTCAACCGGGGGTCCCCATGAATCCTGACGAGGCCTCATTCCCATCTGTCGGACACGACCGCCTCCCGTAAATCGGGAACGCCCGCCGGCGCTACCAGTAACAGGCCGCGAGCCTGCTTCCTGCTGGCGATCCCCATCCTCATCACAGATACGCCCGCCGGCGTTACCAGTAACAGGCTGCGAGCCTCCTTCCTGCTGGCGATCCCCCTCCTCATCACAGATACGCCCGCCGGCGTTTCCAGTAACAGGCCGCGAGCCTCCTTCCTGCTGGCGATCCCCCTCATCACAGATACGCCCGCCGGCGTTTCCAACGACAGGCCTCGAGTCTCCTTCACCAGCACGCTGGCGCTTACCTCCCCCCTTTTGTCTTCATCCCCCCCATTGTCTCATCACGCGAGCCTCCATCACCCCGACTGCGCTTTTTCCCTCCCCTTCCATCTCCTCCCCCGTCCCTCTCCCCCCTCCCCCTCCTCCCTTCTCCCCATCCCCATCCCCTTTCTCCCCCTCCGCCTGCCCCCACCCACCCCGGGCGGGTGCCCCTCAGCAATATCCTCCTCCTCGTCCTCCTCGTCCTCCTCGTCCTCCTCGTCCTCCTCGTCCTCCTCGTCCTCCTCGTCCTCTCGTCCTCCTCGTCCTCCTCTCCTCATCCTCATCCTCATCCGCCTCCCCCTTTCCTCCTCCCCTCTTCCCCCTTCTCCGAATCATCATCCTCATCAGACGAAGAATCGTCGTCGGCAAAGTAGGCGAGGTCTGTCCACCCATTTTACGAAGCCGATATTTGATAAGGCGGACCAGGCGCTTCCACCGGCGGATATGGGCGGTCTCCCCGAACACCAGCAGAACTCTGCAGGGTCCCCTAAAAAGGGCGTTGGTCATGTTGTCAACCACATCCCACACGACCGGGCTGAAATGCGAGGAGGGTTTGGGCATGTGGCTGTCCTCCGGAATGCAGTCTGGTCCCACTTGCGCAGGTTCCTCCACTTCTCGTTGCTGTCAGCTGCCAGGTCCAGCACAGCAAACGCCTGGTCCTTCAGCGACCGAGGAATTTTGTCAGACCCCGTGTACAACTCGTCCACCACCTTCGTCACCACCAGATCCTTTCTTTTTTCGTTTCCTTCCATATCATTGTCCTGTATGCGATCCAGTCGGATCCCATCCTCACCCCCTTCCAATCGCTGTAGCCTTCCAACCTGTCCCGCCACCCCTTCTTGGCCTTGGTAGTCCCCTCCTCCGCCGCCTCCTCGACCTCCTTCTCGACCTCCGCCGCCGCCTCCTGTGGCACACCCAGCAGATGTTTGGTCTTCACCCCCAAATCGTCATACAAATGACGGGGGTGGGAAGCGAGCAGCCCTCTCGGGAACTTCCAGTCCTTCTGGTCGACCACTTTCCTTTTAGCCGGCGGAAGGTCCCTCAGCGTGAGAATGATCGCCCTCGTGGCCGTGACGACCACCCGCCAAAAGTCTCTGGTCAGGCGGCAGTCGGCGATGAACTTGTCGAGGTCCGTGGCGAAGGTGCCCTTCAGCTTCACGCCAAACACGTGCTCCCTCACCAATACGGGGTCGAAAGTCCCGTTAGTTGTCTGCAAGGAGCCAATCAGGTCGGGGTTCTCCAGGAACTTGATGTGGGCGAATTGCTTTGCCGCCTCTATCAAATTCTTGGCGACTTCCATTATTTTTATCAGGTTGCTGGGAGGGGCCTCACAGGACATGATCGGCGCTTGGATCAGGCTGTCGAAGTACTGGAAACTCGCAAGTTCCCGATGCGCGGTGAAAATGGACAGTTCGTGCGCCTTGTCTTTAGGGCGCGTGTCAAGGAAGTCTTGCCGAGCCGCGATATCCTGTGCGATCGCCGGCTTGCCGTCGACAGCGGGCTTCAAAGGGTCCTCACACCAGAACAGCCAGCGCTGCATGAAGTTCTTCTGGTCCGGCCCCCACTTGTCCGTCTCTTCAGCCCCTCCTGCCTTGTCGCCTGCGCCGTCCCCTTCGGCCTTGGCTTGCTCTCCTTTCTGCCAAAAGGGCTTCACAATCGCCCAGATCTTGCCGTACAGAGGAGTTGGGAGAGACACGCCCTTCCCTCTCTTGACGGGTCCATATGCCTGGTAGGCCCGGTGCACATCCCCCAGCGCTGAGCCCCACGTTGCCTTGGCTTGGGCTGTGTCCTCGGCGTTCATGGCGTTCCCGAGCTGCCTGACAACTTCGATCATCTTGCCGACTTGTTCGGTAACCTGCATCCCCGTAGGGCAACAACGCGCAGAGACACATCGACAGTCCTCCCAAATAAGCACAACTCAACTGAGAACAAGAATACGACTGACAGAAACGCCGGCGGTCGCATCTTGACCAAAATATGGCATGCTAAGGTGGAACATGAAAACCCCTTATAGAAACGCCGGCGGTCGCATCTTGACCGAACTAATGGCATACTGAAATTAACACAAGAAAACCACTTATAGAAACGCCGGCGGTCGCAACCTGGCTTACCTTCTGTTCACGGATCTGCCACCAGGTCGGCAGGATGGTCTCACCCTTGAGCATCTGCACGTCCACCCCCCCGAAATTCGTCCAATCAGTTGCCCACTCCTCCAGCTTCGCCGCGGCCACGGTCTTCGTGACCTCCTGCTCCTTCCCTCCCCGCGCAACGACCCTGAGCTTTTCCGCCTTCATGAAACCATTCAGCATTGCCTGGTACCACACAGATCTTTGGTCCACCGTCATATTGTCGGTGACCAGTTCGAATTTCACCGATTTGATGAGTGTGGTAAAGTGGTTCCCGTCCAGCACGAGAAAGCCGCAAATGGCTGGCGGCAACGGTGGCTTCTTCTCGAGTGGAGCCATCTCCCAGGCGGACTTGCACAAACTGTCCAAAAGCGCGGCCTTTCTCACGTCCACGGGCTTAAGATCGTCCAGAATATCGGCCGGTCCTGTCAGAACCGCGGTGGAAGCAGCTTCGGCCATTCCCTTGGCCGAGCTCGTTCGCAGGTAGATATCAATCTCTTTGTCAGTCATTGCGCGAGCGTAGCCAGCCTTCATTGTCCGTGCCCCCCCATCTCCCCGAAGAGTTGCGCGAGCTGACGCTGGGTGCCTTCCTTTTTCATCCAGTCATGAAAAGTGTTGGGGCACCGGTCAGCCAAAAACTGGAACGAGTACCGCCACACAGGAATCACCAGCTTGTCGTGGCCGTAGTCGGACTCCGAGTTTGCAAAAATGGTGGCGTTCTGCTCGGCTCTAGACAGATGCAAGTCTCGTGCGAGGAGCTTCTGAGGCCCCACGAACAGGTTCCTTGTCCACACCCGATTTCGATGCACCAAGGCTTTGGACATCTCATCGAGGTCCCGAGGCTGAACGGCAAGCTGCTTCCGCAACCGTTTGCCCTTCGCGATCTCATCGTTCACATCCAGGATGTCATCATCATCCTGCGACACCGGGGACTTCTCCCATTTCTCAAGCAGAGACACGGGAGCATCCGCAACCTCCACCTCCTTTCCTTTCCCCTTTCCCTTCAGCGCCTTCCCCTTGTGGGTCGCAAGTGCTTCGGAGAGTCCCTTCTGGTGTTCGTCGACGGCAGCAGTCCACGTACTCTATTTTCATCCGAGCTGCGCGCGTGCTGGTCGAGGCTGATTGAGTACAGGATGGCCGCGTGGGTCGCCCTCTCGGCCTGCACGTACTGCGTTGATGCGAAAAAATCAGGAAAGCATAACCAAAAGGAATAAAGTAAATGCCGATTGAGAAACGCCGGCCGTCGCAACCTACATGAAACCTGAACCTCAACATCAAAGCCCCCCTCACAACAGAGGTATACTTACCTCGTTCCCCTTAACAATGATATGAAAAAATCAGGAAAGCATAACCGAAAGGAATAAAGTAAATGTCACACTTGAGAAACGCCGGCCGTCGCAACCTAGATGAAACCTAAACCTCAAGATCAGAGCCCCCCTCACAACAGAGGTACACTTGGCTCATTTCCCTCAACGATGCGAAATCAGGAAAGGAAGTAAGTGTTAGTCAAAAGGAAGTAAGTGTCACACTTAAGAAACGCCGGCCGTCGCAACCTACATGAAACGTGGACCTCAAGAACAAAGCCCCCCTCACAACAGAGGTAGACTTACCTCATTCCCCTCAACCGCTGCTGCTTCAGCCGCTTTCTTCGACCCCTTCGCGATCTTCGGAGACTTGTCCCGGCGGGCATCGTGTTCCTTCAACATCTTGATCAGAGTCTTGGCGTCCGCCATCGTCACCGTCTTCAGTTTACAATTCCTCTCCTTCGCTTTGCCCTCGAACAGGTTCTCCTGCATCCACTTTATCAAGGCCTTGGCGCTCGGGATCTCCTCAGGCTGTGTGGCTCCATCGGGCGTGAGGGCATTCTTCACGATCAACTCAGCGACTTGATGGAGAGTCATCATCTGGTTCCGTACCTCAGGTGGGGCTGTTTCCGTTCTCACCTCGGCCACAACCCGCTTTGCTAACGTCCTCAGTTTATAAGCATCCGCTTGCTCCTTAAAGCGTGTCATTTTCGCAGTATCGCCGTCGCTTCCACCCGCGCCCTCTGACACAGGCTCACCGACAGCGATAGCCCCCTCTCCCTGGAGATTTGCCCCACCCTGACGACCGGCTTCCTGCAAGAACATTATCAACGGAAGATTTTTAATGTAAGAAAAGTGTAGAGAAACGCCGGCCGTCGTAACTCTGTCAATTGAGGACGAACCTAAACTTTCAATTTGTAAGTCAACGGTAACTTACCCTTCCCCCCTCTGCAGTGGAACCACCGTAAGATCCACTTCCCCTCCTGTCACCGCCCTCTTGCTGCTCGAACGGACTTCCCTGTAAAAATAGCAAACGCGATTGTCCATTCACAAGAAAAAAATTACTACAAAAATAAACAAGGATATACGCACGCAAACCTTTTCAATACAAGTAAACCGGAGAGGAATCTGACGCACTCATGTACCTGGGTGCTTCCCGCCATTGAGCGGGCTTCTCTTGCACCCACATCCTCTTGCCGGCCCTGCGAACATTTCAACGGAAAGTAAAAATCCGCTTAGTTGTCGGAAATGACATGTCTGGCGAATATTGCAAAAAAATGCTTATTGTATTTCACGACATCAATTAAATGGGCGGAGACTTACGAAGATCGGCCCGCCACCTTCCAAATTGCCCAGCGTCATATCGAAAACATCGAGGACTTCCCCTCCATCGACCCCCTTCCCCCTTCCCCTCTGCCGCGGCGGGGGCATATCGCCCGTCGCGACCGGCTTGGAAGTCGCGGGGGGATCCCTTGCGGTTGAGGGCACTGCGGCCGACTCGTGCACACTCTCCCCCCTCTTTTGGGCTACTGCGGCAGGCGCGGCATGGGAGGGCGCGGCGGCTACTGTCTCTGGCGCATTCTGAGCCAACCGACGCAACCTTAGCTCCTGCTGGAGCAGGGTTTCGAAACGAGGCATGAATGTGCGCTTGGAGAGATAAGGCACCTTGGCGACTTCAGGTTTGTCATTAAGGATGTCTTGGTACAGCGCGAATTGCTGTTCACGAGTGCCATTCGCGAGTCGCTCAAACCGCTCAATCTGAACCGCTTAACCGGATCGTCCACCATCTCAAGACCACCGTGGTACTCATCCTTCCCAGTGACCGCGGCAAAGCTGACACCAGATTCCACCATTGGGGGCGGCGTGCCCTCCCTTGCACGCTTGTGAGGAGGCTGTTGTGGGAGGCGCCTTGGGCCTGAACTGGTTGCCCTTCTGACCCTTCCCCCTAGGGGGAGAGTCGCCGACCACCTGCGATGTAGGGCCGCCCTTTTCCATCTGCAACACAAAACAAAAAAATTGGAAAAAACATACGAGTCAGCAGGAAGATGCGCCCCACGTCGCAACTCAATACAAAAAATGCATCATTATGTCAAGGTACAAACAACGTTATAATTCAGAATGAACAGAGATTCATAACAAGAGAACGACGCACTAAAAGATGCGACCGCCGTCGCAACTTTCGTCAATTCACTCTCTATACAAACAACTCTATGTCCCTCATAAAGAATCATTTGGCAAGGAAATGCAAAAAAATTCCGTTACCACCTCCGTCGACCCATAAGTGGTTCGCGAATGGGAAATCGCTGCTGATTTTCGGTCGAGCCCTTCACGGTATTTTCGAAATCTCGAGGCAAGGTTGCGCGGAAGAGGGCCCCCTCAATCATGCGTGCGATCGGACTGGCCATGGAAAGGGATACCTGGTTCCTGGACTGCCTTGCACGGTCAACCATCTTGAAACTTCCCCGGAGAAGGAAATCAGACGTCAGACGGTTGAATATGCGAACGTCAAGATTTGACCAACCCATCATCCATTCCACCACCTTCTCCGCGGCATCATGGAAGACCTGCCTCTCATCCGCCACTCCTCGAGACCCAAACACACAATCGGCCGTGTTATCGTCGTGCCTCTTAAGGCGAATGTTCACGTCCTCTTTGTCATCATCCATTTCCGACAGCCGAATTACAGCCCTTTTGGCTCCGTCCACTCCATCCTCAAGAAGGACGTCCATCTGCGCCCCTCCCACACAATTGTTGTCAACGTATTGTTGCAAATGACGGGAAATCATGTCCTTTCCAAAAGCTACGATGTGTTCCCCACACAGACCCATGTCGGTAATTGACAGCTTTTTACATTTCCTATCCCGGCACTTCTTTCGGGATCCTTCTCAAAAATCCGGAAAACAGCGTCCTGATATGGACGTCCCCTTATGTCGACCGTCAGACTGGACATCTGCGAAACCAGAACATACCGGCCGCGAGTAGTTTATATTATTAAAAAAAACTGGCATTTATTAAGTCATCTTCATCTATTTATGCGAGCTAAAATTTGAAGAAAATGCAACAAAGAAACGCCCTGGGGCGCAACTTCCTCAACAACCACTTTCTACGTACAAACGAATGGCAATCACATCGACTACGATTGTCACTACATACGAATGTCCAGACAATATAATGTGTATGTAGAGGGGGGGCATTCAACCAGAGAAACGCCGGCGGGCGCAACTCATATCAATATAGACTGTCCCGCGACTCGTTCCACTCTCTGCAGGTTTTGCAACAACCGATCGAGCGAACTCTCGGAACCTCTTTCGCCGCCATTTCATCGACACGAGCGAACATCTCTTCTTTGGCGGCCACCAACTTTGCCTCCTTGTTGCCGGTGTCAGGATAGATTTCGGACCTCCTCGTCTTCATCGGGGCCACTCTCTCCAAATACTCTGCACACAGAGAATCCTGCTCCTCCTCCACAATCGCCTTCACGCCGGATACAATCGCTTTGGCTTTTGTTTCCACGCGAAAATCGAACTCTCGTTGAGTTATCAGCGGAATGTCGGCGAGTGCAAAACACATACGCCGATAAAGTTCGCTTACATCCGTGTCACGCGAGTCGGCAAAAGGTGTCGTCATCAAAAAGCATCTCAAGCTACTCCAACCATTTTCTTGGGCGCCGGCAACGTAGCCTCCCTTTGCCAAGTCCGCACCTGTCGCGGAGTCTTTGACTATCCAATCTTCAAGGAAATACTCGTCTCCCCTGGTGAAATCAAAATTTACACCCAAGACCTCTCCGACAGTCATGTCCAGGCGAAGTCGCAGGGCCCCCCCCGCCAATCCAGGTCCGAGGGCGCCCGCCATTCCAAGTCCGCGACTGAGGGCATTTTCGATGTGACGAGAATGTTCTTCGTGCTTTCGGCAATACAAGTCAAATCCGAGAGCGGTTTTCTTGCAAGTGGACACATCACACTTGCGCGGCGCCCCTATTGAGCGAGCAACACTCTGAATGACAGTGGCAACCGCTTGGTGTTGTTGAAGTCGTTGCCAATCCTCCATCAGGAGGTGACTAGACGAATCGGACGAATCTTCCGTCGAACCGGACATCTGCGACAAGTTACGATAACATACCGGCCCCGGAAAATAAAATTCAAAAAACGTTTTGAAATTTTTTTATTGTACTTGTTTATTAATACGAAGGTTTAAATTTGGCGCAAAGAAACGCCCCAAGGCGCAACTTGTCGAACAGCAATATGGCGATAAAACATTATCTATTCAATGTGCGATTGATGTGCTGAAACCTTCCAGACTTTGACACTGTCCGGTATCACCGGACTCGGACGAGGAGTCGAGTCGGAAGCGAGCCAGTAATCCTCGACTATTTTTTTGATGTACAATGGAAGACTCCTTCCATTATGTCGAAGTGTGTCGGTCCTTTGCCTTTTGGCCAAACTCTCCTTAACCTCCACCATTTCCTGCGCGTAGGAGGAAAATGATACGTTATAAACATTAATTTATTAAAATAACATCATATAAACAAGTTATTACTCTACATTTCAAGTTTTTCTAAGAGGCAGAGCCGTCGTGGAAGTTGAAGGAGAAGTCGACATCAGACCCCATAGTTTTATCCAGTATCGTCGTCACGTTAACCCCCCACTTCACCCCTGCCAGCACCTCCCTCGCTTGCCTCAGACGTTCGCATCTATCCTTATGCCTACTCCAGTCCGCACGCTGGCACTCCTCACTGCAATATCTGGCATCCCTACATCCTCTACACCACTTGATATGAGGTCCTGTTTCGCACCCACACCCCTCCTTGGAGCACTTTCGCGTACTACGCATGCGATCCCCATCCCTCACGATCGGGTCAGAGAGCAAGAAAAAGTTCATGTTGAGGGGTACTGCCCCTACACATGCATCAGCCCTCACGCGCAGAGAATGCGTAACATTCGGGTAAAATGCGCGCCCGTAGGTGCACCCAAGCTGAGCCCCTTCCTCTTCCCCCAACTCTATCTTTGGCCCCTTTGTAATGAACGACACCAAAAGGCGGAACTCCGTCCTTGGGTCTATGGGCACTCTTAGATCCATCTGTGGTCTGAAAAAACCCTCTTGAATACAGAAGTTCATATCAGCTAGCTGGGCGTACATAATTCTCTCCATTTGGCTGAACGAATCAAACGCCAATAAAACGGCCAAGTGGCGGCCTGTCCTCTCCTGCGCGACTCGAACTTCCTCGAATATGACACGCGACAGAAAGCGAACTTGTTTGAAAACGTTTTGAAGGACGCTTCCGTAGACTTCATTCACGATCTCGGACTCCATCTTTTTCAGGGAAAAAACGAACAAAAAAATTCATAAACATTAATTTATTATTTTATAATAACAAGTTACTATTCCTCGGAATAGTTTTTTTTTATCCATTCCACAAACGCGTTTGTCACAAACACCTTCCATGCTTTCTCAAGAACTTGTCCCCCTGATGTTTTTGAGTATTCAAACTCGTCATCCGAAGAAACCAACTCCGGCACATCCTCCGAGAGGGTCTCTAAATTGTCATCGGCTTTCCTTTTGCGCTTGTGGTTTCCGAAGCATTTTTTTGTTCTTCTTCTGACATTTGTTCTGCAACCATGGAGTCATTTCGAGGGGGGTGTGGTTTAACGGGTGCAGATTTAAAGTAATTTGTTTTAGGTGAACGATGGTAAAAACTTCATTAGATATTTTAAACGAACGAGAAGCAACAGAAACGACGGCGGGCGTAACTATCATGGGAAACTTTGATATCACAAGATCACAATGGACACGAACGCGCTGCAACTTTCACGACATATTCTTCGACATCGAAAATAAAAAAGAAACGACGGCGGGCGTAACTATCATGAAACATTGATCTTACAAGAAGCTGACGGGGATGCAACTTTCACGACAAACACTTCGACATCGAAGATGCAAAAGAAACGACGGCGGGCGTAACTATCATGGAAAGATTGAGCTTACAAGATGACAAGTTAACTGACGGGGGTGCATCTTTCCGAGATATATTTCGACATCGAAAAGGCAAAAGAAACGACGGCGGGCGTAACTAGCACAACCAATGTTGGTCATGTGCTCTTCCAGTAAGACAAGAAACGACGGCGGGCGTAACTATCACACGGTCCAGGAAGAGTGACGTTGGCAGAATTATGGTGTTTGTAAAAGGGGGGGGGGTAAGAGGGAGAGGAGAGAGAGGGAGAGAGAGAGGGAGGGAGAGAGAGAGAGAGGGGGAGAGAGGGAGAGAGAGAGAGAGAGAGAGAGAGAGAGAGAGAGAGAGAGAGAGAGAGAGAGAGAGAGAGAGAGAGAGAGAGAGAGAGAGAGAGAGAGAGAGAGAGAGAGAGAGAGAGAGAGAGAGAGGAGAGGGAGGAGGGAGGGAGGAGGGAGGGAGGGAGGGAGAGGGGAGAGGGAGGAGGGAGAGGGAGAGGGAGAGGGAGAGGGAGAGGGAGAGGGAGAGGGAGAGGGAGAGGGAGAGGGAGAGGGAGAGGGAGAGGGAGAGGGAGAGGGAGAGGGAGAGGAGAGGGAGAGAGGGAGAGGGAGAGGGAGGGAGAGGGAGAGGGAGAGGGAGAGGGAGAGGGAGAGGGAGAGGGAGAGGGAAGGAGAGGGAGAGGGAGAGGGGAGGGAGAGAGGGAGAGGGGAGAGGGAGAGGGAGGGAGAGGGAGAGGGGAGAGGGAGAGGGAGGGAGAGGGAGAGGGAGAGGGAGAGGGAGAGGGAGAGGGAGAGGGAGAGGGGAGAGGGAGAGGAGAGGGAGAGGGAGAGGGAGAGGAGAGGAGAGGAGAGGGAGAGGGAGAGGAGAGGGAGAGGGAGAGGGAGAGGGAGAGGGAGAGGGAGAGGGAGAGGGAGAGGGAGAGGAGAGGGAGAGGGGAGGAGGAGAGGGAGAGGGAGGGGAAGGAGAGGGAGAGGGAGAGGGAGGGAGAGGAGAGGAGAGGAGAGGGAGAGGGAGAGGAGGGAGGGCGTAAGCGTAAGCGTAAGCCTAAGCGTAAACGTAAGCGTAAACCTAAGCGTAAGCATAACCGTAAGCGTAAGCGTAACCGTAGGGAGAGGAGGGCGTAAGCGTAAGCGTAAGCGTAAGCGTAAGCGTAAGCGTAAGCGTAAGCGTAAGCGTAAGCGTAAGCGTAAGCGTAAGCGTAAGCGTAAGCGTAAGCGTAAGCGTAAGCGTAAGCGTAAGCGTAAGCGTAAGCGTAAGCGTAAGTAAGCGTAAGCGTAACGTAAGCGTAAGCGTAAGCGTAACCGTAAGCGTAAGCGTAAGCGTAAGCGTAGCGTGTAAGAGGGATGGAGGATGGAGGGAGGAGAGGAGGGATGGGAGGAGGGGAGGAGGGAGGAGGGAGGAAGGGAGGGAGGGAGGGAGGGAGGAGGGAGGAGGGAGGGAGGGAGGGAGGGAGGAGGGAGGGAGGGAGGGAGGGGGGAGGGAGGGAGGAGGGAGGGGAGGGAGGGAGGGAGGGAGGGGAGGGAGGGAGGAGGGAGGAGGGAGAGGGAGGAGGGAGAGGGAGAGGGAGAGGGAGAGGGAGAGGAGAGGGAGAGGGAGAGGGAGAGGGAGAGGGAGAGGGAGAGGGAGAGGAGAGGAGGAGGGAGAGGAAGGAGAGAG